>CM041218.1:23997538-24147821 GCA_023065735.1 Coffea humblotiana
CATGAAAATATAAATTAGCAGTAGGATAACGAGATCCAGAAAACAATGTAGTGATATCATAAAACGGTCTTAAAAACAGAGATATGCGATGAACCTTTTTCCACTCTTCATCTGTTGGAAACCATTTATAATTTGGATCAACTAACTGCAATTCTTGAAATGTTCCTCGATGCTCCCAAAGCAGATTCACACATAAGATATGTTGAATTCCATCTTATTGAAATATCTTGTCGAACTTTCTTTTTGCAATTGATAGAGACTCTAGCAATGCATTCAGCAAATTTGACTTTTCTTGCTTCACTTGACCGAACATACTTGACAGATTCCCGAATTTTTGAAAGAGGTTGCTCAACTATTTCTAAACCTGCTTTTACTATCAAGTTTAGAATGTGTGCTCCACAACGTACATGAAAGAATTCTCCATCACACACCAACGGACCAACAATCTTCAAATGACGCTTCAAAACATTCACCAAAACATCATTGTAGGCTGCATTATCCATAGTCAATGAGAAAATTTTCTTTTCAATTCCCCATTCTCTGAGTAAATCCATTACCCCTGTTGCCAAAGAGACACCATTATGTGGTGGAGGAATATGACGGAAATTCAATATCCATTTTTGGAGCACCCAATTTTCATCAATATAATGAGCCGTAAGTGCCAAGTAACCATCTGTAGTGGATGAACTCCATAGATCGAATGTCAAACATATTCTACTCTTCACATTCTCTAAGGCATGTTTAAGAGTTTCTTTTTCTCTCAAGTACATTCTCACAACATCTGCTTTGATTGTGTTTCTTGATACAGGTTTTGCCTCTTCACATAAGAAGTTATGCAGATCTTGAATGCCCTCATGTTCCACAAATTCAAAAGGGTAATTGTGTTTTATAATAGCAACTGCAATTTTTTCACGATACATATGTTGATCCAAAGGAGCCCCAAAGCTTGTATTCTTCAACTCTCTCCACTTGCAAGATTCAAAATGCTTGAGCATATTAGACGTTCCAGAATTACCTTTTAATAAATATGTTTGTGCACACCATTTACACTTAACTTTTTTCCTTCCATCAGCAGTCACTGCTATAGTATCAAAACCATCCCAAGCAATTGATGTTTGCCTCCTAATTCGCTTGGCTGAACTTTCTCCAGTAGCCTCTCCACTTTCAGGTATAGAATCTGTTGATGAAACTCGCTCAACATTGTGCTCTTCTTCTCCTTCCATTTGAACAAGTACCTAATATTCATTGCACCAAAGAATAGAAAAAAAATTCAGATCTCATTAAGTGTTAAGCTTTTACGCCAACCATTGTTATTCAGTCACAAACACTATAACTTTGCACCTAAAATATCAAACTATGGAACCAAAAAAGCAGGATACATAATATCTTTAACTTGGTTCAGAAATGAAAACTAAAAAGAAGAAACCATCAACAATGTAACTACATCGTCAAAGGTAACAGAAGCAATATAACTAGAGTAACAACCTACTTGTGAGTAACAAAAATTGGGAATTTCACAAAAACCGATTTTACACCTCATACACCTTAGCCAGCCCAAAAGCTTTGATTTAATAAATATTGATTGGAAACTCAAAAACCTAGAACCAGAAACAGAGACAGACCCGTTCCCTCCTAATTATCAAACAATTTAAGCGCAAACGGAAAACAAAGACGAAGATATCAGCAAGAAAAGGATGAAGATTTACCTCCGATCATTTGCCCGCAAAATTCATCCTCGCTCGATCTGGGATCCTGGGTTGGGTAAAATTTTAGGAGGATTCAGATACAGAGGATGGGTTTAGTTAAGGAGGGAACGAAACCGGTGAAAACAAGGGAGCACCTAAACATTAACTTATCTCCAATCCTCCCTATCCAAAATCATTTTCCTTTGATTGAAATCCTAAGTACCGTGGAGTCTAGAAGAAGAAACAAAGGAATGACGGCTTTTTCACGGGGAAGGCTTTTTCACACCCCAACGTTCAATTTTAGGATAGCTCCTTTTTTAGTCATTTCCAGTCCGTTTTCTTTTATTTGGTTTTTAAATAAATGGATATATGTGGTTTTTATGGATAATCCATATAAATCCATTTAATTTAATGATTTTACTTGGATCAACCATTTAAAACCAATATTATTAAATGGATAATCCAAATCCATTTAATTATGGATTATATGGATGGATAAATGGATTTTCAATCCAAATTGCCACCTCTAGTTGTGGTCATCGGCTGGTATAAGTCATCTACTCAATAAAAGTCAACTCACCAAGAGGTAAAGATCAGGTCACAAAGGAGCCTAGCAAGTGATTGAAAACTGTGGTGGCTCAAGATTGTAGGCTAATAGATGGAAAATATTGATAAGTATTTATTTTGTATATTTTTAGTATGTTTTATCCAATAGTTTTTGTGTGCTTTTATAGTACAAGGGTGTTAACTACTCCTTTTTAGCAAGAAATGTTTATAAATTAATATTTTCAGCCCAAAACATGGATTTGAATAGATTAACTCACAAAATTATGTATTTGTGTTGGTCTTGGTTAGGGCAGCAAACAAACCGACCCGTTCGCTAGCTCAAGTCAAAGCTTGAGCTCGATCAATATTGAACTCGATTCGAGTTCGAACTAACCAAATCGAATTCAAACTCGAACTCGAGCTCAAAATATTAAGTTCATTAACTCGCAAGCTCGAATATATATCTATTATTTTAATAGTAAAATTACATATATATCCCTAATTTTTATTATTTATTAAAAAAAATAATTATTTGTTGTTTTCATTAGATTAATTTCTAGAAACTCGAGCTAACGAGCTGCTCACGAGTCAGAAATTCAAGCTACGTTACGAGCTGACAATTCTTGCTGCTCGTGAGCCAAAAATTGAGCTACAGCTCATGAGCCTTGTCGACTCGAGCTCGAGCCTGGCTCTTCCTTGGTTGGGTCGAGCTTGAGCTCAATTTTTTGGCTCGTCCTGCTCGAGCTCAAACTCAAGCCTACCTGTTATTAAGTCGAGCTCGGCTTGATAAGTCCAAAACTCGACTCGGTTCGACTCGTTTGCAGCTCTAGTCTTAGTGAATTAAATATCAATTTGGATCAAATGAGGCAAGACAATATATTTAAGATAATTCGGAGATGATTTGAAGAGATGGAGTAAAAATCCAAGTCAAATGAGTGAAAGTGGAAAATGTTGAATGAGGAAAGTGGAAGCCTTGTGCAAGTTGAGGAGGATTCACACCCGTGGATCCAAGCCAACATGAAGGATCCGCTCGCAGATTAACTTTTGGAGTATGGACCTGCAGCACAAATTGGACCCACTCACCAAATCCAAGAGGGAGAGCCCACGGATCCATCTCGCAGATCTAATGCTAAGAATTCAGCTTTGTGGATCCATTTGTGGATCCTCACCTACTTATAGATCTGTGGGGTCCCAACATTGATTCATTTGTGGATTGCTTCACGGATCCTTAGGTCAGTTATACAGTACCTAAGGTTTCTCACACACTTTTTCCTTTATTTTTTGGCCATATATATATATATATATATATATATATATATATATACTAGTGTTTTGAAAATCAGACCAGACCGCCCGGTTCAACCGGTTAAATCGTGAACCGGCCATGACACCGATCCGGTTCTATGTTAGAGTTGACTTAATCAGAAAACCGGTCAAACTTGTGAAAACCGTTGAACCGGATTGAACCGGTGGTTTTTGGTTTTCAAGCCCCCCCTTTTTTTTAGTTTTGCAAAATGTAGCTATCAAGATTCGAACTCAAGACCTTTGTAATAGAAAACCAATGTAGTAACCATTGCACCATCACATTTTATTAGATTTTTTTGATAACTTATTTATATAAAACAAACACCCATATTTCTTTTTTCCATTTTTCTTACAAAATGTCATCCTCTCATGATTCTTTCTTTTTAATCTTTAACTCTCTCTGTTTCCTCTCTCCTCTTTTCTTTTGTCACTCCCTTTTTAATCAAACTTCTTTAGTTTTAATTTATTGATGTTTTCTTCCATCTTTTAATTTTGTTTTTGTCCATTAAATTGAAAAAAGTTGAAAAATAATTATTTTTTTCTTTAACCCAAATTATTTAATGCCACAACCACTCACTTTTATCTCATTTCTTGTTTCTTATCAAGTTCGCATTTCTATTTTCGATTCTCTTGACTTCCTTCAACTCCAAACTTCCTTTTTTAAATTGCAATCTCTAAATCCCAAAAACGTAAATTAAAATTTAAGTTCACAATATCTAAATTCTCATAGACGTGAATTTTGTATAATTTCAAAAATATTGTGATATTTTTGGGTTGGATTTAAGATTTTTTGGTAGATATAATTGAAATTGAAGATGAAATTTATTTGTTTCAACTTATAATTTAAAAAATTTATTTTTGAAAATCCAAGATATTCAAAAATAGTAAACTTTTCATTATATAAAGTTTTAAATTAGTCTATTGCATGTCTTATTTTGTGTATATATATATTCTATAAATTATTTTTTAAAAAAATTCATTGAATCAGGGTTGAACTGGTCCGACCGGTTGAATTTTGACCCGAACACTTCACCGGTTCAATTAACGGTCTGAGTTTTAAAACATTACTTTTTGGCCATCTATATATATATATATACACTAACTTATGCAACATTTCAAAGGGAACTTTCGGAGAACATTTCTGGGACCAAAAATAGCTTAGTTTTCACCACAAAAAATACGTAGAAAGTTAGGGTTCATATCTTCAACTTTTGTAGGTAGATTTGGAGTGAAAAACACTCTGTACCTTTATGTTTTGAAGTCAAGTTTGTAAGAGAAGCTTGAAAAGTTTTATCTCCATTCCTGGAATAAGATTTCTTCATCCTTTCCTCTTTATTACTTTTGTGTTTCGTTCATGAATTACTACAAGAGAAATATGAACTTTCATGCGTTACTATCTATGGAGTAGTTAAGCTATTTTTCTCCTAGGGTTGAGATGGATCTATTAATATCTTGAATATGGATTCATTAGTACTTGTTAGTTCATGTATTCTTGATATATATATATATATATATATATATATGATGTACTTGTTAGTTCATGTACTCTTGATTTATGTTTGTTAATCACTTGGTCACTAATTACAAATCATTTAATACATTGTTTAGTGCAATGGAAATTGTCCTTTATATAGTAAATCGAAATTCATAAACTCTAAAGAGTATACTCATAACATTAGAGATACTTTTAAGTGGATATGAACTAGTAGTTTTACTAATCTTAATGAACTTATATATAGTTATTCAGCAAGAAAGTAGGTGAATGCTAGATATATGTATATTAATTCATTGGTTAAAGAAAGTTTCAAATACATTAGAAAATTACTCCTTAGCAAGACAACATTAATAGTTTCAATCAACCGAATAAAATCCACATCATGAGCAAATAAGGAAATTGGAACCTTAGGATTCAACTCCTATTTGTTTTCTTCTTTGTCATTTACTTTCTTCTTGTTAACTTAAGTAGTTGTATTTTATTACTAAAATTTATCATTGTTTAGATAATTAGAGTTAGTTAAAAAGCTTTAGTAGTTGAGTTGTTCCTTGTAGGATTGATCCTGATTATCTCTGTACTCGATTCGATTCGTATACTTGCAATAGCGGATAATTAAAGACTTATAACTTGAATAACTAATCCACATCAAATACGTACTAATTGTGACAAAGATTTTCAGAAAGCAGGTGGAAGAAAACAAGTTTGAAGATTTAATATTATAAAGGAAATGCCAGTCTAATTTGACTTGCATATGCCTTTGATGCTGAAATCTGCATTCCTACGGATTGATTCAACATTACAACATATGAAATAGGGAAGAAAATGTAATCTATTTGAGGATTAAGAAGTTTGAAATGGGCATACCAATTATTTAGATCAAACATCTTTGTCTAAACAAGTAAACTATGTGTATCTATATTTTACCTGTCTTTTTATGTGTAAAACTTAATTTAGTCCTTCTTAGCTCGTGCAAGCATCGTTAGGTGACAAACTAAATTTGATCCAAACTAACACTTTGTGACGATCAAAACAAAAAATCGCATTCCCTTAACAATTTTAGATGATTTGTTTAAGGGATACGTATGGCAGTGATGTTATAACTACTCTTTTAGTAAATAGTGTTCTTGTATTATGAAAAATGCTTTGAGAGTCGACAGAAAAATAATGAATTACAAATATAAATTAGGATAGTACCAAGAACAAATATAAGTCGATCCTATAGAATCCAAAAAAATCGCCAAAAAATATACAGGAGATACATTTCATGAAATCACAATATATATGGGGAGACCAATTTATACACATACAAGTATTTATGGGAGAGGAGGAATACATATCAACAATATATCATTAATCACACATAATAACAAGACTCTCAAATTTTACTCTTTTCAACTAAATACAATGATATGACTCCCTATTTATAAACTAGATAACTTGATAAACAAGTATTACAATCATAAAAAAATTTCTAATAAAATATTAATTTCTAAACAATAAAACTACCATAACTTAACTCTAATAGAATTACTAAAACCCTAACTTGACTAAAATACTACTAAATAATAATATGAAAATTTATAATTTTGAGCCTTGATTTAATATGCCAACATTGCCTCCCTTTAATCAATCTCTCTCTGAGATCAGGTTCACCACTATTACGATCAATAATCTCCCTTGATTTTTGCTTCTGCAATATTATATGCACCTAGATAGATTTATCTCGTTGTTCAATTTATTTTTTACTTGTGAAAATAATCCATGTTTCTAGATAGATTGTTTTCGAAGCAGTGGCAGTGATTCGCTCTAGCAGTCCACTGGTGGCAGAAGTTGATGACGGTGGTTAATCTGAAATGTGCAGATTGCTACTAGCGCTAAGTTGGATCTATTGGAAAGTGGTGAAGATGAACAATGGGTTGCCTCTATCATTGGAGATCTTCAACGGAATGATGGCCATTGATTGGTGTTGAAGATGCTGATAGCCAAAAAGGCAAGGTTGCAAACTAAAAGTAGTGATCTATAAGAAAGATAGTTGTACAAATCATTGGTATTGATGGTGGTCGAAGAGATGGCTAGTATTAATTTTCGATCGAATATGAACTCCAACAAATAGTGGTGATGATGGAGCGGAAGAGGCAACTGCTCTTTGTTTTGCATATGGGTGATGGACAACAAGAAGAAAGAAAAGGAGAAAAGACCTAGGTCAAAATAAGAAATAAGATTTTTTTGGATTAAACAAATAAATTTTGAGATTTATCGGACATAGGTTTCGTTTGATAAAACTGAATCTGAATTCTGAAATCTGAATACTGAAACAATTAATTTGCTGAATTTTAAGTACTGAAAAGAAATATATGAATATCTGAATTTTAATGCTAAACTTATTTAAACTGTTTGATAAATATTTATAACTGAATGCTTAATAAGTTTAATTTGACAATTTTACCCTTATATCTTTTCATTCAAAAAAGAAATAGAACCTATGATTTGATTAGCTTAAAATTGTTAGGTATGAAAATGACAATATTTATTTTTAAATCAAATTAATATAAAAGATGAAATACATTATATGAGGAGTATCGAGAATATGTGAAAGTCATTAAAAATGAAAAAAAAAAAAGAGAAACAAAAAACCGTTAGATAGAGAATATCAAGTTATTTAATTAGATAAGAATTTTGAACATAATTAACAAATAAGGGTAGATTTGGTAAATAAGATAAGGTAGTTGAAGTAATTCTATTGATTCTTATCAGAATTAAGCATTCAGTTAGGATTCTTGTGCTAAAAAAAATACGCACAAGTTCAGCATTACTTAACAAATTCAGCAGATGGATTTTCATTTATCAAACACTTAAAACATCTGAATGTCTGAAAAGGTTCAGTTTCAACACTTTTTTATGTTATCAAACATATCCATAGTCTTCTGATCTTCAAGTGTCAAAATTGTGATTCTCAGAACATCATAGAAGGCATGCACACACCCAATAAAGCATGGTCTTTTGATAAAAATTTTCTAAGTAGTCAAAAATTGCTTATTCCTACTCCACATAACAAGTGCCGCAGCCCACAACAAAACATCTTTTAATAGAAAGAAATGAAATAATCTTAATCTTGCTCATCTAAACATGAAACAAGAACTTAAAATAATTGAAAACAATAAAATAAAAAATAAAGCATAATCAATTGGGTTGCCTCCTAAGTAGTGCCTTTGTTTATTGTCGATGGCTCGACAAAAATTGCTATTTGTGCAACATAAATTGGATCCTCAATCTAAATTGACTCCACTTCTTTATCTTGGAATCCTTTATAATACGGCTTAAGCTGGTGCCCATTTATCACAAATTTTTTATCCATATTTAATCTTTAAATTTCCACTACAACATGATGAAAAATATTAATAACAGCCAATCTAACAGGGGCAACTTACCTGAAAAAAACTTAAGTTTGGTATGATAGAGGAGAACTTTTTGTCCAACAACAAAGATTTTCCTTGACATTTGTTGGTCATGAAATGCATTGATTTTCTCCTTATAGATCACAGCATTCTTATAGGCATCATTCCTTATCTCTTTAAACTCTTGCAATTGTAGCTTCCTATGTATTTCTATTTCTTCATGATCCATATTATACTTCTTGATTGCCCAATGTCCCTTGCTCTTGAACTTAACTAAAAGGTGACATGGTTTTTCAAACACCAACCTGTATAGAGACATATCAATTAGTGTTTATATGTTGTCCTGTATGCCTACAATGCATCTTCCAATCTTAAACTGTAATTCTTCCTATTGGGATGAACTACCACTCTATTCGAAACTTCAGTTGCCCATTTATTTGAGAGAGATAGGATGTGAAAATTTTGTGAAGAACATTATACTTTCCAAATAATGCTTTCACTATTCTAATGCAATACTGTGTCCCTTTATCATTTACAATGGTTTTTGGCATTTTAAAGCACACAAAAATGTTAGACTTAATAAAATTTGCAACAACTTTTAAATTATTGATCTAGGTGGCTTCGATTTTCACCCATTTAAAAACATGATCTACTATAAACAAATATAAAGGAAATTAAAATATGACAGAAAAGGTCCCACAAGATCAATACCCGAAATATAAAAAATTTCACAGAAAAGCATGGAGGTTTATGGCATTTGATTTCTACGAAATATATTACATGTCCTTTGAAGCTTACTGCAAGATGTACAGAACAAAAATATGCATCTTTGAATAAGGTAGGCCAATAGAAACCACTCTACAAAACTTTATGAGTTGCTTTTTTCAGTCCAAAGTGGCCATCACATGTAAAAGAATAACAAAAGGTTAAAATAGATAAAACTTCCTTATTAGAAACACACATTTGTATCACTTGATCCGTTCAAAGACTCCAAAAGTAAGGATCATCCCATATCAAGTACTTGGCCTCGATTTTGAGCTTGTCCCTTTTGGCTCTTATCCAACCTATAGATAATCCATTAGCAACTAGATAATTCACAATATCCATATACCAAGGAAGTGCTGAATTAACAGAAACAATTACTCATTAGGAATGTTTCTCCCAAAGAAGGAAAACGAAATGGCTCAAATGATTAGCAACTAGATTTTCTGCTCCTTTCTTGTCCTTTATCTCTAAATCAAATTCTTGCAAGAGTAAAATCCATCTAATTAACCATGATTTAGCTTCCTTCTTGATCAATAAGAACTTCAAAGCTGCATGGTAGGAATAAATAGTTACCTTAGTTCCCAACTGACAAGTAGATATTTTATGTGTTTTTAGTGTGTTTTATTAGTTAGTTTTGGTGTGTTTTAAGTAGTTTTATAACTAATTAACTAGGATTTTAGTAAAAATGCACATTTTGTGGTTTAAGTGGTGAAAATTGCATTTCTATGGATTTTTATAGTGAAAACTTCATATTTTTGTAGATTTAATGATTCAATTATCAAATGGAGTGACTTGAGAAGATAATTGGGTGATTATTGATGATTTGAAGTGGTTTAGAGAAGACATGAAGTGCAAAAGAGGAAATGCAATCAAGAACAAAAGGAAGCAAGTTTCATAGTTTTGACATATTTTCGTATTTTGACTATATCTTTGAGCTACACATATCGGATCGAGGTGATGTTTATACCATTTTTAATATAAGATATAGATCTACATTTGGTATGAAAACATCGAAATCCATTTCAATCGTTTTCCTGGTCAAGAAATCGAAATACAGAAGTGCATGCTCATGGTTGAAAGCTGAAACAAGGTTCTGACCAGTCGAGGGTGTTTTGGTCATTTAGCAGTCCATAGAGTTCCAAATTGGATGATTCTTATGCATCGGAAAGCTAACTCAAAGAGTTACAACTTTCATGTTTTACACAAGAGCTAGTTCAGCCTCTAACATTGCAAAAATATCAGTTGAAATTGGACAAAAAACAGAGCAATGATGAATTCTGCCCAGAAAAGTGCAAACCAGCAAAGAGTAAAACAGGGGTCAAAACGGGTCATAGGCTGCGTTTTCTGCCCGTGTTTTAGTGGATTTCGGCTGCAACTTGCTCTGCAACTTGTGATTTTTTCACACAAGTTTTTTGACCACTTTTTCTGCAAAGATTTTGGCTGGAATTGATCAGATGAGTATGGAAATATTGAGAAACAATCTTGGAGAGTTTCAAGAGGAAAAAAATGACAACTTTAACAACTCTTCTTGACCTTGAATTCCTCTATATATAGAAGCCTTTGGAGAACATTTTCACAACTTTGGAAGGCTAGAGAAAAACTCCACAAAAATGTAGTTTTCACTAGTTTTTCTTAGTTCATTAGTTTAGGTAGGTTAGTATAGTTTTATCCTATCTTGTATCATGCTAAGCAAGGATGATGATTGAGGTTTGAAGATGGAGAAAATGTTGCTCACATGTGACAAGGGGTTCCATCTGTTCAACTCTTGAACTCTTGTATTTGAATCTTATGTTTAGTTATACTACAAGTATGAGTTTTTCTTTAATGTTTTTCGTGTTCAATTAAAGTTTTATGCCTAGAGTTATGGTTGAACTTGCTATATCTTGTTAGTGATGTTCATTTGGTTATTGATGCTATTATTTTGAGCAAGTTATTTATCATTTTTGCTTATCTAATCATGATTAACCAGCCATTAGTTGTGATTATCTAAAAGTGTTAAATTTGCAATGAGAATTGGAATTTAACACTAGTTCAAGGAAGTGATAAACCTAGATAGTTCACTTACGAGAATAGAAGAGCACCTATGTGGTTTTAGTGACTTGTTTCATGTAATTTTATAGAAGAAATGAACTTGTAGTTGATTTCATAACTACGAGAGTAGGTATGGGTTAGCTACAAGTATAGTTGATTCACTACGAGAGTAGGTTTCACATACATTAGGAAATTACGCCATAACTAGTCAAGATAATAGCATACAAGTAACCGGTAATCTCATTTACAAGAGTACTAAGGAATTCCATATCTCTAGGAGCTTTCTAGTGTTGTTTTCATTAATTTTATGTTTATGATAGTCTAGATAATAAAGGAGTTTGAAAAACACCGATAATTGTCATTCTTTCCTGTGGGATCAACCCTTAATACCCTGTACTCGCTCACGATTCGTATACTTGTGATAAATCGCGTGTGGTGTATTCAGGATTTATAAATGTAAAACTTGATGGTGGATGAGCAAATTGTATATGTATACCCCGCACACGTCACCAACAAACAAGATTGAAATTTCTTTAAAGCATAAATAACATATAAGAGTTCTTTTTTAGTGATGGAGTAACTCAATTGGGCTGCATTTAAAGCCTTCGAAGCATAACAAAATGTATGAGCTGCCTTGCCAACCTTTTGACCCAACACTACTCCCACTGCATAGTAACTAACATCACACTTGACCTCAAAAAGAAGGCTTCAATCTGGGGGTAAAACCATGAGAGGAGAAGTTAAAAGCTCATTCAACTAATCAAACGACTTCTTGCAGTTTTCATTGAATTCAAACACCACATCTTTTTTTAAAAGTCTAAACAAAAGTGAACCAATCTTTGAAAAGTTTTTGATAAATTTTTATAGAATCCTACATGTCCAAGAAAAGAAGGAACTTTTCGCACATTTGGAGGGTAAGGCAAAGCAGAAACAAGATCCATCTTAGTTTTATCAACTCCTATCCCTCTTGATGACACTACATGTTCTAAAATTATACCATACTCAACCATGAAATGAGACCTTTTCTAATTAAGAACAAGGTTAGTTTCAATACATCATTTTAATATCAAGGATAAATTGTCAAGGCGATTGTTAAAGATATCACCATAAACAATAAAATCATCCATGAATACTTCTATGATCTTTACAACATATTCAAAGAAAATACTTATCATGCACCATTGAAAAGTAGCAAGAGCAAGGGACATTGGACAGTTAAGAAGTATAATATGGATCATGAAGAAATAGAAATACTTCTGACTTGGATGTATGCCGAAATTGACATTCCTATCGAATTTCTCGACAACCGTCTTTGTTATTGTCATTGTTGCCACAAAATCTGTAATTATATCACCAGGTTCGCGGGCCCCACAGATGGATCCTACGGACGCCACAAAACGGGCCCCACAGATGGATCCCACTCGGGCCCACGGACAGACCCCACAAGCGGACCCTACACGGCCCCCACAAACGGGTCCTACTAGATTAACAGGCCCGAGAAAATCTTTTCTGATGTAGAAGATCATATTATACTGCAACCACAGAGCATACTCAAAATAATCTCAAGCTCTGATACCAGTTTGTTAGGACTGGCCCAAGAAATAGACAAATAACAAAGACATAATAAAGAAATAGAGACACCAAAATTTACGTGGTTCGGTCAATTGACCTACGTCCATGGGCGAGAGAGGAACAAAATTTCTACTATGAAGAAGGAAATACAAAAGCCGTAGGAAAATGGTTCATAGGCCAAAATGACACTTACAAAAAGGTTTAGGAAATATTCCTAAACTCAAAATAAGAGAGTCTAAAATATTTGACTACAAATGGGTTAGATGACCCAAGAAACTAATAGCCCATATAATGCTTTCTTGAGTGGTGCACTTAATTCTAACATAAGCCTCCTATATTTATAGGTGAATAAGGAGAGCCACACCAACACAAGCCTTCGATGTGGGATAGCCACACTGACACCAAGTTTTGGAAGCTATAGGACCAGTAAGAAATAGATGAATCATAGACTCTTCATGTGCACCACAACAAACACATCAGGAACCCAAATTAATTCCCCGCTTTTTAAGGTTTAACTCCACCGGCACAAATCCCAACACAACTTTCCAGGTGAGAAAGGAAATCTTCAACGAGACTAATTTATTCCAAATAACCCTGTCAACAGTAGATGTTACTCCTCCGTTGCCTTAGGGCCTCCCAAGCGAACTTAACTGTGAAATCCCCAAAAGGGGAATCAAGCCATACCATGCAATCCTCTTGGTCTAGGTACAACTGGATTTCCTGAATCCGAGCAACAAGTTCCACCGGCAACCAAGCCCTCAACCGCCCTACATTCCAGCCATTTTGTCCATAAAATTTGGCCAACAACATATAGGGGGGTCACATATAGGAACCATGTCAGCTAAGGGCAGATTACCTAACCAGCAATCATACCAAAAATCCACGAAACCCTTACCCAAGCACCACCTTATTTTACTCTCAGCGAAATCACGAATATCTTGTAATCTCCTCCACAATGGAGGAGGTCTATTAACCTAAACTTTTAGAGGGTGACAACCATTAATATATTTCACGTGCATAAATTCTACCAATGGAGATTCTTTCTTCCGCAATCGGCACCATAGCTTGTAAGCAAATGATGTGGACATATCTTCAAAAGATTGAAATCCGAGACCACCCTCCTCTAATGGATAGCAGGCTCTCTCCTATGACATCCAATGAATGCCTTTTGTCTCCACAGATTTATCCAATAAAAATAAGTTGCAAATTCTGGTTAACTATTGGAAAACTGCCCTGGGAGGATGTAAAACTTGTAACAATACATAGGTACCGAAGAGAGAACATGCCTCAATAAGATCAATTTTCCCCCAGGCCATAACAGCTTAGCGCTCTAATGAAACAACCTATCCCTCATTTTAGCGAGAATCAAATCAAACAAGATACACATGACTCTTCCCCTAGCAATGGGCATTCCCAAATAAGTGAAAGGGAAAAATTGCTGTTGAAAGTGTAATTTTGAAACCACCATGGCCACCTGACTATCTGTTGCTCTCTTCAAAATCAAAAATGAACTTTTGTGAGCATTAATCCGCTGACCCGAGTATTCTTGATATTGGGTGAAAAAACCAGCTAGAGCGTCTAAGCAGTCCTCCGAACATCTGGCAAAAATCAATATGTCATCCACAAAGGCAAGATAAGAAACTTTTGACGCTGCTGTGACACAAAATCTATCTTGCTTCTGCATAAACAAATGCTACAAACCCTGACCAAGAAACTTTGAGACCAATACAAATAATGGCGGAGAGAGCGGATCCACCTTAACGTACGCCCTTGGAAGGTTTTTTAAACCCCGTTGGAGTGCCATTTATCAACACTGAGAACTAATTATTAGACAAGGTCCTAAAAATCAGGTCAATCACCCAGTCATGAAACCCAAGCTGACTCAACATAAATAAAAGAAAGCTCCATTCCACCCTGTCGTATGCTTTTTCCATGTCTAGTTTCAACATTAATTTGGCTTAGCCAACTTCCGATCAAGTTCCAGGTCCAATTCCTACGCTAGGAGAATGTTATCATTGATCCCTCTGCTAGGAACAAAACCTGATTGCCATGGCGCTATTAGCTTGGGCGGTAAAGAATTTACCCAATTGGTCAGAATTTTAGATAACATTTTTGAGCTAAAATTACAGAGACTTATTGGTCTAAATTCTTTCCAACAAGACACTCCTGGTATCTTAGGAATCAAGACAATAGTTGAGCTAGAGAACCCCTAGGGCTACTGTGCCCTCTTAAAGAAATCATGCACCGCCTGCAGTAGGTCCTCACAGATGATTTCCCAACACTCTTGATAGAAATCTGCATCAAACCCATCTGGCCCAAGAGCACTCTCTCTTGACATCGAGAACACCACCTCTTTAATTCCTCCAATGTGGATAATTAGAATTTAGACATTGGTTTATCATTCATGTTTGGATTATTAAATATTTGGATGTGTAACTTTTAACTTGCAAGTATTAGTATACTCTAAAATTACGTTACACATATTATGTGAATTAATATTCTCTAATCACTAACCTTGTATAAACGTGGACAACTAACCACTATGATTAAGCAGTCAAAGCGAATGTATATGAATTACATGTTCACATATTAGTGTATTAGCATTCACTATTGAAAACAATCAAGTTGAGTTGGTCTTTACTGGGTTTACCTACCATTTGAGTTGTAAATTTCGTTCAGCAAACGATTAATGAGAAACAATTTGAAGCCAACTATCATACCTTTTCATCCTGAAAGATCTTAGCATCAGCTAAAAAATTAGTAACATTTGAAGGCAAATGTTATCTCAATAAGAACAATGTTTCTTCCATCAAAACCAAACAAATTAACAAGTGAAAGAAACAGCTCCCTTGTTCTGCATGCCAATTTGCAACTTTCATATGGTGAAACAAAACACAATAAATCATTGAAAATCATATTTACCATTGAAAAATAACTTGCATTCTCCAAAATATTCCCCTAGATCCTTGAAAAAAATTCCGTGTGACCGACAAATAAGAGCATAAAACCTAAAATGAACCAATTGCCTTCAAAATAAACCAAGTTTTAGTTGAACTCAACCAGCTTACAAGTAAGAGAGAGCAATTGGGAAGAATCAAGTTAATTTGAGTTTGCAAGTTTTCAGTCTTGAAGAATTAAGACATCTTATGATTCATTAGAAAAAGCTATGTATGTCAACATTAGAACTTCACTTTTAGTTTTTCGTTTACAATAATATATTTCACTTTCTACAACAAATAAGAGCATAAAACCTAAAATGAACCAATTGCCTTCAAAATAAACCAAGTTTTAGTTGAACTCAACCAGCTTACAAGTAAGAGAGAGCAATTGGGAAGAATCAAGTTAATTTGAGTTTGCAAGTTTTCAGTCTTGAAGAATTAAGACATCTTATGATTCATTAGAAAAAGCTATGTATGTCAACATTAGAACTTCACTTTTAGTTTTTCGTTTACAATAATATATTTCACTTTCTACAACATCAAAAGAATGACTCTTGTTGGTACATATTGCAAAATGACAAATTATAAAACAAAGTTTTTTAAAAAGAAAATACTCAACTTGGTGAATTGTGCCTAACCAAGCACCCAAACAAACAACCAAAAATCATTATCTCCTTTTTTTATTAAAAAAATCATTGTCTCTTATAGATATAAAAATTATGCAATGATGCAAATATTTGACGAAAGCACCAACTCCGCAATTTGGACATCATTAACATAATTTATCTTAAAACCTTAAATTACTAAATTTAGGGCCACAATGAATCAATGGAGGCTTTGGTGACAAGAAATGTAATGGCAAAACTTCTGACTAATATAGATGTAAGTTTGACCGTTAAATTTCGTTGAATTTTTTGTCATTTATACACTTTTCCCCTGAATCAAAAAATAGAGTTTTGTATTCAAATGTGTCTTGTTTAGAAAATTTTCCTTGTTTTGAATACATATTTAACTAGTCTATATAAATTGAGGGGAATGATGGATTGGATAGTTCAGAAGGACGGAGCGTCAAATGTGAGTTCTTGAGTTCGATCCCTCTCACTTATATTATATTTTTTAAAAAATGTAGTCAATAAATTCTGCATTTCAGCAATATTAGGAAGACCAATTCAGCAGCAAATACTTTAACAAAATAAAAAGTTTATCTCTGCTTTACACTGCAACATTATGTTGACTCTATCTATCTTATCATCATGGTTATAATTGTTATTATTCCATTTAAATCCTGATAAAAAGAAATAAAAATAAATGTTTCTTTTATCAACTGAACATTTTTATGTAGTCGAGATAGTGGAAAAGAAGACAAATTTTGACAATAGAATAACGAAACAAAAGATAAAAGTAAATTAATGGGGTTGGGAGGTTAACAATAACTCCATATAATAACAATAAAAAAGATAAAAGTAAATTAGCGTTATCACATTTTATCATTTATTTTTTATTACTTCTTTGCTTATCTTATTATTACAAATATTCTACATACGTACTCAGTCTTTACGAAAATTGCCACTACAACTCAAATAGTTTATTTAACCCAATAGCAAGGATAATATTCTGAACATGTTAGAAAGCAATATGCACTTGAATTAAATTAATTGAAAGAGTATTTTATCATTTTGTGTTAATTAGTTAAACCAGTCCAAAGTTAAAAGTTTATCCAAAATCATTAAAGTGGCAATATTTACCAATTTTTAAATTTTGGACCAGATTGACATTAATTTCAATATGAGCAATGCAAAACGAAAATTATCCCACCTATATTTTGGCTTGAGCACCAAATTGAGAAGTCCAAGGACCCAATTGACACTCAAATGTTGAAGGACCAAACAAAACATTGATACAAAGTTCGAGGGTCAGCTACCAACCTTGACAATCTGTAACTCGTCACCCATTCCATCTCATTCAACACCATTCCATTTCTTCTCAAGTGTCCCCGGTTATTTTCTTGCAAAAAGTTCAGAATCCTTTTTTCTCAACTAGTTGTTAAGTTTGCTGCTAGTACTCCCGGATCTTTCAATGAAGTCCTTTCGAAAACTTCTCAAGCATAAGAAAAAACAAGATTTATTTAAGAGTGAGATTCGAATTTCTACTGATATTGTTGATTCTCTATCAAAGCAGCTGGAAAGCCCAGAACTAATGTCATTTTGTCCACCAGATTCTTCTTTCCAATGGAGGATCCTCCAAGTGGAAGTTAATCTGCGAAAAATGTTTCTGATCTATGTTGCAAATTTGGGCGATTCAGATAAGCAGTGTGGTGTTGGTCAGGAGATGAAGTCCCTAGTGATGGACCTTGAAGCTGCATTCAGAGAGGCAAGGGATACATTTGGAGTTGCATTTAATGCAGTTGGCTTCACAACAAGGGATGATTTTAGAGATGTAATCAGTAAGTTGCAACAAAAACTTATGCTCTTGAGACCACAAATGAAAAATGCTTATGCTTTTGCAAACAACTTTTCATTAAGATGCCCCCATCCCCTACGCCATGAGCTTAAATGGTATAGCTTCCATTCTTGTCTATGCAACGTTCTCTGTTGTCTCTTTGTCGCAGCTAAGGCAAGTTGCAAAGGGATATCTACGTTCAACTTGATACTATGTTAGACATGCTAAAATGTTTGGATACCGATATCAAGTCCATGAAATGTCATGTATACTCAGGTTTCACATCTTATTTTGATGCTTTACTTATCCGGGCAGCACATGTTTCTTACTTGTGCTGGATTCATCAAATGGATGAAGACAAGAGCCAGGAGATCATCATTATGCTTTCTGATCTGCTAAAGGCGTTGAAGCCTAATACTCCAGAAACTACACAGGTGTGTTTCTATGGAATCAAATACGATTCAGAATTCAGACCCCAGAGATTGGCGTTAGAAGCATTTGTCAATTTTCTTATTCCTGAGAAGGATCCTCAACTTGAAACCTTATACGATGGGCTCACACAGCTGATAATGTTTGTCTTTCACGCTCGTGCTCCAGAAGAGGATAATGTAAAGCCTCTTTTAAAGGATATTACAGCAGACGTTTGCAAGCTTGGGTCTTTCGGTTACTCTTTCCATGTGAAAAGAACATCACAAGACAAACCTAAAGGAACTGATCCTGCAATATTTTGGTTGCTTGAAAAGATGGAGCTTCTGAGGGCAGAGGTATTCCTAATCGAGCTGCTAAACCAGAAGATCAGTTTGGAATTCCTTGAGAATTGCATTGATTCTTTCCACAAAGGACATATGCATTTGCAAAGTTATCATAGGGATGCATTCCAGGGGAAAAGCAAAGCTCCTAAGCTGGTATTGCTGCATATTCTAACTTTGGCTGGGGAGGCTACCTCTATTTATCAATCATTTCATGCCCATTCTGTCACTATAGACAAGTTGAGAGATGAGCTACTTAACTTGCAAGAGAAGATTAAGCTTTTGAAGACAGAGATACTTCTGGAAGAGCTTCTTAATGGACACCCAAATTATGTAGTCAACGTGAAGAATGAAATCGAAAGCCTTGATCAGGGGCTAAAAGTCCTGAGACCTTTCCTGATTGGTTCTCACGAAGAGAATGAGAAATTCCTCCTGACACAAGCAGAATCTATAACAAGAAATTTAGCTTTTTGTATGACTGTCTTCTTGAAAATGAAAGTATAGAAGATACGGTGATGAAATTCAATTTTTTGCTTCCTGAGTTAGTAAAAAAGATGAATCTTGTCAATGCAGAGATCAAAGAGAGTTACATAACTGTTCGCAGGTCATCAAGATCTCATTTCCCGAAGACATAAGGATTTGGTTTCATTGATTTCCTTTTAGGAAATCTCAGGGAACTATTGAACTCTGAAGTTGATTATGTTGTGTTAGGACTGGTCCAAAAATAAACAAATTAAAATTAGAATAAAATAGGCGGTATAACCGACCATATAAAGATTAGGCGGTAGACACCGGTCATATAATAATTAGGGGGTAAAACCGACTATATAAAAGAGTTATGGCAATCCAATAAAGACAAATAACAAAGCAAAATAAAAGACACAAAAATTTACGTGGTTCGGTCAAATTGACCTACGTCCATGGGCGTAGGATGAGCAATATTTCTATTATGAAAAAGAAATACAAAAGCCGTAGGAAGTGGTTCTTAGGCCAATAAGGCACTTACAAAAGAGTTAGGAAATATTCCTAAACTCAAAACAAGAGAGCCTAAAATATTTGACTAAATGGGTTAGATGACCCAAGAAACTAATAACCCATATAATACTCTCTTGAGTGGTGCACTTCACTTCACCACCAAACCCCTTTATTTATAGGAAGCAAAGGGGAGGAATCCTTTCTTGATTGTCGATGTGGGACTTGGGAGAAACTCCCTTCTTGACTTTGCCGATGTGGGATAGGCACACTTACAAATCTCCACCTTGGTGTATCCTAACATCGATAATAATATAACTGCTCCACCTTCTTCACATAAGACCCAATGGGCCGAAATCACCAACAAAGAATACCAACCAAATCCAAACACTGTTTGAACTTGTAAATTGGAAGAGATTTTTGTAAACATATTGGTTGGATTGTCCTTGATATTGATTTTCTGAACAAGGACCTTTCCTTCAACAATGATATTCCGAATGAAATGATACTTTACATTAATATGTTTCGTCCTCTCATGATACATCTGATCTTTAGTCAAGTGTATAACACTTTGACTATCACAGTGAATAACAGTAACACTTTGATGTAGACTAAATTCGCTAAACAAACTCTTCAACCACAAGATTTCTTTGATTGCCTCGGTCACAGCCATATATTCTGCTTCATTAGTAGATCAAAGCTACGACAGGTTGTAGAGTAGCGTTTCCAACTAACAGCACAACCGCCAATTGCAAAATACATAACCTGAAAGTGATCTTCTTCTGTCAAGATTCTCGACGTAATCTGAATCTACAAAACTAATCAAAGTATTATTATTTCTTCCAAACTCCAAACATACATTTGAAGTACCTCGCAAGTATCTGAGAATCCACTTCATAGCCTGTCAATGTTCTTTTACCAGGGTAAGACATATATCTGCTAACAACATTGACAGCATGTGATATATCTGGACGAGTACCAAACCATTGCAATATAACACTGCCGACTGCACTGGAATAAGGAATCCGTGCCATATAATCTTTCTCTTCATCTGATTGTGGTGATTGAGTAGCAGATAGTCGAAAATGGTTAGCAAGAGGAGTAGCATACTGGTTGAGCATCTTTCATAGCCAAAACGCTCCAAAACTTTTCTCAAGTTATTTTCCTGGGCTAAAAAATAACTTCCCTACTCCTCGATCTCGCTTAATATTCATGTCAAGGAATTTTCTTAACTGCTTCCCAAATCTTTCATTTTGAATGCACTATTTAACTGCAGTTTCAAAATGTGAATTTCTGACAAATTCTTGGCAGCAATGAGCATATCATCAACATATAACAATAAGTAAATGAAAGAAACCATCATTTAACTTCCAAACGTAAAACACAACTTATCATACATGCTCCTTGAATAATCATGATCCAACATAAAGGAATCAAATCTTTTATATCATTGTCTTGGAGATTACTTCAATCCATATAAGAATTTTTTCAACAAGCAAATATGGTCTTTCTTACCTTCAATTTCAAAACTCTGGGGTTAATTCATATAAATTTGTTTCTTCAAGTTCGCCATATAAGAAATCTGTCTTAACATCCAGCTGTTCCAACTCCAAATCATACATGGCAACTAAAACAACAAAACACGAATAGAGTTATGTTTAACAACAGGTGAAAACACATTATTAAAATCAACATCTTGTACCTGACTATAGCTCTTTGCAACCAATCGTGCTTTTATTACCTTTACATTTTCAACCCCTGGAATACCTTCCTTTTTCTTGAAGACCCATTTGCATCCAACTATTTTCTTATCTGACAGCGGCTTTACAAGAACCCAAGTTTCATTCTGATAAAGAGATTCCAATTTCTTCATTTCATCGGCAATCAACCACTTTGCAAAATTATCCACAAGAAACTGCTTTCTGAATAAGTGGAAGGGCTCACCAACTGCATCAGTTTCTTCTGCAACAGACAAAGCATATGCAACTAAATTTGCATATATTTTTTGGTGATCAAATGTCTCTCCTTAGTCTATTTCTGGTTATGGAATACTCTTCTTCTTCTTGAACTATCTTCAACAGTAGATTCAGGTGCAATGTACTGGTATTTGCTGAATAAAAGATTCGGTCTGAAAAGGACCAGGATAGCCAATATCAAGCTCCACCTGTTTCTGCGTACTATCAGTAGTACAAGGATTAGAAGACTCCTTTTTGGAAGAAAACATAGATAATTCATCAAAAAATAACATCTCTACTGATTACAAATTTTGGAGATTTGGGATCAAAACACCATAATCTGTATTCTTTCACTCCAGAAGCATACCTAAGAAAAATGTTAATTTTAATTCTAAACTCCAATTTTTCATCATTCACGTACATGGATGCTAGGACACCCAAAAATTTTTAAATTTGAATAATCAGCAGGAGTACCTGACAAAATTTTCTCAGGAGTTTTGAAATTTAGAGATGCAGAAAGGAGTACGATTGACAATATAACAGACCATATTGATCGCCTCTACCCCAAAAGTCGTTTGTCAACCCTGCATTGGAGATCATACATCTTACTCTCTCCAAAAGCGTTTTGTTCATATGTTTGTCCACAGCATTGTTGTTGAGGCGACATTCTGACAGTGCGATGCCGAACAATTTCTTCATTTTTGCAAAATCTATCAAATTCGCTTTCACAAAATTTCATGCCATTATCCGTTTTCAACCGCTTAATACGTTTTCCTGTTTATTTTTCAATCAAAACTTTTCATTGTTTGAAAGTTAGGAAAACATCATTTTTATACTTAAGAAAATATACCCAAATTTTTCTTGAATAATCATCCATGAAAGTCAACATGTACCTGACACCACCTTTTGAAGGAGTACGAGAAAGACCCCATAAATCTGAATAAATGTAATCAAGAGCACCTTTGGTCTTGTGAATTGCTGGTGAATTGAAACTGACTCTTTTCTACTTCCCAAAATATAGTGTTCACAGAATTTCAATGGCCCGATACTTTCAACCACAAAGAAATCCTCTTTTGCTCAGTATGCCCAAGTCTTTTTCGCTCATGTGCCCTAAACGCATATGTTCATATTTGGTGATGTCAGTATCTGACAAAAATGATGTTGAAACAGCAGCAGCACCTGTAATAGTAGATCCCTGCAAAATATACAAAGTACCAGATCTGTGTGCCTTCATAACAACAAGAGCACCACGAGTGATTTTGAGAACTCCACCTCCACCTGAATACCTGCACCCAATAGACTCAAGAGTGCCCAAAGAGATGAGATTTTTCTTCAAATCTGGAACATGTCTAACATTTGTGAGTGTTCTCACAATACCATCGTACATTTTAATCCGGATTGTGCCTTTACCAACAACTTTACAAGCAGCGTTGTTGCCCATTAAGACAACTCCACCTTCAGTTGATTCATATGTTGAAAACCAGTCCCTATTGGGACACATATGATATGAACAACCCGAATCTATGATCCACTCATTGTTAGACCTAAAATTATTTTTCGTTGCACAGAAAATGGTTCCATCATTCTCATCAACGACAATACTAGTCTCGGCGGTTTTGACAGGTTGTTAGTCTGTGCAATAATAAAAATCTGCTAAACTAAAATTAATTTTTGTAAATAGTAGTAAGCAGGGTCGAATCCACAGGGATTGTGGATAATTCGTTTCCTCTAGAGTTCAGAGCATGGGCGATTTTTGAAAAATATAAAATAACTAATTAACCAACTAATGAAACAACTAATAGAAACAAAAAAGGAATTAATCAATACCAATACGACTCTAGCCAAAGGTACAACTTTTCAGACACGGTCCATTCAATTGATCATCGATGCAAAGATAATTCAATTACTCATTACTAGATTAGTTATAGTTGTCATACACGCGATAAACAACCAACCTTTCCTTATTTTTTCGATAGTCAAGGTACGACCGTTAACTATTTTTCTAACCAAGAAATAACCCTAGGTACGACCGTAGGATTTAATTTCTCGATTGCATTAAGAATTAGAAAAACCCAACCCTAACTAACAAACACGCTACGAGAGTTTGTTTAAATTAGGTCATACGTTTCCCTAACATGAAATCAATCACACTACTTGCCACTAGTATTAATCAATAAAACAATTACGGATTCAATTAATTAATATGACAGTAGATTATTAAATTAATTCGAATATCGGACTCTTGACATTCAAATAACAAAACAATCATAAGCAATTAAACCAGAAAACGTACGAATACCAATGAATAAAAAAATAAGTAAAATAATTCGATCTCACAAATATTTGGAACGGCGTATTCAAATTAACCCTTGACTAGAAAATAAGAATTTAGTTCTTCATTGTTGAGAAAATTCCCAACGCGATACTCTCGAAGCAGGACCAAGCAAACGAAAACTAAAGCTATTCTACTTCTCCGTTCGTTTCCTCCTAAGAGTCCAAAAGTGATTTTATGCTTTTTCCCGTAGTCCCCACCGAAAAGATGATAAAAGAGTACAAAAAGGTCAAGCCTTCTGAATGTTTTCCTCTTTTCATGTTTCCTATCTCTAGTCAAAGACTCCAATGCTCCAAGACACTCCTAACCAGCAAAAAGGAAGTGCAATCCGGTTTTAGCACCATGTGGGCCAATCTGATGGAGCCTTTAGAAGTCTCCCCACGTGTGGAGCAATTTTCCCCATAAGGTCCCTTCTTTTGTGTGCTTTTCTGCTCTACTCCCTGAAATTAGGTCCAAATACCAAATATAAGTAAATATTAATAATTAAAACAATATTTGACAAAGGCAAAGGGAGAAATTAACAATAAAATTACTAACAAATAACACCCTATCAATTTCCCCCACACCTGAACCATACTTGCCATCAAGTATGAGAACAGCAATTGAACACCAAAATTTGACAATGGTTATTGCTCCAATTATCGTATTGCCAAGATACCAAGAAAATCATATATCAAGCATCACAGGTCAAGATCAAAGAGAAATCACCCCGGTTAGCTTCCCAACAGCCAACCTCTTTAATTAAAAGCAAACTAATCTAAGAAAATGGAATGGCTGCTCACATTTATCAGCAAATGGTCCAACTATTAATCAAAATCTCAACATTAAATTCACAGATCGGCAGGCCAACTCTTTCACATTTTAACACAATCTTTACTTTTCTTCCTTTTTTTTTTTTTGTTTTGTTTTTGTTTTGTTTTTGTTTTTTTTGGTAAATAACAAAAGACTTAGTCTCTAATCATTAGAGCCTTTTGACACGAACTTCAACATTTGCCGGATGAAGGAGCCCGGTTACTCAATTCCAATCGCTACGCGACCATGCACTCATAGTTACTATTACCTTTTGACGCGAGAATCGACACTTTAGGTCAAGATTCCCGGTTACTCAGTAGTAACAACTACCGGAATACAGTCAACTCTTATTTCTAACCATACAGCACAATAACAAAAACGACACGAAAATAACAGCAGTCAGCCTCAAATTTTCAAAAATGGAGAACTAAAATTAATAATTGGACCAACTTACATGAAAAATGCCAACAATCATTCCCTATACCTAGACAAGTTAACCCAAAAGTAGAAGAGTTAAGCATTTACTGATATTCACCAAAGAGATATCCCTGAATCCAATCACATTAGTTTGATACCCTTTTTATTACTAAAACTTGGCAATAGCAGAATTAGATACAACAACCCAACATCAAAATTTGGTATGCATATAAGAACCGATCACTAGAAAAAAATAAATGAAAATAAATGAAGATAGGCGAAAACAAGCTAAAAATAAAGGGAAAATATCTAGAAACTAAAAACTGAAAAAAAACTAGCACGCAAAAAACTAGCACCCCATCTGATCCATTCCCCCCACACCTACATGACACATTGTTCTCAATGTGACAAGTAAATGTAAGAGCAAGTAGAAGGGCAACGGTACTTCCCTGAAATCGTCAAAATAGTGGCGGGTGAGGCCCAAATGGACGATAAAAACCGGTGTGCTGCAACAATGTCAAACAATAATAATGCCCCAACAAGACAACAATATCAAACAATAAGCACTAGTGGTCCCAAGCAAAGCCAAATGCAATAACAATGCATCCCAAAATCACAGCAGGTGCTCCAATGAACGTAGTAATTGAAATCACAAAGACAAAATACTCCCGAACAAGGCAATTAGAAGCAACCTACTTCAATAAGCAAATGCAAAGTCACATTTATATTCTAATTCAGCAAACGAACACAGAAAAGGACCCACAATACCAGAGCACAGCTCCCAACAATGCACCAAAACAACTCGAACAAACTAAGAGCGGTGCTAGTGTCGAATCAAAGCAACAAATTCAGCAATTAGACACAATTTCACCCAAAATCTCAACAACTGTCTCCAACTGGACAGTCAATTACCCAATTCAACCTACAAAAATTACCAATTGAACCAAGAAAATGGCACTCCAGCACAGCAGTTTAGGAGTTGGACAGAAACAACTCAACCACAAATGCCCAGTAGTCGATTAGGCAACCAATAACACAAGGGTAACAAATATTATGTAAACTACTCTCACCAGTACCACTAGTGAATGCACAGGGAAAAATTAAATCAAATGGCTAACCCACTGCACTTGATAAATCCGAACACACCAAGCAGTACCAAAAATATTAGCAGAAATCAAAACGAGAACCAATTGGTAACTAACTCCCAAATCAACTCCAAATATGCAATAGAAACACCAAAGAAAGCACAAGTGAAAAATCAAGCAAGCACCTCCAACGATTATTCCTCAAGAAACCCAAGAAAAAAGAAACAACTTCAGCAGTTTAAGATCCAGAAAGCGCTAATCAGGGGAGAAATTCAATACCTCCACCTGTCGAAAATTGACAAGTGGCGCGCGAGCAAGGGGCGAACGAGCTAGATGGGCAGGAGTCGCCGAGCTGCGTGGGTTGGACTCAAGTGCGGCGTGCGATGGTGAGTGGCGGACAGCAGTTGAGCTGGAGGAGGCGAGCCGCGCGCGAGGTGGAAGTGGAGCTTGGAGAGCGGGCTGGAAAGGCGGCGGCTGCTCTGCGGTGCTGCGATGGTGGAGACCCCAACGGGGAGAGAGAGAGAGAGGTGGACCGAGACGGAGCTAGTCGTGAAAGAAGCTGGTTACGCGCGACGGCTGCTCGCGCGCGGCGGTGGCTATGGCGGACGAAGTGGCTGAGAAGAAGGTGGCAGCATGAGGAGGAGAAGAAAGTTGGGGGGCGGCGACGGACGGGGGAGCAGGGGAAAGAAGAAGAAGAAAAGGGAAAGAAAGAGAAAAAAGAAGAAAGAAAAGAGAAAAAAGAAAAGAAAAAGAAAGAAAGAAAAAAGAAGAAAGAAAAGAGAAAAAGAAAAGAAAAAGAAAATAGTTTTTCGGGGTTTTTTTTTTGAAAATTTTCCCTTTTTCTTGAATTAAAATTTCAAAATTTGAATTCTTGAAAAAAACAAAACTGAAGGCTTAAAAGGAAAATTTTTTTATTTTTTATTTAAAAAATTTTTTTTTTTAGGTTTTTGGTCGTCAAACACCACGTGGGCACGTCAAGATTATAAAACGTCCACTGACCTTGAGAGTCATTTTTTGCAACTTACGCGTGCCCTCCTCGCGTGGGCACGCCAAGATTCATTTCCTGCGAACGTCGCGAGCTATTGAGTTTTTACCAACACGGCGCTGGCACGCCATGATTTACAAACGTCCTCTGACCATGAGGTTGGGATTTACACGATTAACGTGTGCCCTTCTCGTGTGGGCACGCCAGATTACCTGTTCTGGTCACAGTGAGGAAAATATCAAGATCGACTAGTACCCAAATGAGAAACGACAAATTTAAAGAATTGAACAACAAAAAATAAGCAAAATCAATATTTGGGTTGCTCCCAAAAAGCGCCTTTGTTTAACGTCTTTGGCTAGACGTTGCATATTTATTCATGGAGGATAAAATCGTGTAGCTCGTTTCAGTGTTTCATCTTCTATGTAGTCCTGATAACCCTCGTAACTAGAGTAATCCTTGAGCACACGAGCTACGGTCTTCCATGGACTAGTAGATGGCGTCAAACAGTCAACAATAATTTGAATTCTCCACTCACTCCTCTATCACGCACATTTATTGGTTCAAGATATTTTGCCATTGCCACTCTTAATTTATTCCTGTCATGAAATTTAAAATTTTCTGATATAATAAAATCAATATCACTAACAGGAATTGAAGAATAAGAGTCAGGAGAATATTGATTAAGGAATGGAGGAGATGTCATCGCATTTGGAGATTGTTCCTAGATTTATTCACTTGAACGAGTTGATGTTGGGGTCTCATTTCTTGCACTTCAACTTCCTTTTCAATTGCATCTTTAGATCCATTTTCTTGAACTCTTGTAGTCCATGTCATTTGGCCGGATAATTGCATTCATCTTTTCAAGGTTGATATTGGTTTGTGAGGGCAATTCTTCAAGGTGAGAAGCTAATCGCGTTATCCTGGATGTCAATAGATGTATTTGATCTGCCATCCCGATATCAATAGTGCACTTGATCCGCCATCGCTTGTGTCTCCTGCTGAGTTCGATATGTATTAGCAGCTAGTAATTCAATCATCTCTTCAAGAGACATACCTGATATGGATGATGGCTGTTGAAACTCTTGCTGTTGAAAATTCATTGGCCTGGTTGCATAATTAAAATTGGAATCATCCCACCATCCTTGATCATACCCGTTTGAATAAGGGTCATACCACATTTGATACTGAGGTAAAAATCTCCAAAAGTACCGATTGGAGCACTTAGACCATCTTGAAATGCGGGGTATATGTCAGTTGAATGATCTGAGTAAAATAACTTCCACAATTTGCAACAGCAACTTGATATTAGAAAAAACATGAGTCTCATAACCCCATTTAGGAATAAAGTCAGTCTATCATCAAAATACGGAATTAGCAGCCATAAACTAGATAAAAAAAATAAGAGAAAATAAATAAAAAATAAAAACAAGATGAATTCAAAAGAAACAAATTAATCTGGCACCAGTCCCCGGCAACGGCGCCAAAAATTGACAGGTTGTCAGCCTGTGTAATAATAAAAATCTGCTAAACTAAAGTTAATTTTTGTAATAGTGGTAAGCAGGGTCGAATCCACAGGCATTGGGGATAATTCGTTTCCTCTAGAGTTCAGAGCATGGGCGATTTTTGAAAAATATAAAATAACTAATTAACCAACTAATGAAACAACTAATAGAAACAAACAGGAATTAATCAATACCAATACGACTCTAGCCAAAGGTGTAACTTTTCAGACACGGTCCATTCAACTGATCATCGATGCAAAGATAATTCAATTACTCATTACTAGATTGGTTATAGTTGTCATACATGCGATAAACAACCAACCTTTCCTTACTTTTTCGATAGTCAAGGTACGACCGTTAACTATTTCTCTAACCAAGAAATAACCCTAGGTACGACCGTAGATTTAATTTCTCGATTGCATTAAGAATTAGAAAAACCCAACCCTAACTAGCAAACACGCTACGAGGGTTTGTTTAAATTAGATCATACGTTTCCCTAACATGAAACCAATCACGCTACTTGCCACTAGTATTAATCAATAGAACAATTACGGATTCAATTAATTAATATGACAGTAGATTATTAAGTTAATTCGAATATCGGGCCCTTGACATTCAAATAACAAAACAATCATAAGCAATTAAACCAGAAAACGTACGAATACCAATGAATAAAAGAAATAAGTAAAATAATTCGATCTCACAGATATTTAGAACCGCGTATTCAAATCAACCATGACTAGAAAATAAGAATTTAGTTCTTAATTGTTGAGAAAATTCCCAACGTGATACTCTCAAAGGCAGGACCAAGCAAACGAAAACTAAAGCTATTGCTAAAAGCTATTCTACTTCTCCGTTCGTTTCTCCTAAGAGCTCAAAAGTGATTTTTATGTTTTTTCCCGTGGTCCCTACCGGAAAAGTGATAAAAAGAGTACAAAAAGGTCAAGCCTTCTGAATGTTTTCCTCTTTTCACGTTTCCTATCTCTAGTCAAAGACTCCAATGCTCCAAAACACTCCTAACCAGAAAAAGGAAGTGCAATCCGGTTTTAGCACCATGTGGGCCAATTCTGATGGAGCCTTTAGAAGTCTGCCCCACGTGTGGAGCAATTTTCCCCATAAGGTCCCTTCTTTTGTGTGCTTTTCTACTCCACTCCCTGAAATTGAGCCCAAATATCAAATATAAGTAAATATTAATAATTAAAGCAATATTTGGCAAGGGCAAAGGGGGAAATTAATAATAAAATTACTAAACAAATAACACCCTATCGGGTTTCACTCCTTTTCTCCTGTTGCTTTTTCTTTATTTTTCAATTTAAAATAATCAGAGATAATATGGACCCTTCTTTTTATAATAGTTGCACACGACATTTTTATGTCTGGATTTGGATCTACTTCTATTTTTTGTGTTTCTCTTTTCAGATCTACCCCGAACAAACAAGCCATCGGCTTGACTTCCACTAGTTTCCCCAATAATATCCTTATTTATCTGCTCTTTAGATTTTAATGCAGATTTAATTTCTCGATACGAAATTGTTTCCTTTCCATAAATCATAGTATCACAGAAATGCTTAAAGGACTGGGGAAGGGAACACAAAAGTAATAGGGTCTGATCTTTATCATCAATTTTCGAATCTATATTCTCCAAATCCATAATAATGGAATCAAATTTATCAAGATAGGAGAGTATAGATGTACCTTCAGACATTCGAAACATATACAAACTCTGCTTCATATATAGCCGATTTTCGACTGTCTTCTTCATATACAAGACTTTCAATTTGTCCCACATAACCTTGGCCGAAGGCTCCATTGCTACCTCACGCAATATCTCATTTGAGAGATTTAAAATTATGTTGGATCTGACTTTCTTATCCATTTCGCTGAAATCCGTATCCTTCACAGTTTCTGATTTTTTCTCTACTCTTGTATTGCCAAATCAACTCCGTCTTGAACAAGAATGGCCTCCATCTTGAGCTGCCACATCCCGAATTTGACATTCCTGTTGAATTTTTCGACAATCGTCTTTGTTATCGTCATTGTTGCCACAAAATCTGTAACTTGAAATTTGTCTCGAAAAACTGGTCAAACAAATATGCAAATCTCTTGAACGGGTCCCACAAGATAAGTGGATTCCATGAGATAAGTGAGTCCCACAGGGAGAACGGGCCTTACAGGATGAGCGAGCCCCACAGAGTGAGCGGACCCCACAAGGTGAGTGGGCCCTACAGGTGAGCAACCCTACAAGGTGAGTGGGCCCCACGGGATGAACCTGTCGAACAAAATATATCAACCAACTATGATACCAGTTTGGTAGAACTGGCCCAAGAATAAACAAACTAAAATTAGAATAAAATAGACGGTATAACCGACCATATAAAGATTAGGCGGTAGATACCGGTCATATAATAATTAAGTGGTAAAACCGACCATATAAAAGGGTTGTGACAACCCAATAAAGACAAATAACAAAACAAAATAAAAGACAGAAATTTACGTGATTCGGTCAAATTGACCTACGTCCACGGGTGGAGGAGGAGCAATATTTCTACTATGGAAAAAAAATACGAAAGCCGTACGAAAGTGGTTCTTAGGCCAATAAGCCACTTACAAAAGAGTTAGGAAATATTTCTAAATTCAAAATAAGAGAGTCTAAAATATTTGACTAAATGGACTAGATGACCCAAGAAACTAATAGCCTATATAATGCTCTCTTGAGTGGTGCACTTCACTTCACCACCAAGCCCCCTAATTTATAGGAAGCAAAGGGGAGAAATCCTTTCTTGATTGCCAATGTGGGACTTGGGAGAAACTCCATTCTTGACTTTGCCGATGTGGGATAGCCACACTTACATGTTGTTTCTGTCAAACATCAAATTCATGTTGTTCATGAAGAGATAGAGTTCTTGAGATGATTCCTCAGAGATATCAAAGAACAATATAAGGAGCATCAGGATTTGAAAACTCTGGATTCGTCCATTTTGGAAGTGATACTTGAGGCGGAGTATCTCATTGATGTGTTTATTCTTGGAGATTGTTTGCAATGGTATCATCCGATATGGCTTTCTGATCTCATTGAAGATCTGAAACTCGTCAAGCTTCAGGCAACAGAAATCTGTGAGAATGCACATGGCATCAACATCAATAATGTTCCCACCCTTTCAAGGAATGTAATATCACCACCCAAAATTCCCAAAATTGATGAAGTTGTGATTGATCTTGCTGATGAGAAAAAATTAGTCATTGATAGACTTATAGCAGGATCACCACAACTAGATGTTGTCTCAATTGTTGGCATGGCTGGAATCGGCAAGACAACTTTAGCCTTAAAGGTATACACTGATCCTTCAATTGCTTATCATTTCCACATTCGTGCAGGGTGTTGTGTCTCCCAAGCATATCAGAAAAGGGAATTGCTCCTTGAGATTTTAGGTGGAATTGTTGAACTTACGGATCATATCCTTGAAATGAGCGATGGAGACTTAGAGATGAAGTTGTACCAATGCCTAAAGAGAAATAGGTTCCTCATTGTCATGGACGATATTTGGAGCACTAGCGCATGGTACGATTTCCAAGGTTCATTTCCAAATGACAACAATGGAAGCAGAATACTGATCACGAGTTGTCTCCCTGATGTGGCTAGAAAAATGAAAGTAGATAGTGTTCCTCCTCCCCTTCGGCTACTCTCTAACGATGAGAGCTGGAAGCTGTTACAGTGGAGAGTGTTTGACACAAAAGAGTGCCCTGATGAACTGATGGCATTCGGAAATCAAATTGCAGAAAGTTGTAAAGGACTCCCTCTCGCAGTTGTCGCAATATCTGGTCTCCTTGCAAGGACTGACAAGATACCAGACTGGTGGAAACAAGTTTCAGAAAGCATATGTTGACACATTGCCGATGACGTTGAAACGAGGTGCATGGACATCCTAGAGCTGAGCTACAGGTATTACCTGACCATTTGAAGCATTGCTTTCTTTATATGGAGTATTTTTGGAGGATAAAGACATTCCAGTTAGGAAGTTGACATGGTTATGGGCAGCAGAAGGATTCATATGGAATACAGACCAAGAGAATAATGAAGATGTTGCAGAAGGGTACTTGAGGGATCTGATTGGTAGAAGCCTAATAATGACTTCCAAAAAAAAATCACTTGGAGGTGTCAAAACATGTCGAGTTCATGACATGTTGCGCACATTATGCATGCTAAAATTTGACGAAGAAAACTTTTTGCAGTGTCAAAATGGGTATGAAGAACTTTTTGCTTCCACTCTTGAGGATTTGGATTACGGTGTTGATCCCAACTACTCATATCCCACAAACTCTATCACATACGAAAAACGCAGATTGTCCATTTGTTCTAAGAGAAATCACTTTGTCATGTCAAGACCTTCTGGGCCATATGTCCACACTCTATTGTTCTCTGCTACCAGTGATTTGTATCCAAGATGCCGCTATGATATCTCCTTCATTTTTGACAACTTTAAACTTCTTAGAGTGCTGGATTTGGAATGCATCAATATGGGAAATTCTTTCCCAACTGGAGTTCAGTTGTTGATTCAGCTAAGATATTTAGCACTTTGTGGTGATATAGACTGTATTCCAGCATCAATATCCCATCTCCGGGATCTTGAAACCTTGCTGGTGAAGGGATTAAGAGGTAAAGTTCTACTACCTTATACATTTGGAGCATGGAAAAGTTGAGACATGTCCACGTAAATATGCATGCCACTTTCACATTGCAAGACAGTGAAATTACACTTTCTCCTCAAGTACTCAATCTAGTTAGTCCATATCTCTTATGTGGTAAAGGTACAGAGAATATCATGCGGAGGTTACTCAAACTTCGGAAACTGAGATGTGTATTTTCTGAATTACGGGATGATACTGGGAAGCTAAATCAGTTTCCAGCACTAAACTTCTGACTGAGCTCGAGTCATTGAATGTACTGTATTCTGGTCGAATTTCTCTTCCTTGTGAGTTTGACTTCCCATTAAATCTCAAAAAGTTGACTCTATCAAAATTCCGTCTACCGTGGGATTGCATTTCACAGATTGGGAGATTACCCAACCTTGAAGTTCTCAAATTACTTTCTAGAGCCTTCGAGGGGAAAGTATGGGAAATGAAAGAAGGAGAGTTCCCTAAACTGAAATTTTTGAAGCTGGACAATCTAAACATTGCTCAGTGGAATGCCTCTAGTGATCACCTGCCACAGCTTCAACACCTAATTCTACGAAGTTGCAGGCAGCTTGAGGAGATCCCCTCTGCTTTTTGTGAAAGCTCTACTCTGGAGATGATTGGGTCCAATTGTGCACGAGCTCTGTTGAAGAGTCAGTGATAAAGCTTAAGGAGGAACTACTTGAAATGGGAAATGAGGACTTCAAGGTTCTTATTGATCGTTCAGACATGGATTTATGATCATCTCCATAATTTCTGGTAGATCTTGGCGTCTTATTCTTGTATGTGCAGATTGTCTAGCTTTATTCTCTCTCCTTTTTTTTTTAACTAGTAATCTGATACGTGCTTTGCATGTAATTATATTTTTCCAAACTTTTATACATTTCTGTACTAAAGTATTTTATGAAATGTTGCTTGTTAACACACATATTTTTTCTTTTTACCAATCATGGGGTATTCACATCTCTGTATATGAAGAAAGAATGACAAGTTATAATGTACTATTCTTGTCAACAAATACAATGCGAAATCTGTTCAGTTACCATTTTAGGTTCAGCCTTGAAGAATGGTAATCAAAGGTATAATATAATTAACATTGGCTAGAGATCACATATCTCCAGTGCAAAATACAATACAATATGTTGAGTTACAATTTGTAAATCTAACCTTCAAGAATGGCATCAAAATGATTAACTTTTGGCTAGAGATGTTATCTTGAACTTCGCCTTTGCAAATTTATACACTAATAAAGAGCATACCACTTTTTTACCACTTTTTGTTAATTATACTCTTCACATGCAAAGTATTCATAAATTATGGTAGCACAAGGTTTTTTCTTGATTTTGGCAATATGAAGGCACTGTTGTATAGGTAGTTATACTGTATGCATGATGATAAAACCAAAAAAAGGGATAACATTGGCACTATAAAACTACTCCCATATGGGGACTGCAGTCATATAAGTAAGTGTACAGATGATTGCTATATTAGAATAGTAGAGGTAGAATAATGGGGTTTTTTAGAGTGTGTGAAAGCAAATCATAAGTACATGATAAATTTAGAGAAAATCACAGTCAATAAAGTTTGAATCATAATCATATAGTTTATACCACTTTTCATATGCTTACGTTCACCAAAGTTTCTAGCTATCATTTTGACCCATTATTTTAAATGCACTTTGATATAACAATTGTTTATCTAAATGACTTCTTAAAGATTTTGTAGTTTACCAAGAACAATATTATGGATATTAATTTCTTAGATGGCACAACCAAATTTTACACACAAGACAATTTATATGGTTAAAAGTTATTTTTTTATTGTAACCTTTTCTTCCATCTTCCTTTCCTCCTCCATTGGAGATAGCTTTGTATTGCTTGTTGATGGACATTGTTTAATCTCACCAAACAAATCAAGCACAAGCAACTTAGCCTCCTTTGCACTAAGGGCACTTGAACGTTCTCTTTGGTATTGTTTGAGCTGCCTTTACAGCTTTTTGATTAATTTGTTTGTTTACTTTAAGTCATTTAATTATTGGTTTTCAATTTTAGGAATTTTTACTTTTAAGTTTGTTTGGTCGTCTTTAATGATGGATTTTAATATTTTTATTGTGCTATATTTTAGTTACAAATAGCTTTTTGGTAACTATTAACATGATTGATATTCATTCATTCATCATTTATTGAAATGCATTATCATTATTCAATGAGTGCAATGTAGGTATAGAAAAAAGTAAGACAAAATTCTGCTTACACTGCTAGATCTATGGTACTTTTATGAGGTGTGTGTGTATTTATCTATGTGTAAATGTACGTACGTACGTATGTATTTACTAGCAATAGTTCACGTGCTTTGCACGTGATTGTAATATCTTTAAAATATATTATTTTTCATATAACTAAAAATTTTTATGAATTTTGATCATCAACATCATAATATAGTATTTTTTATGTTATTTATTTTTTAAGCTAGTTACTTTAAAAATTTATGAATGAAAGAGACAGAAACATTCCAATATAGTTGACATATCCCTTAGGATTGAATTTGAAATCATGAACCAAATACTTTTTGATTTATAGCTTGAACTCTAACATATCAAATATTGATAATATCATGTTTACCAAAATTATTGTATATTCATGACTCTATTGCATATAAACCACAATCATCACAATTTTTTATAAACGAAGAATATAATTAAGTTAGAAAAATAAACATTAATGTAATTTGAATTCTTTGAATTATGTTAATTCTATTTTTGTCAATAATGGAGTATAAATGATCCACCACGTAAAGTTTTTTTGGCTTGTGCATTCCAACAATTGAAATTTTTAGATAGAGATAGTTGGAGTTTTTCTATTTTCCTTTTCTTTTATTCATGTTTTTAGCACCATCCAATGCGAAGCAAGAGCAACAACAAGTCTACTTTTTTCATATGATCACAATATTTTTAGTTTTAATATTAGTTTTTTTTGATGATCATGAAATTGGAATGAGAATTGTGGCTAATTAATAATTTTTAATATTACTTTTTTGTATATTGCAGTGTTTTAGTTTTTAATTGCCAACTTTTAATCCATTAACCACTATCATTATTATCAATTATTGGAATGCATTAATCTGTCTAATTACAATTGTCACCATAAATGAAATTTACTTAATTTTAAAGCTTTTCATTTCATAACTGCTTTCCATTATTCATAATATTGCAATATAATAAATATATGTAATCATTAGAAAACATAAAGGGTATTTGATATCACCCAAAACAATTTGGATATCATTTTCATTTTACATCCTTTCATTTTTATTTACTCTTATTATAATTCTTTTTTATCATTGGAGATGGTTTCTGACTTGATGGATGGATTTGGTTTGCTCAAACCAATACAAATGAAACATTACTATATTATTGTCAATAACAATGTTTGTTTCCCCTGGATATCAATGATTTGGATGTTGTCTTTGGTATTACTTGAATTGTATTTCCTAGCATTTTAATTCATTTGCTATTTACTTTATGTCATTTTATAAATAGTTTTTTAATTTTATTTTAGTTTTTTCTTGTTTTGATCGGTTGCTATTAATGATAATAGTGGTTTGTATGGGTGATATTTTAGATTTCTTTTCTAGTTTAATACTGCTATTCAGTTATAAGGTGTCATCATTTTTTGTATATTGAAATTTCATTGGGTGTAACATGAAAAATTCTTCACATTGGGTAAAAGTGCATAATTGTAAAATTTGCTTCGTGATTATTTGTGTGAAGATATACATATGAATAAGGGTTTTCTGTCATTGTATGTTTCTCCATTTTCTAGGGAGTAATCTATTTTTGAAATTGATTTTTTTTTTAACAATCTCAACTAATGACTAATGAGAAAATTTTTCATGCTTCAATTAAGAAATTTTGATACATATAATAATAGGAGATGGAGTCCAAGGGTAGTAAATAGTTTTTTAATAAGGAATTTTAATTATAATTACCAATACCATTAAAATGTAATCAATTGGAGTGTTTTATTTCTTTTAATTAGTGCCACATTAAAATGCAATAATTCTAATTAAAAGACATGAGGGTAATTTAGGGATAACAAAAACTAAGATAAAAAAGTGCTTACACTTGCACTCCCCAATACCAACATTCATACTTTTATATAGTAATATAATAAATAATAATAATGATAATGAATAATGATCATTTCATAACTGCTTCCATTATTCACTAATATTGCATATAATAAATATATGTAATCTTAGAAAAATAAGGGTATTTGGATATCACCAAAACAATTTGGATATCATTTTCATTTTATCATCCTTCATTTTATATTTACTCTTATATAATTCTTATTTTATCATTGGAGATGGTTTTCTGACTTGATGGATGGATTTGGTTTGCTCAAACCAATACAAATGAAACATTACTATATTATTGTCAATAACAATGTTTGTTTTCCCCTGGATATCAATGATTTGGATGTTGTCTTTGGTATTACTTGAATTGTATTCTAGCATTTTAATTCATTTGCTATTTACTTTATGTCATTTTATAAATAGTTTTCAATTTTATTTTAGTTTTTCTTGTTTTGATCGGTTGCTATTAATGATAATAGTGGTTTGTATGGTGATATTTTAGATTTCTTTTTCTAGTTTAATACTACTATTTCCAGTTATAAAGGTGTCATCATTTTTTGTATATTGAAATTTCATTGGTGTAACATGAAAAATTCTTCATATTGGTAAAAGTACATAATTGTAAAATTTGCTCGTGATATTTGTGTGAAGATATACATATGAATAAGGGTTTTCTTGTCATTGTATGTTTCTCCATTTTCTAGGGAGTATCTATTTTTTGGAAATTGATTTTTTTTTTAACAATCTCAACTAAGACTAATGAGAAAATTTTCATGCTTCAATTAAGAAATTTTGGATACATATATAATAGGGAGATGGAGTCCAAGGGGTAGGTAAATAGTTTGTAATGAGGAATTTTTTAATTATAATTACCAATACCATTAAAATGTAATCATTGGAGTGTTTTATTTCTTTTAATTAGGTGCCACATAAAATGCAATAATTCTAATTGAAAAGACATGAGGGGTAATTTAGGGATAACAAAAAACAAGATAAAAAAGTGCTTACACTTGCACTGGCCAATACCAAACATTCATAACTTTTTATATAGTAATGATAATGATAATGATGTATGTATGTATGTATGTATATGGAATAGATTATATATAAATTCTGAATCTGGTACACTCTCTGCATACCAATCTATTTAAACATTAGTTTCTAAGACTTCTAGTCACCACTCAAATCATGATTATTTACTACTGAGCCATAATTCATCAGTTCAAGTCTTGCATCATTTCCAGTTTGCTTCTGCTTTTTGTGAAAGTTCACAAACTACTTTTTTGTCGGCATCTTCCTCTTTTCTTCAGGAAAATGCTCTCTTTTGTCCACTCATGGACTGGTGAATGAAAAACTGTTGAAAATCCAATAAAGGCATATCAAGGACGCAAAAATTGTCTACAAACACCCCCCCCACCCACCCCCAAAAAAAATGAAAAACAGTAGAACCCCTGAAAGCAAGGGCATGGGGAATTTAGTCAGCAGTAATGGCTCCGAAAATTTGGAAATTGACGGGTGATCAACATACCACTGCTTCTTTAATCTCTTTAGACAGCCTATACTATTGAGATACTTACCCCAATTGTAGCACATTCTTTTCAAAAGCTAGTGAATGGAAGCTAGAAATAGTAAAAATTGAGCTTTCTAGTGTACTTGTTAAGTCTAGGGGAAGGTGTAACCTGGAGATCCATTTACTTAGAGCTTCCCATTTTTGTTGCTAAATTGCAGGCCTTTTAAGAACCCAAGCGGTTCACAACAGCAACAGCAAGCAGCAGCACCAGCTAAAACAACAATATTCTGGAGTACAGCTAATATCATCATTAATTTGCTATTACTACTTAACGTGGGACAGCCACTATGTTGATGTGGCTGGTTCTATGTTTGGTGTGCGAGGAGGAGGCTCCCGTATTCCCGATTGAGATTAAAATTCTGCTTTGAAGGATCTGATGTTTTAATGTAGTTGGTTAAGCTTGAGGTAGTGAACATTAGTGTTGTTTCTAGTTTCGGTTGCGAAGGCAACCAGTAATCCCTTTTTCCTTTTCTTTTTCTGTCCTTCACGGTAAGTATGTTTAACTGGACTACTGCATGGCTACTCATAATCATGAAACTACTTGATTGCTGATTAATTTAACAGCTATTTTAGGATTTTTTGTGCATCAGATGAATTGATTTCTTAGCTTCTTTTGTCCCATCGTCATTATTGGATGCATAACTTGATCCTAGGGAGGCTGATGGGGAGATGTCTTTTCTTCCCTCAAACTATTTGCCTATATTTATCAGCTTCAGAAGTGTTTACCTCTTTAAGGTTCTTAAGAGATTGATTTTGGACTTCACTTTGAGATTACAGAGAAAATGTTTAGTACAATTATCTGTAGAAAAATAAGCTCTCAAAATTTGTAGCTCGCAAAGGATTCATCAATCATTCTAACTTTTGCTTTGCTTCATACGCCTTACGTTAAACTATTTCATGACAAATCTTTTGTTAAATTTGTTCGCATTATAGAAAAAGAAGAGAATTCCAAGTACCTCGTAGGACCAAGACGAAGGACTTTATTTATAATATAAGGTAAGGGCAAACTTTCACTTGGGTACAATCTTAAAAGGATCCACATTCAAGAAAGAACCAGAACAGACCAACCAAGAGATCGGATAAGATGAAGATTGATCAATTACTTCGATGGGGAAAAAGCCAAACATCTTTGAAGCTATTTCATCTGGTTTTGGGAAGGAATTTTGCTTGTGGGTTTGACTCTTGATTCACTGTGGTATAGGCATGAACCATTTAAGCATTCCATGTGAAGAAGCTGGGGTCTAGGAAAAAAACAGGGGAAGTAGAACCAGCCACGGAAAATATGACTAGCATATGAAGAGCTTACAAGAGTTCAAAACAACAGGAAACGTGAATTACAACATTCCCAGGCCCCCCTCCTGCCTGCCTTCCTTTGTTCCCTTTTCCTTCAAATGTGAGGATTAATAACTGATTTATAAATTTTCCTAGGGATTAAGGGATTTTAGAATCCAAAGGAATTTCAGAATTTTCAGACTAAATACGGGCTAAGCAATCCTAGTCTATGATGTCATGATCACAAATCATTTACAGAATCATAGCCTGTGTGTAACATTTTAGGGACAAAAAGATTCTCCCTATAAACTCATAATAAGAACAGAAATTTGGAATCCAAGTCAATAAAATCACATCTACAAATAAATAAAGAACAGGTGTCAATTTCCATAAAGGCATTGTAATCTAACCTTTGGCTAACATTTTGCTTCATGCTGCTTGTTGCCTGGTATAGCAAGGGAAAAAAAGAAAATACAGAGGATAAGGTTGCCGTACAGCTTTGGAATTTTTTTAATCTTTTTATTTGTTCACCCACCATATGGATTCTAAATTTCATTAGGCAAAGGGTTAAGGAAAAGATAGTTTGAAGAGAGCAGTTTCCGATCACACCTTTTATCCAAAAAGAATGTCAAATCTGATATGACCTTAGCATCAAGCTGAACAATTAGAAGCCTGAAGAAAAATGATGTCTAAATCAGAACAACATTTCTTTCATTCAAAACCAAGAAAGAAGTTGGTGAAAGAGTATTGTTTTGGAATGTACTATTTGGTTCTGCTTTTCAATTTTCCAATTTGAAATATGGGACTAAAACACGGTATTACAATGAACAACCAGCTTACCATGGAAGGACAAACTTTCAATCTCCAACAGAGTCCCATTGACCTTGAAAAAATTCCATATGACCTACAACTTTAAGATCATGGAATGAACAAAATAAACTGAGCTTTGTCTTCAGGATAACTTTTGGTTGAACTCAACTAGCTTACAAGTAAATAGGAGTTTTTTTTTTGGTTGAACCAAGTTAGTCTGATTTTGTGACTTCTCAATCTCTTAGCGAAACAAACATGATTTGATTCTCAAGTAGTTCTTAATGTTTTAACTCAACTAGTTTACAAGTAAAAAGAGAGTTTTTGTGTTGAATCAAGATAGTCATGTGACTTTTGATCTCTTCGAGATATAAAACATCTTATAATTCCTAAGTAGTTCTCATTGGCTCCCGCGGGATAGTTCGGCCGATCATGTAGTCCTTCTTTAAGATATTGATCAGTGTTCGAATTTCATAGTTACCGGTGCTCGGAGTGGGTTGGGGCGTCCTCTCCCGGTCCGCAGGGGATTAGTCAGGCCTTGAAAACCCGAATATCCCGTGTCGTCCAAAAAAAAAATAAAAGAGTTTAATTCATCAATGAAATTGCCTCAAAATGTGAAATAAAAATGATTCTTCAGAAAAATTTCAGAATTATCACATGGATCACGTCACCAACCAAGTTTTTTAAGGTATTTCAGTACTAGCTTTCAGTTTACAGTATATTCCACTTCCTAAAACATCAAATAATGACTACGGTTGGTGTAGATTAATAATTGCCGATGTTAATTGACACTGGATAACAAAGTCTTAACAAACACTCAGCTTGTTAAGTTGTCCCTAAGCCAGCACTCCCAACTGAACGGCCAAAAATTTGTAATCTGCAACAGAGCAAGCAATGCCCCAAATGTACAATTTTGGACATCATTTTATGACATCTGCTATTGTCTCCAGGATGTCGACCACAATTTTAGATAGTACAAGAACAATTTTAGAAATTTTCATCTGCACCCACCTGGAATCCTGGCTCCAATTTTCCAAAGGTCATAGGAGGAAACAGAATTGCTCCATCAAGAGCTGAATTGATTACTTTCCCCTTACCAAGTTTAGAATAAACGGAACTCATCTTCTTGTTCTGCATCCTCACCTTCATCGTTGTTAAATACTGCATATAGAATACATATGGGTTGTTAATCATTTCAATGAATGTCAGCCATCGTTATGTGACTCATCCTGCATAGAAGCTGTGGAAACATCTTTTTACACATTAATTATCAGAAGGGCAGAGAATCAGCTGGAAACAAAATTAATGCGTCCAGGTGTTTCTTTTCTTTCCAATTATAGTCAGGAACAATTATTATTTACATCAAATCATCAGGTTTAAATGGATTCCAGTCCAGAGCGGTCCAGAGCCAAAAATCTACAGATAACAATAGGATCACGTATCAAAAACCGTATCCTAACCATCTTTCGGATCATTACTAAGTTACTATAATCAAATAAGCTTAGTAAAACATATGACTACACAAAGACTTATGAGTTATGATTGCTGAATTGCAGATGTCTGCAATGCAAATAATTTGAAATTCTTAAAGCAATAAGAAGCATCCCATTTTCGTTGAGACCTGAAATTCAGGTGAATCAATCAAGCTTAAATTCACACTACCCCTCTGCCCAAAGAATCAGTCAGTTCTTACGTTACAGCATTATTTCCTCGAAGATTTCACAATTAAGCTGTGCACTGGGTGACAAGTACCAACTTTAGATGGACACGCAATTAAAACAGAACTAATTCCAACTTCACTTATGATGCAAAAGGAAATAGATATGTTGTTGTCCCACATTAACATAAAAGTAAGTATAATTACATGCTTGAATTACCCATTATATTCCCGCTAAAATAAAATAGACACCAGTGAACAATCAGGCCCGGATGTTTGCGCCAAAATCATAAGCCATAGCTATACAATTAGCAAAAGGATGAGCAGTTTAGGTCTCTTTTACTTTCAATCATCTATTACTAAATCTTGATACTTCATATGGCAAATTTTTGTAGGATGAAGTAGATATTACCAACAATTATGCATCAACAGGTATTGGGCCGCAAGAAAGGATAAAATTTGATCATCCAACTTCACCATCTCTCTGTTCTTCCACATATAGCATATAGGATAAAAAATGCTTCTCAATCTCCTCTCTTAGCTACAAATTTGCAATCATTACAGCGACTACTAAAATTTTATCAGTGATCATCAAAGACAAAAGCATCAAATTGGGAGACGAGCATCATCTGCATTAGCTCAAAGAATAACACAAGAAAAAACGAATGCATAAACAAGAAAGTACTTCCCGGTTATGGAAGCAAAATCCAATCCAAATTGTTTTACCTGATTTCCTGTATCAGCTAGTTGCATAACCATTTAAGCAGTCTTGGATTTTTCAGTATCTACAAATTTACAAGGACAATACCAGCTTAGTTGATGAATGGAACCAGAGGTTTAGGGCAGAAGAAGGAGAAAGTATACCATAATGTACTAAGGCAGGGGGTAACAGATTTGATTAGATTAAAGTGGTGCTCTGACACCATCTTCGGATTCAAACCTCTGATCTACAACCAAAGAGAAATTTAGTCCCTTTTTTATGGTTATTGAACCAAAGTTTGGTGGCTCCTCTCTAGAATTACTTGAAAATACAATTTCCAAGCAAAAGAAAAACACACCATTAAGGACTCTGTAATAGATAAGCCCTTAGCATTAATTGTCAACTTGTCATTCCTGTAAAACAAAATGTATTTTTTTAAGTGTGAGGAGTAATTTGAGTCACTTCCATAAAAGCAAGAAAAACACATGAAAGAAGATTTATTTTGTTTTCTAAGAAGAAAGATTAAAGAAAGACAAGAAGGAAACTTTTTGGGAAATTTGGATTATAGTGATAGGAAAATTTGTAATTTGCAAAGAAGGCTAAGCTTTGTCAAAATTATGGATGGGGTACTAGTTAGCATTTAAAAATTATAAATATGGTTAATTTCACTTTCCACCCCTTTACTATGCTTAGATTGCAGTTTGCATCCTAAACTATTAATTTTAGCACTTAACTACCTTTGACTTACTAATTTTTGCAATTCCTTGCAATTGACCAAAGTCTAATAAGTAGAAAACAGATTAAGCCGGCCATAGATTGATAGAATTTCCCTTTTATTCCTTGCAATTCTCTTCTCCTTCCACCAAAAATTCATCAACCTCTTCTCCTTTTAAACTTTCTCAAACCAACAAGATGTACCAAATCAAGTTATCTCTTCCCATCATATAAACAATAGCTTCAAGTCATAGAAAGAAATCGACACAAGGATTCATCCAATGCCTTCATGGGACGATCACTCTGTCCCGACATTGCATTAATCATTGCCATCACCACTAGCACCATATCCTCTTTCCAACTTCCCTAATCACTGCTTCTCCTCCAGTAGTAGTTGCAACATGCCACTAGATCATCAAGGAATCAATTACTCTCAACCCTAATCAAGCTAGATGCATTGTGCATTATTAACCCTTTTTAGATGAAGGTTAAAAACTTGCTATCATATTCTTAACCCTATTCGAATTATGAGTTTTTCTAGAATTAAGGACAGCAATTTCTAGGCCCTTTCTTTTCGTCAACTAGGTTGAACATAAAACTTTAGCGCCTAATGTTCCAATTGATTCTTTTTTTTTCTTTCTCAAAAATTTGTTTTTGACAGAAAATCTAACCTTTAACAGAGATAGAGAAATAAGGTTTTAGGAGAGATGAGGAGTTTTGATGAAAAACTAGAAGATAGGGAGAGTTGAGCTTTGTTGAGACACTAAATTATTGAACAAATAAAAAAAGAAATGGTGGAGTTAAGAAGAGTTCTACTGAAAAATAAAGATTTGGGGATAGTGAATAGGATTTTTTAAATTACTTACTCTTACAGGGTATTTTAGGTGGTTAGTCACAATTATTGAGGATATGTTGGTCGCATATCATTCTTTCCCACTAGAGTTGGTTTCATTTAAAATTGAGCAATGAATTACAAGTTAAAGGTAGTTAAGTATTGCAATTAAAAGTTAAGGGTGCAAAGTGCAATGTGAGAATAGTTTAGGGGGCGCAAAATATAATTAACCCTTACAAATAAAGGGCAGCGAATGAGAAGCTACGTAAGTGCCCTTTGACGTGGACTTGTTCATGTGTGATTCTCAATGGGTCCCACGTTCACTGGATTCCTAGTGGGGCCCTGCATTGACATGGGTCCACTTATGAGTAAGCAAGTGGGGCCTACTTTGATGATGTGTCATCAACCGCAGAGGATTCCCATTCCAGACCAAACAAGCTTCATGCTTGTAAGAGGTTGATTATTCTATATAGCTTTGATTTCTCCATTACAACAGAAGTTTCTTTTTAAATTCTTAATTTCACCAAATATTTTTTATATGATATGTTACCGTATTCTTAAATAAAGTATTTACTTTGTGATCTAGTTTTTTTCTGTACGCTTTTTTGTTTTATAGCCATAAACCTCTTTAAATAACACATGATATAGCAGAACGTTTTTTTCTAATACATTGGAGTGACATATCAATCTTGTGATAAAAATATTTGTATGAACAAATTGAACTAAAAAATGCATTAAATACATAAATTTGGTACATTATATATGTAACCACAATGTCATGTAACATTATAATCACGAGTTTTTTGTTTACGGTTAGATATATATTTTCCTAGGGAAAAAACCATCAAATTATACTATAAGCTTTAAAGCTATTGAGTGCAATTTTATATCTTTGATGAATTGCGTCCTAATAAATAGGCTTGTCAATCGGGTTATCTGAATTGGGTTTTAATAAATCCAAACTCAACTCATATAGTTAGTACCACTTTTGAGTTTCGAGTGATGAGTTTTGAGTTGATAAATGTGAATCTCATACTTGGCTCACAAAATATTGGAGTTGTAAACCTAATTCGTGTTTTGTTCAAACTCACTTACTGCTTCTTAATTTCCTTGATATAATTACTATAGCTATTAAGTTCTAAACCTAATTTAACATTCATAGGACCACAACATTAAAGCTATACATGAACCAGTAATAGTTCACTAAAACTATATAAACTAAGCATTTTTCAATAATAATATATCCAATTAGTTCAAAGTACATGGAAAATAGTAATAAAATATGATCAACAATTAATACATCTTCAAAGGTTCTCAATTTGCTGGTACTAAGATTTGTCCTTCTGAATCTTTTGGCATAATTTTGTATATTTAATATTTCTTATATATATTAATATATTTTGACACATAACTCATAAGTATAAAGTATTAGTATTATATATTTAGATAGAAATAGATATATAATATTATATATCTATTAAATATGAATATATTATACATAATTATATGCAGATGCAGATTAAAGGGGCGTACTTATATTGGGTTTGAGCCTAATAACTAATAAGGGACAAACTTGGCTCATATTTAATTCGAGCCTAATATTTAGAGCTAAATTCAACCCAATTCAATGAAAGGTTAGATTCATCAAGTTTTTATTGGGTCGAATTCGGGTTGACCCAACTTCATTGACAGTGCTACTAGTAAACATGAATTTTCTACTTCCCTAACTTGAGAAAATCTATTGCCCCACAAGGCATTTGGAAAAATGAAATAAAAGAAAAAAGTACCTTCCACACACATCTTTCAATAAAATCTATATACCACTTCATTATGTTATGCATTGTAGGAACAAAATATAATCTATGTTCAATTCATGGACAAGTACAAATCATTTTTACAATCATTTTTTATGGAAAAATAAATATAATAGCTTGGTGGATGAAAAATTAATAAGGACATGTCATTTTTGTCTTTTCACCTAGTTATCAATAGTGAAGTTCGACAACAATACACTACGTGAGTACATTTTATACAAAATGTGGATAACATTTCATACAAAGCTAAGTGCTTCTTATACAACACGTGAATCCCTTCTATAGTCTCTTGTGATTTGAAAGTTTTTGAAATACTAATGGCTTTACGAATCAACCATTTTCGTCATGGCCTTCCTTCGACAATCACAAAGTTTGTACTGACAAGTCCCTGATTACACCGCCCTCTCAATTGGGTAAAAGATATTTCTGAGACGTAGGAAGCATGAATAGTAAATTATTTGAGATAATTTTGTGAAAAATACTATAACTTTTTTTGATGTAATATATATGAGATAAAAAGGTGATTGAAAAATATGTTAATGATACAAGCAAGTCAGTGTGTATAAATAAGGTGGAAATAATGTGTAATCCAAACACACTCAATTAAATCCCTATTAACTATGTAATGTTATTCAATTACAGGATTTATAACTTTTACCAATTTTCCCAACTCAAACGAACTGAATATGAACTTTCAGAAGCCTGATTTCTCTCTAAATATGCTACTTTTCTGGTTGGAGATTTGGACCAACTTTGGGTACAATTTGAGCATTTTGTTTTACATCAAGTGGGTATATTGAGGAAATCAATTCGTCTTTTGTGTTAAAAAATACTTTTACCCAAAGAATGTAGCACCAACCACGCGTTTCTTACAAATTTATATTTTTTATGATTTCCATTGTAATTTGAAAAACTTACAGACCACAAGGGATTTAAATTGTAGGTTTCAAAATCATAAGGGGATAAATTGAACATTTTCTAAACCATGGGAATTTGGTACGTAATTCATTTATCTCTGTAGGGGCTACTTAACTCATTTATCTATATGGGGGCAATTGTGTCATTTTGCTTGCCAACGTTAGTTTTGACTATTTTCTTTGACTCCATATGGATTAGATGTTTTTCGGGGGTATCTTTTTAAAAATTTTACTGTAAACAATATATGTAAAAAACTTTTTCCTATATTTGTAATCACTATTACTATTTTTGTAAACTCCCGTATTCAATATACTGTATGATTTCATATAAGATTAAATCTATTGCCAATTTCAGCGTTTCCAGTTCAGGTCTTAAAGCTTTTTAATAATTCCTAGAATCATATAGAGTATAGACAAGCTAGAGCAACTGGAAATCAATAAATCTAGTGCTTTGCACACACTCATAGACACAATAAGAAAATCTTTTTGAGAATATATACACATATTTGCTAAAGTTCAAATTTGGCTTGTGTTCAGCTTGATTAATATATATAAATATGTATATATTGCTAAAAAATTCAAGCTAATGAACTTTGGCTCAATAAAAGCTTGTTTGAGATTGGTTTGATAAGATGAACAATCCAAACTTGTATGCAATTTCAAGCTCACTGAAAATGAATAAACAAATTTGAACATAGAGTTTTTGGTTTGATTACCCTCTTTTGCACCCTATGCAAATGGTAGGTGGGCAAAGAAACAAAAAGAAGAGGAAATTTTCTAGTGCAGTATAACAACCTTAACCCTCTTGGCCTTTGTTTCTTCCAATGCAGTACAACAACCTTAACCTTGGTTTTTTCCATTGCTATACCGGGTTTAAATCACACTGCCCTTCGTTGAAAATTGAGACCCTTTCTTTTATTTATTTTTCTATACTGTAAATGTAATTAAATGATAGCAAGTCATCTGACATCAAAATCTGAAGACCAGCAACATAAACTGTTTCCATAGCGTTTATCTACAGGCTTAGTTGACTAATGTTGCCTTCACCAAAATCCTCAAATGTTTTGTTTCAAGATAAAACATAAGGTCCTTATACATCATGTACGAGCAATGGCAACTCAACTTAGATGGTATGACGTTTCAAGCAGAGAAAAGCAAAAAGGAAGAAAGAAACAAGTGATACCAGAATACCAAAAACAGTTCAGTAACCCAAAACAGGACTGGATTGTATGCAATAACATGATCATTGGGACTTGCTCCCTCCAATTCTCTAATACTTTCTCATTCATTCACACATACACTATATATATATATATATATACTAGTAATAGTTCACGTGATTTGCACGTTGATTGTAATATCTTTAAAATATATTATCTTTGAATACTAAAAAAAAAATTTAATGAAATTTTGATCATCAACATCATAATATGGTATTTTTATGTTATTTATTTTTTAAGCTAGTTACTTTTAAAAATTTTATTAAATGAAAAGAAATAGAAAACATTCCAATATAGTTGACATCTCCCGTAGGATTGAATTTGGATTCATGGACCAAACACTTTTTTATTTATAACTTTAACTCTAACATGTCAAATATTGATAATATCATGTTTTACCAAAAATTATTGTATATTCATGATTCTATTATATATAAACCACAATCATCACAATATTTTATAAACGAAGAATATAATTAAATTATAAAAATAAACATACATGTAATTTGAATTCTTTGTACTATGTTAATTCTATTGTTGTCAATAATGGAGTGTAAATGATCCACCACGTAAAGTTTTTTTGGTTTGTACAATCTGACAATTGAAATTTTATAGATATAAATAGTTGCAGTTTTTCTATTTTCCTTTTCTTTTATTCATAGTTTAAGCACAATCAAATGCGAAGCAAAAGCAACAAGTCTACTTTTTTCATATGAGCACAATATTTTTGGTTTTACTATTAGTTTTTTCTTATGATCATGGAATTGGAATGAGAATTGTGGCTAATTAATAATTTTAATATTAATTTTTGTATATTGCAGTGTTTATTTTTAATTGTAAACTTTTAATCCATAATCGCTATCATTATTAATCAATTATTGGATGCACTAAATCTGTCTAATTACAATTGTCACCATAAATGAAATTTACTTAATTTTAAAGCTTTTCATTTCTTAACTACTTCCATAATTCACTAGTATAGCAATACAATAAATATATATAATCATTAGAAAAATAAGGGTATTTTGGACATCACTAAAAACAATTTTGGATATCATTTTCATCTATCATTCTTCATTTTTAATTTACTCTTATTATAATTCTTATTTTATCATTGGAGATGACTTCTGGCTTGATGGATGGATTTGGTTTGCTCAAACCAGTACAAATGAAGCATTACCTATTATTGTGAATAACAATGTTTGTCTTCCCCTGGATATCAGTGATTTGGATATTGTCTTTGGTATTATTTGAATTGTATTCTACCTTTCTAATTAATTTGCTATTTACTTTATGTCATTTTATAAATAATTTTCAATTTTTTCAGTTTTCTTGTTTTGATCGGTTGCTTATTAATGATAATAGTAGTTTGTATAGTGCTATTTCAGATTTCTTTTTTTCTAATTTAAGACTATTCTTGGTATTAGAGAGCGTAAGTGTAAGCACTTTCTGATCTTAGTTTTTGTTATCCCTAAATTACACTCATGTCTTTTAATTAGAATTATTGCATTTTAATGTGACACTAATTAAAATAAATAAAACACTCCAATTGATTACATCTTAATAGTATTGGTAATTATAATTAAAAATTGCTCATTTAAAACTATTTACCTACCTTAGACTCCATGTCCCAATTATTATATGTATCAAAATTGCTTAATTGAAGCATGAAAAATTTCGCATTAGTCATTAGTTGAGACTGTAAAAAAAAAAATAAATTTCAAAAAATAGATACTATCTAGAAAATGGAGAAAACATACAAGGAAAAAGAACTCTTATTCATATGTATATTTTCATACAAATATCACGAGTAAATTTTACAATTATGCACTTTTTACCAATATGAAGAGTTTTTCATATTGCAACCTAATAGAATTTCAATATATAAAAAATGATGACACCTTTATAACTAAAATAGCAGTATTAAACTGAAAAAAAAAAAGAAATTTGAAATAGCACCATACAAAGCCAATATTATCATTAATAGCAATCGATCAAAACAAGAAAAACTAAAAAAAATTGAAAACTATTTATAAAATGACATAAAGTAAATAGCAAATGAATTAAAAAGGTAGAATACAATTCAAATAATACCAAAGACAAATATCCAAATCACTGATATCTAGGGGAAGACAAACATTGTTATTCACAATAATATAGTAATGCTTCATTTGTATTGGTTTGAGCAAACCAAATCCATCCATCAAGCCAGAAGTCATCTCCAATGATAAAATAAGAATATAATAAGAGTAAATTAAAAACGAAGAATGATAAAATGAAAATGATATCCAAATTGTTTTTAGTGATGTCCAAAATACCCTTATTTTTCTAATGATTATATACATTTATTGTATTGCAATACTAGTGAATTATGGAAGTAGTTAAGAAATGAAAAGCTTTAAAATTAAGTAAATTTCATTTATGGTGACAATTGTAATTAGATAGATTTAATGCATTCCAATAATTGATAATAATGATAGTGGTTAGGATTAAAAGTTGGCAATTAAAAAATAAAACACTGCAATACACAAAAATTAATATTAAATTATGAATTAGCCACAATTCTCATTCCAATTCCATGATCATCAAAAAAACTAATACTAAAACCAAAAATATTGTGCTCATATGAAAAAAGTAGACTTGTTGCTTTTGTTTCGCATTGGATTGTGCTAAAAACATGAATAAAAGAAAAGAAAAACAGAAAAAACTTCAACTATCTCTATCTATAAAATTTCAATTGTTAAAATGTACAAGCCAAAAAAATTTTACGTGGTGGATCATTTGTACTCCATTATTGACAAAATAGAATTAACATAATACAAAGAATTCAAATTATATGTCTGTTTATTTTTCTAACTTAATTATATTATTCATTTATAAAAAAAATTTGTGATGATTGTGGTTTATATGTAATAAAATCATGAATATACAATAATTTCGGTAAACCCTGATATTATCAATATTTGATATGTTAGAGTTCAAGCTATAAATAAAAAATGTTTGGTTCATGATTTTAAATTCAATCCTAAGGAATATGTCAACTACATTGGAATGTTTTCTGTCTCTTTTCATTTAATAAAAATTTTAAAAGTAACTAGCTTAAAAAAATAAATAACGTAAAACTACCATATTATGATGTTGATGATCAAAATTTCATAAAAAAATTTTATTAAATGAAAAGAGATAGAAAAACATTCTAATATAGTTGATATGTCCTTTAGAGTTGAATTTTGGAATCATGAAGCAAACACTTTTTTATTTATAGCTTGAACTCTAACATGTCAAATGTTGATAATATCATGTTTTACCAAAATTATTGTATATTCATGATTCAATTGCATATAAACCATAATCATCACAACTTTTTATAAACGAAGAATATAATTAAGTTATAAAAATAAACATACATGTAATTTGAATTCTATGTATTATGTTAATTCTATTTTTGTCAATAATGGAGTATAAATGATCCACCAGGTAAAGTTTTTTGGCTTGCACATTCTGACAATTAAAATTTTATAGATAGAGATAGTTGGAGTTCTTCTATTTTCCTTTTCTTTTATTCATATTATTAGCAAAATATCCAATGCGAAGCAAAGGCATAAAGTCTACTTTTTTCATATGAGCACAATATTTTTGGTTTTAGTATTAGTTTTTTTGATGATCATGGAATTGGAATGAGAATTGTGACTAATTAAAAATTTTAATATTAATTTTTTTATATTGCAGTGTTTTATTTTTAAATTTTCAACTTTTAATCCATAACCCGCTATCATTATTATCAATTATTGGAATCCACTAAATTTGTCTAATTACAATTGTCACCATAAATGAAATTTATTTAATTTTAAATCTTTTCATTTCATAACCATTTCCATTATTCACTAATATTACAATACAATAAATATATCTAATCATTGAAAAATAAGGGTATTTTTGGACATCACTAAAAATAATTTGGATATCATTTTCATTTTATCATTCTTCATTTTAAATGTACTCTTACTGTAATTCTTATTTTATCATTGGAGATGGTTTTTAGCTTGACGGATGGATTTGGTTTGCTCAAACCAATACAAATGAAGCATTACTATATTATTGTTAATAACAATGTTTATCTTCCCCTGGATATCAATGATTTGAATGTTGTCTTTGGGATTATTGTATTCTACCTTTTTAATTCATTTGCTATTTACTTTATGTCATTTTATAATAGTTTTCAATTTTTTTCCAATTTTTCTTGTTTTGATCAGTTGCTATTAATGATAATAGTAGTTTGTATGGTGCTCTTTCAGATTTCTTTTTTCCAATTTAGTACTGCTATTTCAGTTATAAAGGTGTCATCATTTTTTATATATTGAAATTCCATTGGGTGCATATATATAGTTTATATAAATTCCATTGAAATAGTAATGATAATGATATATATATATACACACACACACTATGGGGAAAAGCCCGCGCAACGCACGGGAGTTTAGTACCTGTAATTAAAGATGATTAATAATTATTATTTGGTATTTTGTAGTATATGAATTGAAGTATGACAATTTTATTATGTGATATTAAACAGAAAAATCATAAGTCAAAATATATAATGTGCAATGAAAAATAATTATAAGATACGATCAACCACTTTGTATCTAACCTAGTAGAATAAAAGACCTACTTATATATCTGCACATGCACTTTAGGAATATTAAAATCTGTTGTTTAGTTTGAATTTGATCTTGATATGAGAGCAATCCACCACATTATCTTGTCATATAAGTGAGATTTGAACAATTACATACTTGAAAAAATCATTGCTAGTGGAATTTCGGTTCTTACAGGCTAAATTCTTGAATTTATATTGATTCCAAGGACATATCATCACGAAACCACCACATTGACTAATCAATCAATTATGATTTATTGTATGATTTAGGGCATATAGCAAAGCATCTCCTTCTTGATAAAGGTTACAATCACAAAACATCAGTTTTTGAGCTAATTGCAAAGATATACAACACCTAACACATTAATTTAGAGGAATAATTACCTCAAAAAAGTACTAAAGCATCTTAATCCATACAATTCAAGAACATAATTAAAAGTAATGAAGTACATACTTTAGATTTGCAACCAAATAGTTTTAAGTAGATAGTTAAACATATTGGCTAATCAAATGAAGTGAAAAATTGCCTAGATGAAATCGTTAATAAAATAGCAAACGATTTGAAAATTACCATAACTAATAGTTAAAACAACAAAAGAAGTAGCTACAATCTATAAATGGAAAATTTTATGATGATAAACTTATTTAAACCACAAACAAATGTGATCTCCTCCCTGTCAAGCTTGTCTAATATGGACAATTGAATTAAAACACTAAAAACTTATTGCACATACAACTTGCAAGATTACAAATATCTTACAACCAAAAAATAGATTGGCTAAAGAAAACATACCTATTGAGAAACAAATAGGCTGCATGATTGTGGTGGAACAAAATTGTAAGTAAATGAAATGAATTTGAATAGATGGGGGTTACTATGGTAACAACCAAGAAACCAAACTTCTCTACTAATTGGCAATAATTGTGTCTTAACATCTATATATAATAAGCTTGCAAATAACTGATGAGAAAGGCTTTAGGAAATTAAGAGACTTGGATATTAATACAATTAATGATTTGAAGGGCTTTTATGTAATTTCACTAAAACACAAGCTAAATTCAGTTGTACCCAATGTTCAATTGGATATCGAACACTAGCACATTCAAACTTACCCTTAACTTTCAATGTCTGAAAGGACATCTAAGTAATTACAACCAAACCAAATTAACTATAATGACTTGTATTCAATACTCTAATTGCACTTCAAGCACTCTCACATTCCCAAAATAGCCCCATCCTTGCGGTTGAAATCCAAAAATCATCTTTGCCCTAAACTCATTCTTATATAGTATAAGGATATATATTTGACCAGTTTGATTATATTTAAATTGTTTGTTCTCTATAGTTTGCGAAGTGAACTTTCTGACCTTTTAGCAGCATGGGCCGGACCCCACGTTGTACTGTTCATGCAATAAATGGGCCAATGAAAATTCCCCTTTTAGACTCTTCAGAAAAAGGAAGCTTACAAAATCTTTCAAACATGTAATATTATGGTGGAAGCAGTAAAATATAATAAAGGTGAACCTATACTACCAAGCAAGACCAAGAAAAAAATCTCTCTCTTATGAGAGCTTTCTCTCTCTTGAATTGAGAGCCTCTCTCCCTATTGGTGGGAGCGCCTAAAATTTCCAAAACTTTCAAACTTTCAAACTTCAAATTGCTCTTATCCTTAATGTCTGAAACCGACACAACTTCTAAACAAATCTACTTCTCCAAATCAATGATCAGCGAACTATTGAAGCATCCAAATATCTTTGCACTACGGACTGGGCTGTGTTGCTGGTTCCCTAGCTTAACAGCAGACCTTCTGTTAGACCAAACGTATGAATGCTATAGTCAGTGTTTTTTGGCTTCTACTAGTTGGAGTAAGTCTTAGATTTATTTATCTAAACTGTATGGATCTAACTTACCTTGCCTTTTCACAGTCATATCTAAGCATCTAGTCTTCTTGTTTCTATTTTATTTTTCTCTCTCTTGTTTATTACACTGTCAGGTCTTTGGTTTCTCTGTGTTTTTTTTCTTCTTCCAGCTTTAGTCTGTGGCATAGTGCTAGGTAGATTTGGTTGGTGGAATACCCAAAAGATCCCTTTATGACTTCATGACTGAGGACTTGGCAGGGATTTTAGGGAAATTCGCTCTATCTAGCAAGGAGCTAGGAGAGACAGACTTGGATAAAGCTGAAGTTGACTTAGGGGTGAAGGAATGCCAGTCAAGCCTTATTGGTAAAATCAAAGGGGAGAAGATAGTTAATTACAATGGAGTCAAGAGTTTTGTGACAGCAGCTTGGAGTTATCCAAAAGATCTTAAAGTTGTTGAACTAGGCCCCAATTCCTTTCAGTTCTTCATTCCTGGGAAGCAAGAAAGGGAAAGGATTTTAGGTGGAGGACCTTGGACTATAGATAGCTGGATCCTAGTGTTAAATAGGTGGTATGAAGGTATTGAAGAGGATGAAAGTGCTTGCAATGAAGCTCCTCTATGGGTGCAGGTATGGAATCTACCGGTGCACTGGATGTCTAAGGAAGTAGGGAGAAAAATTGGAGCTGTGTTCCACCAAGTCAAAGAGGTAGGCAGTAAGGAAGGAAGACATATTAAGCTGCTAGTTACAATTGATATTTTTCAACCATTATTGAGAGTGACAATTGTTAAGATGGAAGGTACTACAAAGTGAGCTATTTTTAAATATGAGAGGTGCCCAGATTTCTGCTACAATTGTGGAATTGTTGGGCACAATGAGAGGAATTGCAAGAGTTTGGTTCTTATAAATAGAGGGCAATTGGAAAACCAGTATGGTACTTGGATGAGAGCTGGGAATGGAAGGAGCTCACCTCAAAAAGAGCCATAGGTAAAAAGAGTGCCCAGTGATGAGCATTATTGGAGGTTACATAATGGGAGTTGGGTTGAAGTAATCAAACAAAGACAACAGGATCCAAGAGAGAAAAACCAAGAACCGTCCACAGATAAAAGAGGACCATCAAATCAGGCTGCGGAGGCACAAAAGCAGGCTAATAGGGAAAGGACAGGGGACAACAACAATAATAGTAACCTCTAAGGCTATAGTGACCTATCAGGAAAAGGAAGCAACAATATTAGCCTCTCTTAACAAGCTAAATATGGATACTGAGATGGTAGAGGAAAGGGGAATAAGGGGGATAACAAGTAGAGAGGAGGCAAGCCTCTGTAAGGCAATGAAGGAAACCTCTCAACAAGAGGGGCAAGCAGATGGAAAGGGTAAGGGGATGGAAAAAACAAGAGAGATAGAGAACCAGGTAGAGGTGGAAAGAATTGAATAATAGATAGGTGAAGTCATGTTAGTGGATCTAATGGTTGAGGATAAGAAGATGGAAGTTGTCATAAGACATAGCAAGAAATTAAAGAAACAGTTAAGATCTCCAACAAAAAGAAGAACACCTCTACAAGAAATCTGCAACAACACCAAGGAATCAGGAGTGCAAGGTAAAAGGAAATTTCAACTACGTGATGAGGAAATGGAAGATGCTGAGGGCAAGGAACTAGGGGGAAAAAGAAACAAAGGATGCCCTGAATTTTATTCTGATGCTCAGGAGAAAGAGGAGATGGGGACCAGCCTACTCTGGGCCCCCAAACCTCAATGAGGGTATGGTGTGGAATTGCTAAGGTGTTGGGAGCACCTTGACAATTCCCTATATAAGGGAGGTGTCCAACCTCCTCTCCCTAAGTATACTGTTTTTGTGTGAGACTAAAAATATAGAAAAATACATGGATAGAGTCAGGGAGAAGCTGTGTTTTGAGAATAGTTGTGTAGTGGAGTCAATGAACAGATTTGGGGGTATGGTACTGATGTGGAAAGATGAAGTAAAAATGAAAGAAATCCTTAAGACTGCCTTTACCATAGAAGCACACCTGGAAGATCCTGAAACAAAGACAACATGGTGGTTTATTGGAATTTATGCAAGTTGTGATGCTCAGATTAGGAAGAATCAATGGAAAGTGATAAAGGAAAGGAAAAAGTTGTGGGGAGAGAAGTGGATTATTGCAGGGGATTTCAATGACATCATCTCAAATGAGGAGAAGTGGGGTGGAAGGTGGAGGGAAGAAAGGAGCTTTACAGACTTTAGCAACTTTATAAATGACAACCAACTGGTGGATATTGGATTTGATGGGAACCCTTGGACTTGGAGTAATAATTGGGAGGATGAAGGGGAAGTTAGAGAGAGACTAGATAGAGGCTTGACCAGTATGGATTGGTCCTTATGTTTTCACAAAATTAAATGCACTCATGTTGACACTTTTGGTTCTGACCACAGCATGCTGATGATAGATACAAAGCCAGAGGCTCGTAAGAGGGAAAAAAGGTTTTATTTTGATAGGAGATGGCTCAAGAGAGAGGGTATTCAGGATGTGATTAAAAAAGCTTGGGAACAAGATTTTGAGGGATCAAGAATGTTCAAGATCAAATGCAAAATCAAAAACTGTAGGATTGAGTTACTGAAATAGAGAAATAGCTCCCAACATAATGCCAAAAAGAAAATAAATTGGATCAAAAGTCAGCTGGAGGAGTTGAGATCTAGCACTTATGTAGGAATTAAAGGAGAGTTAGCAGACCTGAAAGGGTAGTTGAAAGAGGCTTACAAGGAGGAGCAATTGTTTTGGCACCAAAAAGCTAGACTAAACTGGATTAAGGAGGGGGATAAGAATACTAAATATTTCCATTCCTGTGTGAAGGGAAGAACGAGGAGAAATAGAATGTTAAATCTACAAAGAGAGGATGAATCTTGGACTGGGAATGAGCATGAGTTAGGAGAGGAAGTGGCTGAATTTTACAGGAAACTTTGCACTAGTAGTTGGAAAGGAAGTGCAGAAGAGATCCTTAGGGGTATTCCATCCACCATTACGGCTAGCATGAATGATCAACTGACTAGAGGTGTTGGTGAAGAAGAAATTAGAACAACCCTTTTCTCCATAGCCCCTGATAAAGCTCCTAGTATGGATGGTATGTCCCCCATTTTTTAAAAAAAATTCTGGAGTATAGTTAGACATGATGTAGTCCAGGCTATTCAGAGTTTCTTTCATTCCAATTCCATGCCAAGAGCCTTGAATCATACTTTAATTTCCCTCATCCAAAAAATCACTGATCCTGTTAATCTTAAGCACTATAGACCTATTAGCTTGGGCAATGTGCTCTATAAAGTTATCTCTAAAATACTAGCAAATAGGCTAAAAGGTGTGCTCAATGTCTATATCAGCAAAACTCAGTCTGCATTCATTCCTGGTAGACAGATCCTGGATAATGTTATCATAGCTCATGAATACATGCATTTTCTGAAAAACAAAAGGCAAGATAAGAAAGGGTACATGACTGTTAAGTTAGATATGTCTAAAGCTTATGATAGAGTTGAGTGGCATTTTCTGAGGGCTATGATGCAAAAAATGGGATTTAACAATAAGTGGATTAGCTGGATCATGAAGTGCGTTGAGTCAGTCTCCTATTCTTTTAACATAAATGGTGAGGTCAAGGAGTATGTAGTACCAGGAAGAGGAATAAGACAGGGTGATCCTCTTTCACCTTATCTTTTCCTACTGCGCTCAGAAGGCTTCTCAAACCTGCTGAGGAGAGTTGAAGAGGAGAACAAGATAACAGGAAATAAAATCAGCAGGAATGGTCCTAGACTAACGCATTTATTTTTTGCAGATGATTCCTTAATCTTTTGTAAAGCAGACATCAACTATGCAGAGGAGCTAAGAAGGATCCTGAAGATTTATGAGGAGAGCTCTGGACAGTTGATCAATCTAGAGAAGTCTTCTGTCTTCTTTAGCAAGAATATGGATCAGCGTAAAAAGTAGGAAATATGTAGCAGCTTGGGAAATATTCAGATGATTAATCAAGGCAAATACTTGGGGGCTCCCAATGGTGGTAACAAAAAAAAAAGGACCAATTTTTTGGTTTCATTAGAGATAATATCAAAAAGAAATTGGGAAGCTGGAAGCAGAGGTTGCTCAGTCAAGCAGGAAAGGAGGTTCTGATAAAAGCTGTGACATTAGCAATGCCAACTTATGCAATGTCATGCTTTAAACTACGTCTGAAGCTATGTAAAGAGCTCAGTGCACTGATGGCAAGTTACTGGTGAGGAGACAATAATGGGAAGAATAAGATGCATATGTGTTCTTGGAGGAAGGTAACTCAGAACAAAAGCCAAGGAGGACTTGGATTCAAAGATCTGGCCAATTTCAATAAAGCACTGTTGGGAAAGCAAATTTGAAGATTACTTACAAATCCCAATCTGCTTATCTCCAAGGTTCTAAAAGCTAAATACTACCCTAATGGCTCAATATTCAAGTGCAAGTGTCCCCAGAATGCTTTTTGGATCTGGCAAAGTTTGATGGGAGCTAAGAAGCATGTCGAGGAAGGAACTTGGAGGAAAATTGGGAATGGTCTTCGTACAAGCATTTGTGAGGACAAGTGGATCATAGGAACACAAGAGGAAGGCCCTCCACATCCAAACCCCTAGTATGCAATTTGCAGAAAGTCCAATATTTAATTACTCAGAAGAGATGGAATAGGATACTAGTGTTCAGAACTTTTAATAGTGTTGATGTAGAAAGGATCTTAAGCATTCCCATCAGCTTGTCAGAAAAGGAGGACAGCAACTTCTGGTTACACAACTCAACGGGGCATTACATAGTGAACTCAGGATATAAGGTACTGATGAAAGAGAAGGAAACCCAGGAAGGGGGAGGGTATAAGGAAAGTGGAACAAGTATCCATAGTTCAGCAAAATAGATGCGGTCTTGTTTATGGAAACTTAACATCAAGCATAAACTGAAGATCTTCATGTGGAAATGCATAAACAATACTCTTCCAATCAATGAAGTAATCTTTAGTAGGACAAAGAAGGGAGACCCTATCTGTAAAGCATATGGAGAAGGAGTAGAGACTGTGGAACATGCATTGCTGAACTGCAGGCAAGCCAAGCAGGTTTGGCAGATAGCACCTATACAGTGGGATGGCGCTATGGAAAAATAAGGATGCTTCAAGGCTTGGTGGAATGAAATTGTTGGTGCCAGATCTAGACAATCTGGTGCTGAACATCTAGGTCTAACAGTAAACATCCTATAGCAAGTGTAGAAAAATAGAAATGAGTGGGAATTCAACAACTAACAAAGATTCGCATTGGCAACAATACAGAAAGCTCAAGCGGAGTGGATTGAGTTTTGCAAAGCATACAAAGACTAAGATAGGATGAGTACAGAAGAAATAGCTGCTAACCAAACTTAGAGGATAGAAGTGGAGAATGCAGAGGTGGTTAAAGTGAATATTGCTATGCACAGAAGATCGAACAGCAATGAGGTTGGTATAAGAGTGACTGCTATGATTGAAGGAGATGTTAGAGTGGCAGTTTGGGCAATACATGAAAGAAGTTACAATTGTCCACAATTGGACGAAGCTGAGGCAATCAAGTTAGTCATGAGTAAACTAGTAGTAAAAGGATGGAGAAAGATCATCATACAAAGCTGTAATAAGCAACTGCACCAGCAAATCCACTATAGAAGTGCATCAAACATAAAAATGCACACTCTAGTTGAGGATATACTTAGTTTGAAAACTCTGTTTCACATGTGCTCTTTTTGCTTTATGACTAAGAATGTTAACCATGTTAGTTATAGAATTGGTGACTATGCTTTAGGCATTTTACATGATGAGGAATGGATCAATCCTCTATGCTATTAAGCACTTTTTGTATAGAAATGAGGGGCCTTTGCTCCAAACTGTAAAGCTCTTTTTATGATCAATATAAGACTGGAATCGTTTTGAAAAAAAAAGTAAATATAATATCTCCAAGTTTCCACCATAACGTAATAAGAAGAGTTAGTTCCAAAAGAATAATATATCCTGAAGACCCTTTGGAGGAATACAAGCAGTAAGAACCCAAACAAATTGAAGCAACAAAAGGCCCTATTAACGACAGCAAGGCCTATTCTAATGTACAATATATCTTCTAGAATTCCTATCAGTCTTGTAAAATTCGCTCCTCAACCACTCCGCAACAGTAAAGATCCTCCTTGAATTGTCGAAAACAGGCACAAAAGCTGGCAAGGAAAACGAATAGTAGAAAGCCACTCCTTCCAAGAAAATCTGAATAGAAAGAAGAAAGACATGCAATTCAGCTGCCCTGGGGCCCTAAACTAATTATTCCCGAAAAGAGCACATAGAGACTTTGAAGCCTGTGTATTTCCCAAAAGACTCTGGGGTTGAGTTGAGGGGAAAGAGTTGGAAAGCAACTTTTGATAGTGGATGTATACTAAAGAAAAGACTACGAAAGCCAAATCTTTGACACTAACCATGCTTGTAGCGGCAAGAAAATCATCCCTGCAAGTCCATTCTGCAGCCAAAGCATGAGGATAACCTATGCCATTGAGGCTTTTGCACGTCTAAGCAGAACTTCATGATGTAAGATCATCCAGATTCCCTATTTCCAACATCTACTGAGACTTCCATTTTCTCCACCTTGAGAGGTTTACTTCTCCTTTCCATACAGCTAACTAGAAACAGATTTTGGCATTTTAGTTCTGCGAGTAAATGTCCAAGTTGCAGCCCAATGAACCATATTTTGGCAACTGAAAAAAACTTGGCTAGAACAAAAGTTGTGTTTAAATCTGTCTTTATTGCATTTAGTGCAATTCCTCTCTTCTGGTCACAGTAATTCGTTTTAACAGGTCATCCAAAAATTTACGACAATTAACAGGATCAAAACATCATAGAAACTGTACTAGGAAAGCATATTAAACTGAAAATGCACAACTTCAAGACTTTAACTTATGAAGTGATAGTTCAAGAGTAAAATAATCATGATTTGAGTGGTGAGCTGAAGTCTCAAGAAGCAGGGGATCCGAAAACTCGTAATGGAGGATGTATAAAAAAGTAGCACAAACAGACTCGTAGCAAAAAGACTTCAATTTACTCAGCTCAAAAGGAATAACAGGCTAAAGTTGTACCAGAAATTATGGAGTTGATCGAAATCCATGTCTGAATGATCAGTAAGGACCTTCAGCTCATTCCCCATTTCAAGCTGTTCCTCCTGAAGCCATCTCACATCTCACAGACTCTTCAACAGAGCGTGTGCAGAGTTGCACCTCAATCATCTCCAAAGCAGAGCTATCACCAAAACCAGAGGGGACCTCCTTGAGCTGGCTGCAACTTTGCAAAATTAGGTGTTGAAGCTGTGGCAGGTGATCCCTAGAGGCATTCCATTCTGCAATGTTCAGACTGTTGAGCTTCAAAAATTTCAGCTTAAGGAACTCACCCTCTTTCATTTCCCACAATTTCCCCTCAAAGGCTTTAGAGAATAATTTGAGAACCTCAAGGTTTGGTATCTCCCAATCTCCGAAATACGATCCCATGGCACGCGAAACTTTGATAGAGTTAACTTCCTGAGATTCAATGGGAAGTCAAACTTACAAGGAAAAGTAATCCTACCCGAGTAGAGTATGTTGAGGGACTCAAGCTCGGTTAGAAAATTCAGTATTGGAAACCGATTGCACTTCCCAGTATCATCCCGTAATTCAGAAAATAGACATCTCAATTTCCGAAGCTTGAGCAACCTCCTCAAGATAACCTCTACACCTTTGCTACAAAGGAGATATGGAGATGAAAGACTAACTAGATTTAGTACATCAGGACATGCTATGCTTTCGCCATCTTGCAAGGTGATGGCAGCGTAATTTTTCACATGGCCATGTCTCAATTTTTCATTGCTCCAAATAGCACAAGGTAGTAATACTCTAGTGATTTGTCTCCTTAGAGATTTAGAAACTTACAATATAGTCTCTAGTGATTTGCAGGTTTTTGAAATACTGATGGCTTTTACGAATCAACAACCTTTGTCATGGCCTTCCTTCAACAATTACAAAGCTCGTACTGATATCTCAAATTCCTAATTACACCACTCACTTAATTGGCTAAAAAGATATTTTTGAGATATAAGAAATTTGTTTTGTATACACGTGTCCGATTGCTTGGATTTCTTTGCCACCTTCTGCATCAAATGTCCACCAATTTAAGAAGATTTTCATGAGTCGAGATAATTTTTTAAACTAACTCGATGTCAAATAGATTTAATCAAAAGATGATCTACTAAAGGAATAAAAGTTTTAGATTTTCCATTGTGCATGCTCGTGTGATTCCTTACAGCATCTCTATTACAATAACAATAATTTGTTCCAATGCCTTCAACTTTATACATAGAGAATTAAAAACATTAGTGGAAGTTCGATTCTTACTCTTAACAGTTGTTTGGATCATGCTCCTAAGAAATTTTCCAAAGAACTCCACGAAAAAAATCCTAAAGTACAAGTACAAAAAGTATTCCAAACTTCTTGGAGTTTTGAAGAGCAAAATGGAACTGACCACAGAGGAGCTTTGCAAAGAACTGGAATGCTTGAATGAGCTGTCGATTGAGTGTTTTTTTTTTTTTTTAAAGTGGGTTAAAGCATCTACATTCATGCATCTACATCAACGTCTGCATTATTAAATTACAAACGGTTGTGTCAATAGATGAAAAATTAATATTTATCTGACAGCCGTAACCAATTTGTTCATATATTTTACCGGAATTTCTTATCATTTCGGTTTCTTTTAGATAGTGGTTGTGCAGCTAGTAATAAATAACATTTCTTATCTTTACTTTATCGTGTTTGTGTGATTGATAGATCAATTAGTGTGTTAGGATCAAACTTTATCGAGTTTTGTATTATTAACGGATCAATTAGTTTATGACACGAAAATGATCGTGTTATGATCACTAGCTTCATCCTCTTGAATCTTATTATGTCATAGTAGTATCATGTTGTATCATGTTAACCTGGTTAACCATTAATGTACCTGCGCAAATGTACTATAAACAAGATGCAATAAATAAATGATTAATCTTTTCTATACTTTTAGTGTATGTACTAATAAGATTGGAAAAATGTCACACATTTGAATTTGAATTTGAACATCAAATTTTATATATATGACATGCACCTAAACTCGCTAGTGTATATCCTGTTAGTGCATAAAAGATTTATCCATAGATAAAAATGACTTTATAAAAATTAGTTTCTATTTTTTTTTTAGGGGAAGGTCGTTAAAGTGATAACTGATAGCCACATCACGAATCTAATTTTTGCAAGCCATTGTCTCTCTTGAAGTCTTCGTTTTAATCTTCTAGGATGAGACATGAAATGCATTAAGTTTTTTCATGGCATGGAGAATTGCTCAGGTACAATTCATTCGATCTACCATGATAGGAATTAGTTTAACTAATACCTACTGATTGTCATGAATATACATTGTAGTTTCTATATTAGATCTAGGTTGATCCAATAATATGATAAATTTTTTCAAAGAATCAAATTTGGAATTTTAATTTGAATGTGTTAGCAAGTCAAAATAAATTAGCATACTCTTGTAAGAATAAGCGGATTAAATATGTGAAATATAACACCGTACGAGTAGATCAATCGCGGCACCCTACGATTATTACTTGGGTTAGGGTAAGCTCAGACTTTCCTGACATAGGACATGTATAGATTAATCACAGCACCCTATGATTATTTCATGGTCACGTAAAGGTTAGAGTTTCATCAAATGGACATGCTTGTAACACGGCAGAATAATACACGACATGACTCGATTAATTGTGTTGTGTCTTAATTTACACGACGTGATTATATCCAATTCCTAATTGCACCTTTTTTTTAATTTGGTAAATTTATTAGGGAAAACCTTGAATTAAGATACGCACTCCAATTTTGCCCGATTAGTCTATATCCAATTAGCTATTGTCCTTTTCTCTCTACCTCTTATCTTTCTTCAACTTCTCTCTATATCTTCTCCTCTTTTCAAAAGCCTCGTCTCCCTTTCATGAATTTTATTTTGTTTTATTTTTCTAATAAAGTGTCTCGTAAGTTTTCTTGGTGAGAGTTTTTTGTTTCTTCTAGGAATTCCCGATGAGAATTTTCTGTTCTTCTAAGGATTCCCATTGAGAATTTTTGTATTTTTTTTCATTATTTTGTTATTAGATCTAAATTTATTTTAGATCTAGTTGTCAGATCTATTTTTTTTTGAATTTTGGATATATTTTTATAGATCTCATCATCATAATTTAAGTTTAAAATCATTGATTAGCAAATCTAACGATTGTAATATGCACAAAAGAGAGTTGCAGTGCTTTATCTAAAGAAGACAATTTTAAATTTTCGCTATTTTTCAGATCTATTCATAATTTTGCAAATCTATTGTATGTTAAATTACAGATCTGTAACTTTTAGTGCATGTTTAACTTATCATTAGGATAGTGATATAAATCAAATCGTACTAGACAATTTCTAATATTTCTAAAGATCTGTTAATGAAATTTGTTTTTTCATAGAAAAAGAAGAAGAAGAAGTTGGTAACTAGATATTTGCATATATGTAAGAGCGGAACATGTTCAGGCAAATGGAGAATTGGATTGTACTCACGACAATATAAAGATTTTTAAAATTCTGTGAATTTACCAATATGCCCATGCCCACTTGTAGTATAAATTGCATTGTCCAACCTGTCACGTGTTGTGTCCGCGGCCATATATATATATATACATATACATATATATATATCTGTATATATATATATGTATATACATAGATTTTATCTATTTAATTTTTTTAAATGTCTTATTTTTATTTTTAATCTTCTGATTTTTTTCATAAAACAACACTTACGTGTATTATCAATAGTAAATTGATGTACTTTACTAAATTGTTACGTAATTTACAATCAAATTAACAGCTAAATAATCCTTTTCTTTAGGGTAATTTTTCTCTTACTATAACCGTCATGCAGAATTTTGACTGCACAGCATTATTTATCTTTGGAATGTACTAGAATGTTTTAAAAAAATAAGTCTTTCTTATGTGATATTACTTGTAATTTTTAAAATTTATATTTTTCTAATATTGTTTATGGTAGTGAATTCTTTTTTCAAAAGTGCGATTTAGTACTAATATTTTCGTTGATACATTTGAATGAAATTCCAATTTTGTGCCATTAGCAAATTATTTTTCACAAATTAGTCACATTTAAAAGTACATTAAATACCCAACTTGGTACGTAATGTTCATAATCAAACAACCCATTCAATATTATGCTCATAAGTGTTATGTGTAGGGCAAAGCCTTTTTTTTTCGCAAGATCTTTAGATTATTGTAGTACAGTTATGCACAATTATACAAAATTTCGAGGACATTTTATATATGACCTAATTCATAGACGCAAAATCTCGTGGACATTATATATGACCTAAATCTAGTGAATTAATCTTAAAGGACTACATCCTAATAGCATATAATTGTATGGGAAATGTTTAGAAAATATAATTTGTTAATTTTTCTTGAGAAATCATGTATCGCTAAACATATTCATACAAAAAGGATAAAATAACAATCTTTTTTTTTTTTTTGAGGAAATAAAATACCAATCTTCAATAGCATATACATAGAGCAATTTTTTCTATATTAAAAAGAATAGGTTAATAGATTATCGCATCGTACATTATTGAGGTACTTAATGAGATAGGAAAGGGAAAGACCCAAAAAAAGACTAGAGTGCAGGGAAGTCAAGAATTCGAACAAAAATGTCATTGAGCCCAATTAACATTAGTGGGCTCCGTATGGAGAAAATTAGAGGAAGCCCAGCCCCTAATAGACTGTTCAAGGAGTAAGCTGGGAGGCATATAGCACGCCAAGCAGCCCATCCCAACCGAATGGGTTGTTGAGCAGTAAGAGGATGGTATAACTTTAAATGAAACTAGGGTTGAAAATGAGGTTCAACGAGAAGGATAGAGGTGTATTTAGGATTGACTTGAAAATTAAAAGAAATGTTTAAATTTGGCTTGTATTTAAAAATTTTTTGAAAGAAATTGATTAAGTTTGACTTGAAATTTCAGATGTATGTTCGCGGAAAATTTGGCTTGACTTGTCAAAGTATCTATTCAAGCACATACAATCAAAACTTGGCTTAACTTGAAATTTCATGTTATATTATATAGAGATTTTTCACCCTAATTTGTTGCTTTTTTTCCCCTTAGTTTTTGCTCTTTGGTATGCAAGAAATCTTTTACAATGAATTAGGGATGTGATTAAAATTAGTTATGCCTATTCAAGAGAGAAGAGTATTATATGATGGGAAAAATCGTTTCAAAACGTCCATCACGTTTTGCAAAATAACTTTTTTCGTCCCTCACTTTTAAAAATATAATTTTACGTCCCTTACAAATTCATATTGGTCAAATTTGGTCCCTACTTAGATTTCCGACTAGTTTTTTGTCGGAATTCACCACGTGCCTTGCACGTGATCATATTTTAAGGGTAAAATTTGTCAAATCAAATTTTACATAATTCGATTCATAATCCCCTACATTTCATAAAATAAATTTTTTCGTCCCTTATATTTCATAAAATGAATTTTTTCATCCTTCACATTTTTCAAAATGAATTTTTCATCTTTTATTGATCATGTGTGTGAATAATTTTTTTTAAATCCATGTATATATCTATTTGATTTCAACCTGAACAGTACGAATAGCATGTGAAATCAAATAGATATATATTACATACTATTCATACTGCTCAAGTGAAATCAAATAGATATATACATAAATTTAAAAATATTGTTAGTTTTTCACTTATATTCATTTTCTTTTACTCAAAATTTGAAAATAAAGAAGACATTTAATCCTAAATATTATCGAGTGTTTATATCGAATTAAATTTGGATAGAAAAAGTAAACAAAATTAAGAAAAGTATGACAAAAAGAAATAAGTGATTGGCACTTTCAAATTTTAAGATAAATCACAAGGCAAGTAATTCAACCGTTGGTCTTAAAAGTGTCGAGTAGAAATTTCAGATTTAAATTGAAATTTGTTAGTACAATTATAGAATTCGAGTTAGGGCCCATTAATTAGATGACCTTATTATATAACTCAATAAATAAATTATTACCAAAAGAGAAAGGTCACAAATATTGAATAGGTTCAAATGGTGAAATCATATAAATATATACATGGGTTTCAAACAAAATTATTAATTTTAAACCCTTATATATATCTATTGAATAACATGTGTATAACTACGATTATCATGTTTAGATGAAATCCAATAGAGATAAATTACATGTTATTCATATTGTTCAGGTAAAATCATATAGACATATACGTGGGTTTATAGAAAAAAAGTTATTCGTACACATGATCAATGAGGGATGAAAAAATTCATTTTGAAAAATGTGAGGGATGGAAAAAATTCATTTTTTTGAAATATGAGGAACGAAATAATTCATTTGTAAAATGTTAGGGACGAAAAAATTCATTTTGTGAAATGTGAGGGACTATGAATCAGATTATATAAAAATTTGATTTGACAATTTTGCCCTTAAAAAATGATCACATGCAAGTCACGTAGTGGATTCCGGCCAAAAACTAGTCGGAAACCTAGGTAGAGACCAAATTTGATCAATGTGAATTTATAAGGGACGTAAAATTACACTTTTAAAAGTGAGGAACGAAAAAAGTCATCTTGTAAAATGTGAGGGACGTTTTAAACGATTTTCCCTTATATGATTGTTATTTTAGAAAATAAGCAATATACAGGAAAGAAAGAAATGAAGTTAAGAAAAGAAACTATAAGTATATTTTTATGAAATTTACTTGTTTTATATGTTTCTGAACACATCGACCCGAACAACATGAAAATTATGATTGATTCGTTAATATTTTCGAGTTTGAAATCATGTTTGCGTTTGGATTAATACTTAATCAAATAAGCTCGCATGACCTCAATTCGAACTGAGTTCAAGTTGAATACCAAGTTGTTTGGTTCGATTTACAGCTCTAAATGGAACAGTTTTTAAGAATCATTGGGGCTTTTCTAATAGATTGAAAGTCTTCCTTCCACGGTAAATATAACTTTAAACGTATAACTATGTTGTAGTCTGCCATTTGAAACTTACACATTGGCCCAAAAAAAAAAAATCCACTGCACTTTTGTCTTGTTTGTTTGGTTTTGATGAAATGCTGTTTTTATTTAAGCGTCATTAGCCCTTCAGTTTTCAATTGCTCTGCTAATACGATGATCTCTTATTAGATTTGACTTTTTTTTTGGGATGAATCGTGTGATTGAAAATAGTTGTCTTGAAATTGTTTTTCCTTGACCCCTTGCTTTGTGAAATTTAGAATCCAAATGTAGGGCTAGTAGACGATTCCAATTTTTTTCATTTAGATTTTTTTTTTTTTGTGGTACGAGCCAAAGGCCCATTACCTATAAATTAACCGCGCGATCGAAACCCTGCCGACATGCATATTCCCAATTAAATTCCAAGTAATGGGCCTTTGGCTCTTCAGCGTACCAAAACAAAAAAACGGAGAAATAATTAAAATTGTCTGATTCAGATCTAGGATTAGATGAAAATTTTTAATACTCGAATTGAGATTGTCATGGAAGAATTTGTTTTATCTTGTTGGATTAAGGAGCCTCTTTGGAGATTGAAGGTGGTTCTTTCAGAGTAAATCTAATTTTGAATACTATTTCTTAGTTCCCACTTGAAATTTAAAATTTTGATCCCCCAAGACCCAACACAATTGATAGGGCCTAATTCGATTGTCAATCCCTCCTGTGTAATAATGGGATTCTCTATTAAACTAAATAATAATAATAACAACAACTTGAAAATTGGCAAGCAAAACAATTGAACATCGAAAACCATAACCGTGACGGGAAGTAGTTGTCTTCAAATATTAGTTCCATAACCCTTTGCTTTAAGAAATTGTTGTTCCATGCCATTTATCTACTTGCATGGTTGCCTACATATATATTATTCCAGACAAACAGGACTTGTCAAAAGATACTGTTAAATTAATCAAAACAAAAGGAGTTCTGCGATTTATATGTTTTACGTAGGGTGCTAAGTGAAATTTTGAAAAATTTAAGGGAGCTAGGTGATATTTCATGAAACCTCAAGGGAGGTTTCTGAAATTATCCCATATATATATATATATATATATTAATCAAAACAGGACTTGGCAAAGATACTGTTAAATTAATCAAAACAAAAGTAGCATTGCGATTTAGCATATGTTTTATGCAGGAGTCCAATTAAACATGTTACAGAATCTGGTTCTTGTATATCATTAGCTGCTCCACCTTTCAAGGAGAAAAAAAAAATCAAGAAGTAAATAGAAACCATACTTCAGCAATGGACAAGTTTGGCCGTGACATAGCCATAGGAACAGATTGTATGCAATTACATGATCCAAATGGACTTCTCTCTCCAATTCTATAAAATTCTTTCATTTATTTAGTTGTATACTTGCTCATCAAAATAATAAGAAGATGAAAATGATAGCAATGTACATTCTCATTATAGAGATGTTGAAAATAATCAAGTCATACTCATCAAACAAGGGAAACTCAAAAAGTCTTTCAAACACATGGTTTGTAATCTGGCTAAAGCAGTAAAACATAAAATCTCCAAGTTGCCATCACAAGGAAGAAACCAACCAAACATTTTGAATTTACAGATATAACATAATCTAGATGCCCTTTTCCCATCTTCTTCACCTTGATCTAGATGCCGAGAATTCCATCTTCTGCATCTTGAAGAGAGGTCCACTTCTCTTTTCCTGAGGGCCAACTGAAACAAACATTGGCATATTAGTTTAACCAACTGAAAGTATTGTAATTAGGTCTTTTCAAGTAGATCTTTGTCACAATTGCTCAATAGGACTAGCGTTTCCTAGGAACTGCCTCTGACCGGTCACAAGTGACTGCATAAATTGTTAATCAACAATAGAGCGGTTTCCTCAAAAAAACAGGAAATTGCAGTCATGTGTATAACTGAGTGGTGCGCCATTTCAAAGCAGAAATAAAATGATACAAGACTTAAACCTATGAAGTTATGATTCAGGAGTGATATAATCATGATTTGAGTGATGACTAGAAGTTACAAAGTGCTTAGGATCCACTAAATTGGTACAGAAAAACTAACAAAAAGATCAAGTTTACACACCTGCAGATAGAATGACATGCCAAATTTCTATCAGACGTTAGGGAGGTGATCAGAAATCCATTTCCGAACGATCAATAAGGACCTTCAGCTCATTCCCCATGTCAAGTGATTCCGTCTGAAGCCGTCTCACAGACTCTCCAACAGATCTTGTGCACAATTGTACCTCAATCATCTCCAGAGTGCAGATTTCCCCAAAACCAGAGGGGACCTCCTTCAGCTGCCTGCAACTTCGCAAAATTAAGTGCTGAAGCTGTGGCAGGTGATCACCAGAGGCATTCCATTCAGCAAGGTTTAGACTGTCTAGCTTCAAAAATTTCAGATTAAGGAACTCCCCTTCTTTCATCTCCCATACTTCCCCCTCAAAGGCTTTAGAGAGTAATTTGAGAACCTCAAGGTTGGGCAGCTTTCCAATTTCCGAAATATATGACCATGGTAGGTGAAATTTCGACAGAGTCAACTTTCTGAGATTCAATGGGAAGTCAAAGTTACAGGGAAGAGCAATCCTACCAGAATAGAGAAGCTTGAGAGACACGAGCTCTGTCAGAAAACTTAGTTTTGGAAACTGATTGCATTTCTCGTTATCATCTGATAATTCAGAAAATGTACATCTCAGTTTCTGAAGTTTGGGCAACCTCCTCATGATGTTCTCTGTACGTTCACCACAGGAGAGATATGGAGAGGAAAAACTGACCAGGTTATGTAATTGAGAAGAACTTTTCCATATGCCATCTTGCAAGCTGAAGGCAGCATGATTAATTACATGGACATGTCTCAACTTTGCCATGCTCCAAATGGTTCTTGGTAATAAAACTCTACCTTTTAGTCCCTTTACAAGCAAGATTTCAAGATTTAGCAGCTCTGATATTGATTCAGGAATACTGTCTATATCACCAGAAAGGGCTAAATACCTCAGACGCACCATAACTTCTATTCCTCTGGGGAAAGCATGGCCCATGTTGATGCATTCCACATCCAAAACTCTCAGAAGCTTAAAGTTGTTCAAAAATGGAGGAGATGTCATATGGACACCATGGACGCATATCGCTGGTGGCAGAGTACAGTAGAGAGCGGACACACGGTCCACAAGGACTGGACATTACAAAATGCTTCCTCTTGGAAAAGATGGACACTCTACGATTTTCGTATGTCGTGGAATTTGCAGGTAAGCAATAACCGGGATCAACTCCATAATCTAGATCCTCATAAGTAGGAGGAAAAAGTTCATCATAACCATTTTGCCACTGCAAAAAGTTTTCCTCTTCGCACCTTCGCAGGCATAAGGTGCGCAACATGTCATGAACACGACATGTTTTGACTCCTCCATCCGATCTTCTTTTGGAAGCCATTACTAGGCTTCTGCCAATTAGGTCCCTCAAGTACCCCTCTGCAACATCTTCTTTGCTTCCCAGCTGTGTATTTGCTATGAATCCTTCTGCTGCCCATAACCATGTCAACTTCCTAACTGGAATGTCTTTATCCTCCAAAAACACTCCAGTATACAGAAAGCAACGCTTCAAATAGTCAGGTAAATATGTGTAGCTTAGATTGAGGATATCCATGCACCTTGTTTCAGGATCATCAGCAATGCGTGAGCATATATTTTCTGAAACTTGTTTCCACCAGTCAGGTTCCATGTCAGTTCTTTTAAGGAGACCAGATACTGCAACAAGTGCAAGCGGGAGTCCACCACAGCTTCTCGAAATTTGTTTTCCAAGTTCAAATAGTTCATCAGGGCACTCTTCTGTGCCAAACAACTTTTTCTGCAACAATTCCCAGCTCTCATCTTCAGAGAGTATACGAAGGGGATGAATAAAATTGTCTTCTTTAATTTTTGCTGCCACATCAAAGTGACGGCTCGTCATCAGTATTCTGCTTCCATTGTTGTCATCTGGAAATGATCTTTTGAAATCATGCCATGCGTCAATGCTCCAGATGTCGTCCACAACAATGAGGTACTTATTTCTCTTCAGGCGACGGTACAACTTCATCTCCAGATCTGCATCACTCATTTCTAGGAGGTCATCGGTAAGCTCCACAGTGTCACCACCTAAAATCTGAAGAAGCAATTCTCTCTTCTGATATGCTTGGGAGACACAACACCATGCTTTAACGTGGAAGTGATAGGTAATTGAAGGATCGTTGTATACCTTCCAGGCTAAAGTTGTCTTTCCGAGTCCAGCCATGCCAACAATTGACACAACATCTAGTTTTCCTGATCCTGCTACAAGTCTATCAATGACCAAATTTTTTTCGTCAGCAAGGTCAATAACAGCTTCATCAATCTGGGGACTTTCAGCTGGTGATGATGCCCTTGTTGAAGTTGTGAGAACATTATGGATGTTGATGCTCTGTACATTCTTACAGGTTTCTGTTGCCTGAAGCTTAATGATTCTGAGATCTTCCACAAGATCAGAAAGCCATAATGGATGATACCATCTCAAACAATCTCGAACCACAAACAAATCCATGAGATATTCTGCCTCGAGTGTTACTTGTATAATGCATGAAGCAACACTCTTCAATTCCTGATGCTCATTGTACTGTTCTTCAATGTCCGCGAGGGATGATCTCAAGAACTCTATCTCTTCATGAACAGCATGAAATTGATGTTTCACGGAAAGAATAGAATCAGCTTTAGACTTAAGCTGCTCCAAGAGATCTACTAAAAAGAAATCGATGCAGCCAAGTCCTTTCCAACTTGGGGAAATTAGATCTTGATGACCTTCGATGAGGTAAGTAAATTTCTTTGATCATTGCATTGACAGCCTTCATCTTTTCAACTAACCCCGGCAGCAAATGACTGAATTTCCTCACCGTATCTTCTGTAATTTCATTTTCCAGAAGAGGGTAATAGAAACAAGCTGCATCCTTTGCTACTGACTCTACTTGTGTCAAGATCGATTTCTCATTCTCCTCTAGCAGACCCATCAAATAAGTTCTGCTGACTACCAGCCCCTGATCAAGGCTTTTGATTTGGTGCTTCACATTGACTATCAGACTTGGGCGTTTACTAAGAAGCTCTTCAAAAAGTATCTCTGTCTTCAAAAGTTTAATCTTCTCTAGCAACTTAAGTAGCTCATCTGTGAACTTGTCTTCAGTGATGGATTCGGCAAGAAATGATCGATAAACAGAGTCAGCTTCCCCAGCCACAGGTTTGATATGCAACCAAATCAACTTAGGAACTTTAGTTTCCGCCACAGGTGCAATTCTCTGGTAATCTCGAAAATACTCAAGTTCATTGTGGAAAGAATCAATTTGATGCTCAAGGAACTTTAAACTGCCTCTTTGGTTTAGCAGTCGGATCAGGAAGACCTCTGCCCTTAGAAGCTCCATCTTTTCTACCAATCTAAAAAATGCAGGATCGGATAGAAGCTCCATCTTTTTTACCAATCTAAAAAATACAGGATCGGTTAGAAGCTCCATCTTTTCTACCAATCTAAAAAATGCAGGATCGGTGTCCCACGTTTCCTCTGTATCATGAAATGAATAACCGAAAGATCCAATCTCGATAATGGTTGTTTTAATGTCCATTAAAGTCAGCTTCACATCATCCTCCCTGTAGAGATCTGGCACACAAATGGAATGGACAAAGAATATCAGGTCTTCGAGACTTCTGCGCAAGGTTTCGTATCCAGAATACTCCTTAGGAATGAGAAAGTCAATATATGCTTTCACCAGATAATGAGGTGACCATACCGAGGAGTGGCATGAACAATAACCGGTAGTTAATTTGAAACACAGCTCTGAAACTTGTGGAGTATTAGGCTTGAACGCCTTTACCAGATCAGAAAGCATGATGATCATCCCCTGGTCCTTGTCTTCATCCATTCGATGAATCCAGCACAAATAAGAAAAATGCGCTGCGCGGACAAGCACACCTCCAAAATGAGTCAAGAGATCTCTTCGCAGATTTGGACAAGTACCGTGCATTCCCCTCGACATATCTATGGAGACATTTTAGCATATCATACATGGTACGAAGTTGTGAGCGGAGGCGGCATGGCAAGTCTCCTTGCCTCCGCACAACACCCAGTAAAGTGTCACAGAAGTTTTCCCAGTTTTCATAATTGTTTAAGGGATGCTGGGATTCAAATGAATGGTTGGATGCAACATATTCATAAGCTACTTCCATTTGTGGCCTAAAAAAAATAAGCTTCTGTTGCAACTTAGCAATTGCAATTTCAGTCTTTTCATAGCTCCCTGCATTCTGATGTGCAACTCTTACATCACTTGTTGCCTCCTCAACTGCAGCTTCAATTTCCAGCACTAGAGACCCCAACCCCTGACCAGCACCGCGCTGCTTATCAGCATTGTTCCAATTTGCCATGTACATCTGAAACATTCCCAACAGTTCTGCTTCTATTCTAACGATCCCAACTTGATCGGTAATAGCAGAACTACGTTCTGTAAAAAAAGTAAAACTTGTACAATTGTCCAACTCCAAAAAGAGAGAATCAAAAGCATCAGTGGATGTTGGATTCTTACTCTTAACAGCTTTTTTTTCGGTTCTTTTTCTTGACAAGTTTTCCAAAGCACTCCATGGAAAAAGATCCCGAAGCACAAATAGAAAACTTAACAGCTAGCTGAGAAAAACTATTTTAATCTTGCTGGAGTTTCAAGACTGAAAAATTTTAATCTTGTAACAGTGGAATTTTGTAAAGAAAATGAATGTTTAGACAAATTGTTGATTGAGATATTTTTTTGAGCTGGTTAAAGCATCTACATTCACACGTCTACATCAAGATCTACATTATTGCAAAAGGTTGTATTACTAGATGATCAGTGACCTTATCTGGCAACTGTAACCAATATCCGTTCAAACTTTTGGGACGCTTTTTATCATTTCAGATTCCTTTTAGATTGTGGTCGCCTTCTGTCTTAATCATGTCCCTTCTCCATTATGTGGTTTGCCAGTATTTTCTGAATTTTTTTTTATTTTTTATTTTTCTACCTTTCTCAAATTGGAGAAATGCTGTTTTACTGCCACATGTTTAGTTTTTGTACTAAATTGGTTCCTAATGGTTTGACGTGAATACAGTTTAGTGTTTGGATAGAGATAATTTGAAAAAAATAATTTGCCTCACAAATCCCAATCACCTTTTTATCTTTCCAATCACTTTTTTATCTCACATACATTACATCACAAATGTGCTACAGTAATTATCTCAAATAAAACATTCAAATAAACTCTTATCCAAACAAAGTAAATTATTATTACTTTTAGACAAAGTAGATTTTCTTTTTTTTTCTCCTCATATTTCTTCCAACTTTTATTTTTCTCTGACCAACTGGAATAGAGGTGGAAGTTTTTTCACCGGACATAGGCACGGGGTTAGTAAATTAAAATTCAAACTTTATTCTGTTTGTACTATTAATGGGTAAAATAGTTTATGACACGTAAATAATTGTGTGTTGTGTTACTGTCACCAGTTTCATTTGTCATAGTAGTATCATGAAATTATCATGTCAACCTGGTTAACCATTTATGTACTCGAGTAAATTCAAGTCACATAAGAAAGCAATAAATAAAATTGAGGGTAAAATATACTTTACCCCCAAGTCGTTTAGCGCTTTTTCATATAACTCTCTTATAATTTTAAAAGTTATATATAATTCTCTCATAATTTGGATTAAAGTATCAAAATGACGGAATTTGCATTCCATAACGGAGTAAACTAAAATATCAAAAGTACTCCTATGTAAAGTTGAAAATTATTTATTAACAATGAGGTGTTATGTATATATTTTGTAAACCATAAGGGGATTTTATGGTAAAACACTAAATCATAAGGGGTTATATGGTAAAATATAAAACCATACGAGTGAGTGTGTCATGTATATTATATTTATATTTTTTGATCAATTCAACCATTTTTAACTTTTAAATAAGGGTAATTTCGACATTTTCATGGATTCCGTTATAAATGATAATTTCCATCATTTTGACACTTTAATCCAAATTATGAGGGAGTTATATATACCTTTTGAAACTATAGGAATGTTATGTGAAAAATTATTAGACCACAAGGGTGTAAAGTGTATTTTACCCCAAAATTGACAGTATTAATCTTAATTTTCTTGTCTTTTTTGTTTTGCTTTAGAAAAAGTAAGTAATATTAAAGTCGTTACCTCATTTCAAGTCTTCGTTTTCATATTCTAGGATGAGACATGAAAGTTGAAGCCAAAAAAGGACTCAATTTTAGCACTTTTATCTACTTCCTAAGAGAATAAAAGTGCGAATGGGCTTACGAACAGTACAATTGGTACCCTATTGATACCTTTAGTAGGTGCCCTTTTAATCATTTCATACTTTTTGGTGGGACTGCTGGGTTTAGGGGTGTGCATCGAAATCGAAAGCGGTAATTCGGAAGTTTGAAATCGGAAATTTTCGAAATTTTGGCTTCAATTTTCCCGACCGAATTCGATTTCGAAATGGCTAATTCCGATTTCGAATTCGGTACCGAATTGAATTCGGAATTCGGTGAATTCCGAATTCACCGAATTCCTTTTTTTTTTTTTGCTCTTTTTTTTTTTGGCTTTTTGCCCTCTCCTCTCTTGTTCAAAAATGGAAAACTTGTTCCAAGTAAATACAGTCCCTTTGGATTCCACATTCCACAAGTCGGCTGTCTCAAATTCAAGAGGAAAGGATGAAGCTGAATAACAATTCCACATTCAACTCCACATTCCACATTCCAGAGTGTCTTTCCAATACCATAAATCACAAGAACTCTACCACTTCATAGTTCATACGAGAATACTTATACAACCATTCCAGTCCAATTTTCAAATACAAAACAATTCCAGTAAATAATACAAATCAACTATTATCAAACAATTCCAGTCTTTCATCCGAGAATACTTATACTGTTATACAAATGTAACTAGAGTGCCTTTCACACAAATAAGACAACATTTCAGTTTGACAACATTTCAAACTTGAATTTCTATGAGCACCAAATCAGAATCACCATTAGAGAATTCAAACATCAACAATTGTGGCTTCTGCACCTCCGTTGGTCAAACCTATTATTCAAGAAAGAAAAAAAGAATGAAGTAGCTTAATTGCATTTATGAATAGAAAAAATATTTCAAGTTTGTCAATAAGAAAGAAGATAATTTACCAGATTCAAATTCCTCAAGATCCTCCAATTTTTCTTCTACATTCAACTCATTTTCGGATGCCCGAAATCAGTCTTGAGCACAAATCAAGGCTTGCACAATTCTTGGAGTTAAAGAACTTCTGAATGGGTCAAGAACACGTCCTCCGGTACTAAAGGCAGATTCGGAAGCAACCGTAGAGACCGGGACAGCCAACACATCACGAGCCATTTGCGAAAGTATTGGCAACCGAAGACTATTACATTTCCACCAATTCAAGATATCGAACTCGAGATCCTCATCCTCACAATTCTCACTCAAATATTTGTCAAGTTCAGATTTAGCATTCTTTCCTCCAAGTTCAACTTTTCTTTTCTTGAACTCAATTCTGTATCTATCATTTATTTTTTTGGAGACTTCTCCATCAAAGGAAGAGATGCTATTTTCAGATCCACTAGAAAGTGAAGAAGTAGAGGATTGAGAAGATCCAGCAGGAGTATTGAGTCTCTTGTAATAATTAAACAATTCATACATTGCATCCTTGGCTACATGAGCCACAACGGCACCCTCGGTATCACCATACATTTTACAAGCAATGAATTCAAAATACTCAAACTTTGTCCTAGGATCAAGCATGTAAGCAATGAAAATCAACATGTTCATTTTGTCCAATCTTCCCCAATACTTATCATACTTGTCTTTCATTGTTTTTGCCATTCCACTCAAGTCGGGATTAGCACTTTCTGCCATTTCCTTTAGGATGCCATTAATGTGACTAAGCTCATTGATAAGATTATTAGATGTCACATATTTAGAACCAGAAACCTTTACTGTGAGATCATAAAAGTTCTCCAAAAATATAGTTAAGAATCTTGCCTTTTCCCAATCACCTTTTGTTGGCAAGTGCTCTAGCTCATGCAGCATATATGGATTTTGCTCCTCAAACCTCTCAAATGCCCTCTCAAACCTATGAGCACTGTCTAACATTAAGTAGGTTGAGTTCCACCTAGTTGCCACATCTAAACTTAGTAACCTTTTACTGTCAATTTTTTCAATTTCAGCACATTCCTTGAATTTTTTCAAACGAGAAGGTGATTGTCTAATATATCTCACAGCTGTTCGGATAGAATCAACGGACCCCCCAAATTTTTTTAGGCCATCACTCACAATCAAATTGATTATGTGAGCTACACATCTTACATGAATCCACTTTCCCCCCTAATATAGCTTTACCCCAATTTTGCAATTTTCCAACCAAATATTGCACAGCCGTGTCATTTGAAGAAACATTGTCAACTGTTACTATGAAAACATCATCAATCCCCCACTCTAATAAGCATTTCTCAATACTCTTCCCAATTTCAGTCCCTTTATGACTACTAATTGGACAAAAATTTAAAATTCTTTTATTGAACTGCCAATCACAATCAATAAAGTGAGCTGTCAAACACATATAATTTATTCGCTGGATAGATGTCCAACAATCAGTGGTAAGACAAACTCTAACAGCTCTACGCCTTAACATATTCTTCAACTTAATTTTTTCATCTAAATAAAGTTGATAGCAATCTCTAGTAATTGTCCACCTTGAAGGAATTTGAAAAGAAGGACAGGCAGTTCTCATGACATGCTGAAATCCTTTACCTTCTACATATTTGAATGGCAATTCATCAACAATCAACATATAAGCAATGCTTTTTCTAATTGCATCAAGGTCATATTTCCAACTAATAAGTGCACTCTTAACATCCCCCCAAGAGCACCAACTTCACCCAAGCATAATGTACCTTGCCCCTTACACTTATTTGCAGGATTCGTTTCACATGATTTAACATGGGATAAGAGAGGAGTAGTACCATTAGACTTCGGATCAGCAGCTATCATTTTCGTACAGTAGTTACATATGCCATGACGAACACCTTGGACATAGTGAGGCTGAAAATGATCCCAAGCTGGTGACCTTTTCTTGTACTCGCCTCTCTTCTTCTTAACACTAAGGCCAGATTCTTCATAGGTGTTGGAAATGGGAGCTGGACATGAAGATGGCGTTGAATCACTTGAACCTTCTATCTCCTCAAAAGTGGACATGTTTACTGGTATGCAAAAGAAAATGAAAGTAGATAATTAGACTTCATGAATCAGAAGTTAATACTTCTATAGTATTCAGACACACATATGCTAATTATACCTAAGAACATAAAACAGGTTTGAACTCCCAGATTAGAGCTCAATGGCAAAATCCAGGTTTGAAATCCCAAGCTATAGCCTAATGGTCATTGCAGATATCACAGCAGATAAGCCACACAAGTATATACACATTGGTAAAAAGCCCAAGTTAATGGACCAAATTAAATCATCAGAATAACAAAAAAATGCATGCAATAAAAAACATAAAGGCAGATTTAAAAAAGCCCAATGACAAGCTCTTAAACTTGAAATCTGACCAGTATTCATTCAAACACTGAAACACACATCCACAACCACCATATGTATAATATTTAAAATAACTGGCAAAGAATATATATATGTGTAATGGATCCTCGGCCTACCCAAAAGGGCAGACAAAGAAAGGACAAAGGAATTAAGTTTTCCCTGGATTTCAAGTCCAATGTATAGACTTTCTTGTTCTTTTATACATTGTGGATATCTTGGCAGCCTAAAAAAGGGGGCAAAAAAAAAAAGTTACCAGGCTAGGGACCGAGCCAAATGATTAGCAGTCAATATCTTACCACATACTAAGAATAATGCAATCCATAGTACGTACTCCATAGTTCTCTTTTTCTCTTAAAATAGAATCCTACAGGCTACAAGTACAACAAATGCAAAACCCCAATTTCTAGTAGCAAAGGCAAAAAGCTTTAACATCCAGAGACAATTTTAGCCTTGTCTGACTTCAAATAACAAATAAAAGGAACTTAAATCATCCAACGTTTAATGCAAACAACTTCACCTAGCTAAAACCAATGACCAGAAGAGGAACAAAACTGCAAGCATACGCACAAAACAAAACAACTATGCCAAACTTACTAAAACGCATTACGACCCATCAATGCACACCCCACATTTTATCTTAACCCCATCACTAATCAGAAATGCAGGAACACAGGAACAACAAACATAATAGCCACAGCTTAATTCATCCAGAACCTATACTGCGTGCTTGGAAGCTGCTTGATGAAATGCCTAAGAAAAATAAACTAGAAACATAGATGAAAAAGATGAGTAAAATCACTGGGGTACCTCAAATTGTCCTCTTCAAGTGAAGGCTGATGATGGCTTGAAGATGAAGAGTAAAGATGGCGTGAAGATATCTGACGGTCTTGAATATAAAGGCTGATGGTGTCTGTCTCTGTCGGGCTTGAAGAACTGGTGAGAAAGATGAAGGTGTGATGTGAAGGACAGTGGAAATCTCTGAGGTGAAAGAGGCGATGGAGGCGGTGAGTGAAAGAGGCGGTGAGAGAGTAAGCTGAGTCGGTGAAAGAGAGTGAGAGAGAGTAAGCTGAGTCGGTGAGTCAAGCGGTGGAGGCGGAGAAAGGAAGACAGCGTGGAGCTGAGGAAGACAGTGACGAAGAGGAAGACAGTGTGGAGTTGAGGAAGACAGGTGGAGGCGGTGAGTCGTGAGACTCTGAGTTTGAGGAAGACAGGTGGAGCCGTGGAGGTGAGACTCTGAGGAAGACAGGTGGAGCCGTGGAGGTGAGAGGCGGTGACTGAGGAAGACAGTGACGATTGACGAAGAGGCGATGAAGGAAGAGGCGCTGAGGCGGCGAAGCCGGAAGCTCAAGGTGAGTTAAGATATTAGGGTTTTTGCAATGGCAATTGGCAAATCTGATAGGGAAGCTCAATTTGTCGGAAGCTCAATTTCAAATTTTCAATTATTAACTTATTATGTTAAAAACTATTATATTATAATTATATTTAAATATTATTATTAGAAATCGAATTCGAATTACCCAATTCGAAATCGGTAACTCCGATTTCAAAAAATTCATTTTCGAATTCGACCCGATTTCGACCAATTCGAAAACGGAATTACTGATTTCAGTTCCGAATTACCGAAACTCCGAATTCAATTCGAAATCGAAATTTTTCGAGTTTGCACACCCCTAGCTGGGTTTTGCTGGAGCTGAATTATGCTCACCATGTTAGCAAATTATGTGGTGCTTCTCATATGCTTTTGCCGGACCCGTTCTATGGTGGAGAATTGAGTCAACGACTCATATGGGTCGGCAAAATGTGGTGGCGACACGACGGCAACCACTGAAAGCGAGGTGGTTTTGTTGCTGACCCTGAGGAGTTGCGTTGCAACCTGCTAACGGCTAGATCAGTTTGACAAGGGATGATGTGACAAGCTGACACCAACATAAAGCGGGGAAGAGAAGAGAAGGGGTGACGTGCGATAGTAGCAATAATGGTTGCCAGGACAGGCCGAGTTGGACAGGGGTGGAACTGGGAGGGGGAAAAAGGGCAGGAATTAACCTAGGGGGAAGAAAACATCAAATGGCGATGAACTTGAATGGGCTTGTGTGTTGCTGATGGTTGTGGACGAAGTAAGCGAGAAGGAGTGGGTGAAATATTTAAAAAGGTCCAGGTGAATTTTGCTTGTGAACGTACGGAGACGTGCATGGAATAGATGTTGCGCATGTAGGTTGTACTACGAATTGCTAGTGGCGAGTATTAAAAAAATGTCTGAATGGGCTGTAGCGGTCCAAAGCCGTTGGGTGAGCAGAATCACACTGAGCTGGCATGAGATGATCGGAAGGTAACCGGTGAAGTGAAAAACATCAAACAAGTCCACAGCAAATGACGGAGCCGGGGGTAATGGGGCATTGCCCCCTAAGTTTGGAAAATATTAATTTATAGTGTATAAATATATGTATAAATCAAAATTGGCCTCCTAAATCTTTATAATTTTAGTTTTTATTATGAAAATTTATATATATATTTATATATATGAATTAGCTACGTTTGAGTAAATATATATAAATATATATATGAATTAGCGATCTTTGAATTAATTATTTTAAAAAAAATTATTTATATTGTACTTGCCTTTATAATTAAAGTTAATATTTGATATTTTTATATGTCATATATTGAAATGGATAGAAAATATTTCGAACATAGTATAGTAAAAAAATTTTGTCCCTTTAGAAAAAAAAATCAGTCTCCGTCACTGCCCATAGCATATGGATTAAGTTGGTTGGACATGGAAAGGAAAGGGAGAAAACACTTTGTATTAAACAGGTAGCAGTTAAAATGCTAACATCCGTGGAATAGGTACGGCAGAAAGAACATATAATTGTAACCAAAAAGAGGCAACGGTAAAAAGGAATGCAATAGTTGCCAAACAAAAGAGGCATCGCTTAAAAGGCCGAAACAAGACCTATCCAAAACCCAACTAATCTTGCAAATCCATATGCGATCCAAAGACATCTTTAAGCTCATCAACCTGGGCGAGGGAAATATTGTGCAGCGCATTGCAGTCGTGGCAGAACAGCTCAAGGGCGAAACGCATCCTCTCTTTAAGAGACGCAAACTGTTATTTGCAGATGAATAAGTAGCAGTTCAAAAGAAGGTTGCATCTTCGTGTAGTAACAAAATGAAAGCTGACCGTGATGACAAAGCCTTCGACCAACCAATTGATGTGGACCATGAACTTCATAACGTACATCCCACAGTCATGACTTGGGAAGGTGAAAAGTTTCCATCAAGAAGATGAACGGGAAATGATAGCAACAAGCAAGAAAAAAGTATGAAGCAAGGTAGGCAGTCATGGAGCAATGAACGGTGAAAGAATATAAACCAAAGATATAATTGGAGGACCGCAGCATGAGCAAGTAAAGAATTAGTTAACTTAGCACAGGCAATACCTATTTGGTTGCTTGGGACACCAGCTAGGCGTCTCAACAACAAAAGTAGTTATATCATGTTTATGAGCATGGCCAAACCCGTAAGCAAGTGCTTGCTGCAAGCGATCAATCTGTGACAACGAGGCATATTGTAAAGATTGTTTGTGCATGGTTTAGTAGACATTTGAATCTTTTGAAATTTGTGAGGTTACCATAAGGCGGCAAAGTATCTCCCGATCATTGGCCTCTGCTTCAACTGGGTAGGAGTCAAACAAGAAAATTTTTTTGTAGCATATCAACAGCAAAAAGATATCAGTGTTTTTGCAAGTAGTTCATGGGGACACAAATCTGGGGATTATGAAAATGTGAGAGAAGTGTTGCAAGCAAGGACGCTAACAACACAATGAGCAGCAGGATCATAGCACTTATATAGATGTGCATAAGCTAATAAGATGTTCACCTTCTCGCAGTGCTGTAAAGGTCCTCCGAAGCTCGCTTCAGTCAAGTAATGGGAATAAAGAGACTCCATGCTTATCTTGTTCGCCAAGATTATTTGCTGCGATGAAGAGTTGAGGCACAATTGGACAACAGGCGCAATAAGATATGATGGAAATACTTCGGGTGGCATATACAGAGTGGAGATTGCACGATTTAGACATGCAGGGGGACGTATTGAACCTGCAATATAGAGGGCAAGAACCAGACGTTGTACGGCCTTCCGGCGGAAGCAGCCCTGCACCTTATGGTGAGCCTGAACTAAAACAGTCTAGTACCTATTAATTAGAACATAACGATGTAGTAGTGCTAACCCAAGCGAAAACTACGACATCATGCGAATAAGGTTACAATGAAATAGTAGTATAGTAGAAGGGTGGACATACTTCCCCGTGGATCCAAGTGTTTGGCCAGAGTGACCTTATGTGATAGCGCGTACATTGCTGGCCCAGCATGGCAATTAAGCTTTCACTGTTAAAAATGAAACAGCATAAACCAACTCCGTTGAGTTTTAAAAGTACCGAAATGTAAAATATGTGGCATAACAAGTGACTAGGAAACTCCATACCCAGTTGGCTTGCTAGCGTTAAAAATGAACTCAACCAAGCGAGCCCTATTGTGCATGGCAAGGCGATCAGATTCGAAATCGATCACGGCACTGCATGCAATGCCAGACATATGGAGGTTTATTGGGTCAGTGGCGCAGTCAACGACGCCAGGCACTTCAACATTTAGTTTGGCTGGAAATGGCAGCGAAGTTTCGTCACTGACTTGCGCCTGGTTAATATAGGTAGGTATGTGTTAGAGAAACAAAGGGGATATTGTACCCATGCAGGTGCGTGAGCGTAGAAAATACAGCAATGTACGCGATTGATACCATGTTATTAGGTGTCGGAGGGTTGGTCATTGTTTTTGTTCGCTTGTCAAGTGGAAATCGAGTTCGTTTTCGTGCGTCCTTCCGGCGCAGTTTACGGCCCCTAAGAACCACGGATCCCGTAGATTAGATATCGGAATCGTGGTACGACAACCGACGGGCAACTCCAACGGAATTCTTCTGAAAGGATGGCGACCATTTTGACTGGCTATGTAGTCTGCTCCTTCTAGGTTTTCTGGGGCTTGTTTCCTTCTTTAGTGGAGATGTAACATCCATGGAATTGTTGTTTCCAGTACCATAACGTTTTGAATTGTAGGGCAACTGGTTGGGCAACTCATATGCATATGTTTGACAGACATTTAGCATGTTTAGATTTCGAAATGGAAGGCTGGAAGATTCTTGACGTCCGACGGCTTTCCTTTTAATGTATTTCTGTCGAGTTATGGCAACAATGTCTTCCTCTTTCATCTCGTGTGCAATGGCGTCGGCATGCTGTTGTTGTTGCCAAGGTACAGTGGTTTTTCGCATTTCCAGCAGAATGTCGTCCCTCATCGACTGGACAAAAAGCGCAATGGACCTAACGGATGCCTTCAATTCTAAGCAAGTTAGTCGCAATTCCATGTGACTTTCATGTAGTTGGCTAAGCAGACTGTCCATGGTGCGTAGCTTGTCATCATGGATTGGGTGTTCATCAACAGTAATAGAATGGCGGAGTATCACATTTACCTGGACAGGGATAGCAGCGAGGTTAGAAATTGTACTAGGCGGAAAAAAAAAACAAGTAATTTTGTCAACCATTGAAGAAGGTGAAGTTTAAGCACTCATTGGACTGGGGGATTCTTTTACCGCATCCCCATCAAAAACACCGAAACTTCTCAATAGTGTCGTAACAGCATGCATCAAGTACTCCGGCCAAAACTTCATCCGTGGATGCTTCCCATGGCTTATCAAGTCGTATGAGTCCCCCACGACTTTGAAGTGCTCTAAGTATAGTAACTGTAGTATGAGGAAACACGAAAGAAGTGTCGTCATATAGATTTGCACATTCAGATGAGTTAGATTCATTATATTATCTAGGATCAATAATGAATACACAGTTAACGAACGCAAGTAACATATTTAAGAGAAGGGGGGTTTAAAAAACTACAAACATTCCAACTCGTTGTAAACCCTCAGGTATGCTTACCACTAAGAAGGCCATGCACCCAGAAACCACATGGGTGTTCGTAAGCGCCCTAGATTTAATGCCAGAGACCAATTCGTCCAATATAAATTTTGCCCAGTTTATATGGCTAATGCTATCGACTTCTTGTAAAATGGCGACTACCTTTGCTCCGGTTGCGGTCGCCGAACCTGGGCATAACAGTTTGCTCAATATGAACAAAACGAACTTCACCTTGAATTCAGCACCGGCCGTTGTCAATTCTGCGAGGTTGTTGCTTAGGTCTGACAATTGTAGCTGTCCGTTAGAGAATTTTATTCCGAACTATGTTGCGGTCTCGAAGACGCACCTACAAACCGGATGTATTGAGAAGAAGTCAATGCCCATGGCTTTGAAACCTATTATTTGTTCAACATGTTTCGCTGTGACATTAATGCAATGGCCATGGACATTCAGAGTGCGATTTTCATAATCGAAATTGTCAACAAGCCATGTAAAGAATTGTGGGTCGAGTGCAAATGACTGAAACTGTAATACGCAGCCGAAACCAATTTCCTGAACAGCATCCCTTTGTTGCGATGTCAATTTGGAAACCACTGACTTTCCTAGATAAGGTGATAATCCCGTTTCATATGTAACCTGTACTTGGCAAGTGAATTTAACAGTTATTAAGTAATTTATCGCATTTTCTTATATGCCAGTGCATGTATATGTGCTCGTTTGATCCTAACCTTTCGGCCGTCACCCCTTTCTCCCGTGAAGGTTGATGAAATGCATATAACCGGGGGTCGATTTAGATCAGGTAATATTGCTCCGTTGCGACTACCCACAGCACCCGCACTTGGAGTTTCAGTACCAAAACTCAGTTTGCCGTCTGTGGCTATGATCGGCTTAACCCTGCACCCAACCAAAACAAATATATACTAGTATATGGGGTAAACACCAATGGCCATGCTTCAAATGAGTCGTTGCTGGATAGCGGAATATTACGACAATAGTCATAAATATGGACAATCTATTTGAACAGGATAGCAGTCCATACGGAAACATTTTTCCATTAGCTCATTACGAGGGCATTTCAACTTACATGGAAGGTTGTTAAAAGGCCGTGACGGCTGCCACAGTTGTAACACAATCTTTACTATGGAGATTTGGTGGCGATACCGTCTTCCGCTCCGACTAGGTACTTAACGTCTAAAGTGAAGCATTAAGAAATGCTGTTAGTGAGGCTGTCTTTTGAGTCGCATGGTTGGTAATTCTTTATAACCCATGCACCCATGCAACTGGATCCATGGCAACAATTGTCAAGTCAGTCATAGGCATGGCAGATGGGTGGCCCACATGTACAAAACCAAGTGCTTGGGGAAAAGTTAAGAAACTTGCTCACCCAATTTTCCCACGTTCTGGCCATTGTCTTAGTGTTTAATTCCTACGATGTATGCCGGGCATCCAGAGAAATACAATTGGGCCGTCCATGCAGGAATAATGTTGCCGGCCCATGATCGAAGCACATATTCAAAATGGCCCAATCGCCTATTTAACAAACCCATGAAACTCAAGCAATTGGCTACATGTTCATGTAGCCCACAAACAAATAATCTCGTCTCACGAATTGTACGTGTGTCAAATTATATTTGGTTTCTTACTTAATGAACACGAGATACAAAAAATTGGGCCACCAACAATTACTCTAACATCCTCATGAAACGATGTTAATATCTAGCAAAAATTACATATAGGAATTATAATTTAATTGTGTGAGACCAATTATTCCCAAGCTATTGTTAAAGTAGCGGAACGTCGTACAAGTTGACTGTAGTGCTTGTCCAAACTTTGCCCTTTTATTCGTGTTCTGGAAAATCACGATTAACACATTGGAGCACGCTATGAAGGGCTAATTTCTTAGAATATACGTAAAAAAAAAAAACATCCGCCAAATACACCTCTGACAGGGGATCTTTCTAATTCTATACCGGCCGTGCTGAGTCAGCACAGCTGCAAATTAAATTATTCCACCAAGATTAAATTATCAGAAGTCTGCACGAAAAATTTCATGAAATTCTGTGTCAACTCGAGCCGTGCTGACTGGGCACGGCTCGGTCTGACAAAAATTCAGTCCGCTACTGAATTTTGTGTCAGTGAGCCGTGCCCAGTCAGCACGGCTCGCTGACATCTTCTCAAAAATTTGCAACCGCTCCACCAATTGTTTCAATCATGATGGCATGAGCTGCAAGCTGCAGCTGTACTATTACTGAGTCTACTGGCTTTCTCGGGCTCTTGGACCGTTTCAAAGCCACCAAAAATATTTGTTAATTGATTGAAGAATTGGATATTCTGAGGTCAACTTCCCAGCAACATATTAGTAATCCATGAGACTAGGGAGAGGTCCATACAAGAATGGCACTTAATCACATCACATGCACTTTTTTTGAGAGGTTAATTCGGTCTATAAAATCAACAAGATTCTAAATATAAATATATATTTATAAATATATAAAAATATATTTTAAACAAAATATTAATATTTATATATATACAAAAAATTAATATATATACAAAAATTAATATTAATATATACAAATATAAATATATATACAAAAAATTAAATATATATACAAAAAATTAATATATATACAAAAATTAATATATATACAAAAATTAAAATTAATAAAAAATATATACAATATATATATATATATTAATATTTTGTTTAAAATATATTTATATATATTTATAAATATATTTATGTAAATATCTATATTTATTTATATATATTTATATAAATTTATAAATATACTTATTTCAATTTTGTTTTATAATATGTATATTAATATATATTAATATGTATATTATATATATTATATCAATTGAAATAAATATTATATATTTATATATAAATATTAATGTTTTGTTCAAAATATATTTATATATTTATTTATAAATATATAAATATATTTATTTCAATTTTGTTTTATAATATGTATATTAATATATATTAATATGTATATTTCAATTATGTATATTATATTATATATATTATATTAATATTAATATGTATATTTAAATTATGTATATTATATAAATTATATCAATTGAAATAAATAAATATATTTATATATAAATATTAATATTTTATTTAAAATACTTTGTCTGCTTAAAGGACAGGGTTCCAGACTTCCATTTCCTCCCTCCATCCATGTCCGCCAGAATCTTGTCGATTTTATAGACCGAATTAACCTTTCAAAAAAAGTGCATGTGATGTGATTAAGTGCCATTCTTGTCTAGACCTCTCCCTAGTCTCATGGATTAGTAATATGTTGCTGGGAAGTTGATCTCAGAATATCCAATTCTTCAATCAATTTTAAACAAATGTTTTTAGTGGCTTTGAAATGGTCCAAGAGCCCGAGAAAGCCAGTAGACTCAGCAATAGTGCAGCTGCAGCTTGCAGCTCATGCCATCATGATTGAAACAATTGGTGGAGCGGCTGCAAATTTTTTAGAAGATGTCAGCGAGCCGTGCTGACTGGGCACGGCTCTCTGACACAAAATTCAGTCGCGGACTGAATTTTTGTCAGACCGAGCCGTGCCCAGTCAGCACGGCTCGGAGCTGACACAGAATTTCATGAAACTTTTCGTGCAGACTTCTGATAATTTAATCTCGGTGGAATAATTTAATTTGCGGCCGTGCTGACTCAGCACGGCCGGTATAAAATTAGAAACACCTCCTGTCAGAGGTGTATTTGACGGATGTTTTTTTTTTTTACGTATATTCTAAGAAATTAGCCCCTATGAAGTGTGAGTAGGTCACCCTGTGTGCGGGTCCATTTGCAACTCTAGCAATTGCGTTTTCAATCTCATCAACCCCCCTGATGGGTGTAATCATGGGAAATGAAACCCCTTTCAGTTCGCGGATTCGACGGATTTTCTTCACTCTAATCGTGAAGGATCGACACATCACCCAAAGTCTGTATTTGTGACAAGTCTAGTACCAGGAGAGACACGTTAGAGGCAATAGCTCTTCAATTTGTGACTAGTCTAGCATTAGGAGAGACAGATAAGAGGCAATAGCTCTTCCCTCCAAGAGGCGATAATTAACGTAGGTTCCCAGCGATGGTCAGGAAGGACAAGTCCACTGACCAGAGCCGAATTTGGCCTCGAGAACCGGTACGATCTGCTTGCTAATGTGATATGGTCACTTTGACTAAAGGGCATGTCGAAGGTTCATGGCAAGGAAAGTCATCATGGTTACTGTCCTGGCGCACAACTCATTCACGTGGGATGCAATGAGTGTGGCATCTAAACCAACGAAAAATCACAGACGGAAAATAGACGCGACAAGATAGACTGGCAACAGCATTAGACTTGCTTAGCTGCTTACCTTTGAGATCATTACCATAGGTTTTGTGTGCCAGCAAGCTATGATTTTTGTATCCTTGGACCAAAAAGATGGCTCTTCTACCTTTGGACGTATGGCTTTTGCGGAGGCATGTGGATATGCACTAGTAATTCATTGAGCTGGATTGCTAGGTAAATTCATTAAACTATTTGTTCCCCAAAATTCCAAAACGATTTTATTTTGGTCCAAAAATAAAATAAACATTATGTTGCCAAAATAAATGTTGTTCTGTATTTCAAAATAATTTTTTTAATTGCGCAAAATAGGCAAGTGAAACATATTGTGGTTCATATTTTGGTTCAACATAAACTAACATGAGCAATGATTAACGGTTCATATTTTGGCCTTAATGTTGTTTAACATTCATGACTCATTGGTTAGATCACACAGAGACCAATTGCCAAAATAACGTGGCCCCACCCATCGCATGCAATACAGTCAGCCAAATATCCCTTAAAACCCAGTACCTCTAGTTTTTGGGAGAAACAAATGGTCGCACTCACTTACCGACTCTAGTTTTGATGAAATTGTGCCACTCACTTCCATTCTACACCCATGAAACTCCGATGACCCGACTTCGCATTAAGTTACCGCTTATTGCTTAATTTTGATACAGGTTACCTGATTGGGTAAGTGATACACGTAGCTAGCATAAGCTATGCCTCCACGCAAATACTAAGTTGTATTCGTCGGCAGGCAGGTAGGGATTCACCATACATGGCACGAATGCTCTGTAGCAACCAGTGGGTTCAGCAGGGCTACTTTCCAGTCCTACCGAAGCTTCCAGGATGCTGAAGAGGCATGGTTCCACTATCTATTAGCTGCGCGTGATTGTGAGACTTCAAGTATACGCACCGCACAGTCACAAGCATTTGCAGATGCACCACTTTCAACTACTGTCTCCCATGCAGGAGGGTCGCCCGTCATGCCAGACTCTGGATCAAGGCCGGCAAGTACAACGACCCTTGTTGGAGTCAATATACAGGGACTCTCAGCTACCAGAATGGCTAGCCACATCCACTGCATGTTCTCAGGAAAAACAACCTCAATGCCGTCCGCATGTTCTCAGGAGGCAACATCTTCATGCATCATATCAGGTGGTTCCGAGGCTGGAGCTCGTTCCACTGACGCTGGAGATTACTGTGACTTCACATTCAGGCCATCTGGTCTGCTCCATCTTCATGCATAAGTAGTGTAGGTCCAAGCTTCCATGCCAGCTCTGTTGGCCGATCACCTGTAAGCACATCGCTGCGTGGCAAGATGAAGATGGACTGACTTCAGACTCCATGAATCCACTTATTGTCGTGTTTTTCGACGACAGGCAATCATATAACCCCAGCCACCTAGTCATTGCAATTTGTAACTCTGACATCAAACCACTGTAACTTTTTAATGCTTGACGTTTTTTTGCAGTAAAATGTTTGTCCTTGCTTACCTACCAACAAAACCAAGGGAATTGTGGTTCATATAATACCTTTCTGCAGAATGAACACAAGATTGATGTTTAACGATTAATCGCTTGGCCAGACTTCAACTAAATAGCAGACATAAATTATGGACGTAGGCTAAGTGGGAAAGTTTTGATACTCTTCACGAGGTGTGGTTACTACTGAGATTTACGAAAGTTAATGGTACTCTTACGACGCAGGCTAGTGTTTATACTACAGTGCTGTAGTTTACCTGATCTGCATGCTGGGTACACCGAGGCTTTGTATCATAGTATACCGAGTAGTGAGAAGGGCACAGGAGATGTGGCCAAATTTTGATCAGAGTTGTCCCTTTAATGTGGAGACTGTTCGTTAGTCATCCTGCAGTAGGGCGATCAGTTCATGCTTTTAAGGCTTCTAAACGCCACCTCATATATGTTACAAATTTTAGGCGGGAAGTTCAAATTTTGGCCACCAATAAATGTGGCTAACATTATGGGCAATTTCCCCCCCCCTTTGGAAACGGGTCCCCCCGCCCCTGCCACCGATTTAAAAAAATAAGGATGTATATATATATGTACATAATTATATATATTATTTTATTTAATTATTTATAAATTTATAATAATGATATTATTAGTTTTATGTATCATTTAATGTATATTAGTATATGTAATATAATTGATATTATCAATTATATTACTAATTATACATGTCTATTAATAAAAATTATTAATTATTTATACTAAATTTATTAATACATTCATATTAAACATTTACTTATACATTTAAAACAATAACATTTTTTTCTACAAAAAATATAATAATAAATTAGTGATTGTATTTGTATTGGCAAGTGAAAATTTGAATATTTTACTTATATTTATTTTATCATATTACATTGTATTTAAATAACTTTTATTTAATTAAAAATTATGAGTTTCAATTGTGAAATTATAAAAAATAATAATTGTGTGATGCGTTCATATTTGAGTGCTTGATTATTTTCTAAAATCTAAAATTTACTTGTGAAGCACAAAAGAGTACATCTAGTTATGAACAATAATAATAGGGAAAACTCATTAAATATCTTTCGTTAACCAAAAGTAACAAAAAAGATAGAAATTCATTAAATATCTTATAACATCACAAACCATTCAATTTGCACATTATGAGAAGATACTCTCCAATATGGTCACCTATGCAATATATATATATATACATCTAACCATGTAATATAAATGTAACTATTTTCAATTGAAAAAAGATAAAGTTACGTTAACATACTTTGAAATTTCAATATCTTTTCTTAAAACTAAATTGAGCTCTACACTCTTTCATAGAACTATATTCATCTATGATTGAATCACTGGTAAAATTTTCAGCAACTTCCTTTTCTAGCATAGTTAGACAATCATTCAAGAAATTATCTTCCATCTTGTTTCGGAGTTTGGTCTTGGATTATTTTCATAATTGAAAATGCCCGCTCTATAGTTGCAGTTGATACAGCAAAAGTAACAACAAGTCTAATCAATCTGTCAATAAGAGGATATATCGCTCATTTTCTTGTTTTCACCAAGCCTTGACATAACTCATGAATACCAGATCATTCTTGCAATTCAGGATGATTTGGAATGTTGAACTCAAAATGTTGAAGTTTTATTCTTAGACGTACTACTTCTTGCTTCATAAAATCATTCGGATAGAACTTCTCTACAAGATTACAAACATCATCAATCTTGAACAGTATAAATCCATTTCTAGGATCTAAAGCAGTGCTCAAAACAAGCAATTCCATGGTATGATCATTAAACCTGCTATGTAACTCTTGCAATTGATAATCAATTGTTGCAACAAATATATCCATTCGATGACTAATTCATATATATATCAACTCTCATAATATAAATTAAAATTGTAAAAATTTAGGGGGGGCCAATTTTTATTTTAGGCATATATTTACATATTATGAATTAAAATTTTCAAAACTTAGGGGGGACCAGGTCCCCCCTCTGCCCCCCTTCTCTCTATCATTGGGGATGACTCATTGGTAAACTCGTTCGAAAACTCCATGGTACATCTACTTAATCTAACAAGATTGGTAAATGAAGTTCATACAACTCATTTTACCACTACATCATTTACCAATCTCTAATTAAATAAAAGTGGTAAGAATACAGAAATAAATGAAGTTGGATTAGCCTATACGAAGTTCAATTGAGTTTAGTCGACCCTAATCAATTTTAAACTAATACAAATTTTCATTTTTTACATCTGTAAATTAAATGACGTGATACAAATATTAAAGTAATAAATATTAAAGTTTTGATATATATATCTACATATATATATATATATGTGTGTGTGTTTATATTGTTCAAATAAGCTCATAAATTTGGCAATCAATGTTTGACGTTGACACACTTGGTTTGAAATTGAGCTTATATTAGTACCTCTAACGATATTCAATTCGGTCTCCTTCAACTCAAAGTTGTACTTAATTTTATTGAATTAGTTCTTATTTATGCCTAAATTACAACTAAAATGCCTATCATTTTGTTCACTTTTAATGTTAACAAGTGACCAATCGCAATTGATAAGTTTCTTACATTTTTATAATAGTGTCAAGTTTAATATCATGGGTGGTCAAATAAACAATTCAAATAAAGTTACATAGTCAAAAGTTTCATTTGGTTTGCTTCGCATTTCATTATACAAATAAATTTGCATTGCTTATCAAACATGAATACTCAATCATAGATATGCCTATGGGCTCGTTACAATAAAATTACTATATGCGATATATGTACGAATGTTAGCCTCTCAGATCTTATCTATATCAGACGTTTGGATTTAATTTCGCAAATGTAGCCTCTACACTAATTACATCAACAATAAATGAGGACTTAAACCACAATTCATATGCGTGGTTGTCGCGAAAGACATCCATCATATAAAAACGTTATTTTGTACAACCAAATTTTAGGCCTTGATACTTCGCTTTTTTTCGCATGTAACCTGCACCATTTCCATTCAATAACCCATATAAGACAGTGGCCAGGGCTAACTGGCCCAGCCCAATTTTAGACTCCATGTAGGGGCGTGTTTGCCCGTGTAGCAATCCAGTGACATCAACAGGTCAGCTAACATGGGCTTAAAAGAATCAGACATTTGGTCGCTTTTTCAAGCAATGAAATTAACATGTAATTTATATAATGCATAGTGCTAATACAATTACAAATTTTATGTCTTACATTTCTTAAATGCTTAATTTGCAAATCACTTTATTGCTTTTAATGCTGAATGATAACATACTTGCAAGGTTGTCATGAAATTCATATGCCTTGTGTCAATTGTCTATATATACACAAAAGTAGTAATTAATGTCTATAAACACTGATGTTAAATATTGAAATAATCAATAATTCAATGCCTTGGCGATCTGGGCAATACCAATGGCAAAGAATGCTTTACCATTCGGCAAGTTCCAACGCATCCAGTAGATCTAGTTCATTACATCTCCCTTCCTGCACACTAGCACAACCCTGCATGTAAACATTAAACAGGGCGACTTAGAACATCTTACTTGTATTCGCCATGTCTCACATTGCATAACATAAATTAGCTAAACGAATAAAGAGGATATGCTCCATTCAATGCAAACCTGCTGGTTCCATTCATACGAAGGCTCCTGAATGAAGCTGCTGCATTGCCCCTCCGACAGTGAACAGACTCGAACCCCGTAATGAGATATGATACTTTGATGCCTGGAACCAGCATCTTCATCTGCGGTCCAACCATGCTCGCTGTCGTAGGACGCACTTGTTATCTCATGCCATGCCGTGTTCTTTGGGCTGGAATTGCACGTCCCTCCTATTGTGCCCATCTCTTGACCTACAAATTTGACAAGCGATTGCATTCGTCATTAGACAAAAAAAAAATGCAAGCAAATTTCATGCCAGCTCAAGGGTGACATTAGCATGCTTTCTCGTCAGTTTCGAAAAATGTGACAATAGCATATGTTACACACCCGCAGTTTCCACACTTTTTATTGCTCTGTCTGCCCTTTTCTTTCGTCTGGTGATCGCCCTTTGCTCTACAAATCAAAGGATCAAGCACTCCAAATTTGCTGCCCCGTTGCCCACCTGCTTCGTGCCTTAACAGGGTAGGTGCATCTGTTGCCTTCGCCATACACAATGATCTTGCATGGTCGGTCTCCCTATGAATCACTCCCATGGCATGCTTGAATCCCGCAGATGATTTGGCAGCATAGTAGCACCAACTATTACATGCTCCAACCAGTGCAGCATACCTGCCCATCTTTAGGTTTTTCCGTATCGAGAGGCTGTCCTTCCCAATCTCCTCCAATGCCATCCCTTGCCATGCGACTCCACCTTTTCATTATACAACTATCTGGAATTTTTCTCATTCCCTCGAACACCATTATCCTAAACATATGGGCACACGGCAGGCCTAGACTCTCCATTCTCATGCACGAGCACCTCATCTCTCCACTACGCCTATTGTACTGCACCCTCCACTCTGAACCACTGTAAGAATGTGAAACCATGTGGACACATTGAACACCATCATCAATGCCATCAACTCGGCAGTAGATTCCCTGGCTCTTCAATTGCTCTCTAACCATCAAGAAGATTCATCCAATAAAAACTTCCGCTGCATGGTTTTCTAAACAATGCAGTTTCGTAATTGGCAGCAGGGTTATATGTTGGGTATTAGCTTCATTCCGAGCCTCCTCAGTCCTTAGCCAGGAAATTGCCAAATCGAACGCTCGGACAAATTCAAAAAGTTTAAGCTCTGGCTTTAAGTACATTTTCAACACATCATTCATCTTCTCGCATCGCTGAGTGCTGCGCATACCAGCAAAGAAGTTGCCCCTCAAGTATGCAACTGCCCATTGCTCTTTCTTCTTATGAATCTTTTTAACCCACTCACTGTTCCCCAGATGAAGTTTGCTTACCATGCTAGCCCACTCAAACTCAAATTGGTCCTGTGAGCAATTCATGAACATGCATGTCTTGAAGGCCTGGAGAAATTGTTTGTTACCCACGTATTGGCTTGCATTTTTTTCTAGATGCCAACTGCACAGACGGTGAGTCGCGTTTGGAAGCACCTTCTTTATTGCTTTCTTCATTGCCTTGTCACCGTCAGTGACAATCGAAACTGGCTCCTTCCCGCCCATGCACTGAACAAACTTTTCCAGTACCCAATCATAACTCTCTTTATTTTCGTCAGCGATCAAAGCACATGCAAATATTGCTGTTGAGTAGTGGTTGTTCACCCCACACAGTACCAACAGTGGCATCTTATAAGATTGTGTCCTATACGTGGAGTCGAACACCAGTACATCCCCATAGCACTTGCAATCCATCCAAGACCATGAATCAGCCCACAACAGCCGTGTCAATCGTCCTTTGCTATCACAATAGTATTCGTAATAGAAATTACTGTCCGTCTCTTTCTTTGCAGCCAGGCGCCCAATAGCCCTTTCTGCATCTCCATCAGCTATCTCTCTCAACCTCTCGCAATTCATCTTATTATACAAGTCCTTTGTAAGGAAAGGCACATTCTGATATCCTTCGGCTTGCAACACAAAAAGCTTCATTATTTGACTTGTTCTAATGCCGGCTCGTCGTAATGTATGCGCTTGAGCATAATCGCTATCTGCCACCTTCCTGTGCGACCTCATGAAAGGAATGCTTGCATGAGTGCCCAACTCATGGTTGTGTTCATAAAGCAAAACACTATGTACTTCCCTTCATTATCATCCAATCTTATTTTCAGGCATGCTCCATAGTTCACCCGTGTTACAGCTTTTGCCTCTCTTTTCCGATCATTCCGGAGAATGTGTTTCTCATCCCGCTCGCCCTCCCTACTACACACCCAAGACCTATACCTCACAGTCGTGCTGTCCTCTGGGTCTTTTTTGCATACCCCCTCCTTGTGCTGAACCCTGTGGCCCTACCATATATGTTATAGAAACATTCAGCATCCTCAATGGTATCAAACTTCATAGTCATCAGGTCTACCTCTTGCAGATCATCCACGTTCTCGGCATCTATTGCACCTCTATTAACCATATTATTCATTTTTTCGTCAGCTTTGCTGTCCTCAGCTCCCATTTCCCCGCACATCCACTTCCAATCTATGATATCATCTTCACAATGTGCATATGCATTCAGATCAAAATTATGTCCCTTCCCTTTGTGGTGGCCATTTTCGTCCATAACTTGCTCCATTCTGGTACACAAAGACATTCGCACCATTATCATGCAAGTGTTCCCCTCATTTATTTCTACTCCCCCATGCATATTTCACAAACCAAACACTTTCAAAGCATGTACTTCGATTTTCTTCTTTCTGCCCTATCCTTAAACTACTAACCCATTTCGGCTACACATAACCTATTTTTTACCCAAAACTATAGTTCATCTACTGCTCACATTCAGCCAGTGTAACTCCCAATCCTATTTTCATCCTGTCTTTAAACTTTTGCTACCTTTTTATCTCGTTCCGCCTAATTTTATACTATGTTCACAGCCGGTCCAACTTTTCCCATTATCACATGCTGCCTAGTTGCTTTCTCAGAACTATTCTCATCATTTTCTGTTACATTGTCCTCATCCTAAACTATGTTGTTTCCTCAACAAGACATACATTTCTCACACATACACTATGCACACACTTCTGCCACATATCACATATTTACAAATATTCTCAATACTTTTACGTACCTATTATTTCGGACCTCGCCGTTTCTCTGTCTGCCGAGAAAAAGCCCTCTATCACCAACTGTTGTGCCCAGCTTCTTCGTTTGCACTTACTTCATTGTCCTCTTCATTGTTGCCTTTCCCCTCGTTGTCCCCTTCCTCTCTTCTTTTCTCCCCGCTCATCTTATTTTGGTCCCTTCTTTTTTGTTGCCAAGTACTTCCACGCGACTTCACTACTCTCTGTTCTTCCAACCTTCTTTAATGCCTCACCTTCCTTTTTCCCCCTTCTCAGACACTCTATAATTCTCCTTTCCTTGCTCCCTTCTTTTTTATCACCCTATCACCCTATTTATTTTCGTTCCGGTGTTGGACTCCATTCTATTACACTGACGTGATGTTTTGAACAGTTGTACAACTTGTCAGTCTTCTCGCGGGTCATTCCATTTTAAATTCAAACTCTATGTTACGTCATGTTAGCCTCCGGTTTGGAACCGGCTGTTTTCACAAAAACCATTTTTATTTTTCACTTCTTCTCTCTCCAACCAAAACAACCTCGATGTATGCGTGCCTTGCTGTCGCTTTCTCGTTTCATCTCCCTACCAAGGGCGTTGACTCAATTCTCCATAACATATCAGTCCGCTTTTCCCACATGAATTTTCCGATCTCACACTCTGAAATGTTACAGTCTGAATTGTCTTCTCCATACAACAACAGAAGGAACAAAAAAACATGTGGGAGCAACCCAAACATCTGACGGTAAGTGATGAGTGACTGCTGTCTACAACCTGTTACCAATGTCACTTCCCAAATAGAAACTCCTCCACTATCACAGACTTTTATGATTTATTTTTGAATTTTCTTTATTTTCCCATCTATTGTTGAACTGAATATTCAAAAGAAGATGAATTATGATTTCATTTTTTTTTGTCTTTTTTCCTTATAAAAAGTTCGATTTTTAAGCTTGATTTGTATCGATTTTTTTCCCCTATAAAAAATTCCTCACTCTCTGTGTAATTTTTCATGTATTAGCTCAACGATAATAACAAATATCATGAAGAACTACGATGATTAATGCTATTGAATCATAAAGTATTAGTGTGAAAGCATATGTAGAAAGACTCTTATATATGTAAATATAACAGTTTACTATTAACCTGTATAACCGCTATTTTTTTTAACTTTCACGTGTTCAACTACAGCAATATTGTGTTTTCAATTTATCGTGATCCTTTTGAGCACATAGCAATTGTCATATCTGGGCAACCTCGCTTCTCGCGCAAGGGCCAAATTAACTAGTACTCTTAAAGAGTTGATGGTTCCTTAATGCACCTCTGAAAGTTATATATAGATTATTGCGTTAGAAACTTCTTTTACTACAACTTAGTGACCTAGGAACATGGAGAATGGTTAAGGTACAATTCGTTATATCCATCATGATATTAATTAGTATATATACTACGGGTTGAATATCAAAAACGCCGAGAAAATTCCCAATCATGGTAGCTACTTTTTGAAATTAATTTTTTTAAATGTGAAGGTTATAAAAAAATGTACTTAGTAAATGCTTTTTTTTTTTTTTTAAAAATGCATTCGTTAAATGCAATGTTCAAAAGTTTATGCCTAAACGAATCAAAAGGTCACATTTAGGGAATGCTACTTTTGCAAAAAGTTACATTTGCTGAATATGCATTTCATTATTTGGGAATTGTTTGAACAACATTACCCTCTGAGAATTATTTTTAAAAACTGTCACTCTTTGGTAATTCACTTCAAAAACCCGCTATTGTATTGTAAAATGTTCAACTTACCTCCTTATAATTTAAGCCTTTGTAGTTTGTAGGTTTTTGAAATTATGAAAAAAAATCATTAAAAATAATGCTCGCAAGCAAAACACCAAAATTGCCCCATACAAATAAATACGTTCAATACCAAAATACCCTTGTGGCTTTGAGAATTTTCATCTTACCTCCTTAGATTTATAAACTTACAATATAGCCCCATGTGGTTTATAAGTCTTTGAAATGCTGCTCGCTTTTATGAATCAACAATGGTGGACCCAAGATTTTAGTTTAGGTAGGGCGAAACATCAATAATATAATACCAAAACAAATTCTGTGGTAAGTAAAGCATACTAAATATAACATGAAAGCTCAATAGGCTATAATTAGAAATAAGAAACTTTTCAAAATAAAGACAAAATATAAAGAAAAATGTGAAAATTCAACTCTGCACCATTGTATTTACTATGAATGTGAGGCATTCAAAACTATGATTGAAACTTTTTCAATTTATATGATAGTTAGAAATTTTTTTTCATCTCATGCCCCCTGCCGCCCCTCGGTTGAGAAAAGATATTTCCAAAGACATGAGGAATATGTTTTGTATATATGGCTTGGCTATGCAAACAAAATAGATAATTTAAATCCCCGTAATCGGTGTAACAATGTTCAATTACAGAATTTAAAATTGGATACATTACATTTTATCTCTCTGTGACTTAGTATTTTTATACATAATTCTCCTATAATTTCAAAAGCAATAGATAACCCTTCATGATTTGAAACTGGCGGCTTTCGTGGAGAACATCGAACTGAGGGCTCCTTCCTCTCTAGCTTGGAGGCTTTAAATTAAAGTGTCAAAAATGATTAAATTTGCATTGCATAAAATAGAATCAATTGAAATGTCAAAAATACCCCTATATAAAGTCAAAAATTATTTATTAACTCCAGGGGGTTATGTATATATATTTTGATAATCATAAGGGGCTTATATGGTAAAGTACTAAACCATAAAGTGGTATTACGATAAAATATAAAATCATACGGGATTAGAGCGTCATGCATATTATGTTTATATATTTTGGTCACTTCAACTATTTTAGTTTTTAAACAAGGAAAATTTTGACATTTTCATAGGTTGGGCTATGAATGATTATTTTCGTTATTTTGACACTTTAATTCAAACTATAATGGGGTTATATATAACTTTTAAAACTATAAAGGGTTCTGTAAAAAATAGCTATACCACAGGGGGTAAAGTGTATTTTGCCCTTTAAAATTTTAACCTCTTGTCCCAAGGTAATCACATTGATTATGAACTAGGAGAAGCCTGATTTCTCTTCAAATCTACTATTTTCTCTTCTCCAAGATTTGGACCAACTCTAGATTATGATTTGGGTATTTTATTTTACATCAACTATTGGGCAAATCAAGCCTTATTTATATGTTAAAAAAAACATTTTTTTAACCAAAAAAACTATAGCACCAGCCACACGTTCCTTAAAAATATGGTTGTTTTTGATGATTTTCCTTGTAATTTAAAAAAACATACATACTGCGAAGGGTTTAAAATAGGGTGCATTTTAGGTAGTGATATGGAAATAAATAAGGGAGAAAAAATATATAAGATAGAGAAATATCAAATAAAATATAATAACCTAATGGCCTTGTCATCAATATTGAGACCTAATAGGATATAATTAATAATCAAGTCAAGTAATAGTAATAGAAGAATAGGAAAAATGTTACTAATTATAAATTTCCCTAATCACGGGTAAAAGAAAGAATCTTGTGATTGAAAAAAGAGAAATAAAACCAGATCCCATGGGTTGATTGATTGATTGACTAATTGATTAAATGAGAAGAAAGGTATAATCTGTACAAACATTTAAAAGGTAAGAGAGTAATAGGTTGATTGGAATTTAAAGAACATAAAGGTATAGTAATAAATGATAGGAAAAATAGTAAAAAATTATTGGAATGATCAGTGTTTTAAAAGATGAAGGTATTAGGTAACGCATTCTATGTCCTTCCAAGTGGGACAAAAATCCCAAGGCATTGGACGTAACCCCCACAAATTTTTTTTAAAATATTTAAAAATATAAAAATATAAAAATATGAGTATATATAATACTAAAAACGCAAAAAAAGATTCGATAAAATAAAGAAAACTGCAACCTTATGTCCACATAAGAAAAGTAAAATCTATTTGTGTGACCAATGCTATGTTATGAGCAGAAGTCAAACAAATCACCGTAAAATTGAATGATAATTTGCGTAAAAATTTTGAGGTCATCTAGCAAACTAATTATCACAATTGCGAAACTCTTTTTCAGGGCACTAGCAATTGACCTTTGTGGTCTTAGACTAGTAAAGCGTGTGTCATTCCCCTATTTCTTTAGAGTATGCTCAATGTGAGGCACAAAGTTCTGAAATTTCATCTCCTTTGCATTATTAAATTCTAAACTGGCATCCATGTTCACCAATTTAAATAAAACATAAGAAAAGTTTTTAAAAATCGCAAGTTCACCTTTAGGGTCTCAAGTTCCTCAAGCAAGCAAAGAGAAAATTCAGTTTGAATGTTCTTCTAGAGTTAAAAAAAAAGGGAAAAATGCTGGAATATTAAAGACCTACGCTTATTATGCCTTAAAAGAAAAAGTCATCCAAACGCAGAGGCGCACGTGTCCCACGACACTTACGCCCCACCCCATTTGGCCGTCCAGAGGCAGTGTTTGGGAATGCCTTGCTCTAGGACTCGCCCCGGGCATGCTTTCAAAACACTAGGGATGATAGGGAAAAAAAAATGAAGGTTGGTTCAACTTTCTTTCTAGTACTATATGATCACGCCAATAAAATGAATGGAGAATAAAAATGAAAGCTAGGAGTTGATTGGCAAAAAAAGGCATAATTAATATAAATGCATAAGGTAGGTAATTGATAATTAATTGAAATGTATTATAAATAATGTAGTGAAAAGAATTGCAAATTAATTGTTATAAAAAAAAGAAATAATTTCACCAAAAACCATAAACAAACATGAAAATCTTTTCCATGTGGCAAAAACATAAGACATCAACTTGGCAGAACATAGATTTGTGCAATAACCTACCATATAGGGAAGTGAACATTACATATATATATATGGTAATGTTATTTGCATTCCCTATATGTTATTTATACTCTCACTATTCCATTTTTATTTTGATGAAACCATATTACTCCATCTCTAATTTCATCTCCTTGTCTATGAGTTAATTTTATTACATTTTCTTTTACATTCTAAAACCAATTAATTATTCCATTACACATTAAAATGGCTAATTTAAAATTGTCACTAATATGTATTATGTATTTTCTACAAAACTTCATGAAACTATATGATACCAACGATCAATCTAGCAATATAATATGAACAAATTACAAACTTCAATCCCAAAAATAAATAAATAAATAAATTTCGAACATCAAAGATGACTAAAAACTGAGTATAACTATAATGTCTCATAAATAGGATATTAATATTTCAAAAAGTCTACTAAGAATAACTCATATAGCCACCATAGAGGGAATGAAACTTTCTAGTATTTTTCAACAAAAGCATAACAGCATCTAGTATCCAGATAATGCAATGGAACCTCAAATGTGCCCATCAAAAATTTGCAAAATTGAAATTGAAATAAGAATAAGAAAAAACAGTTACGTAGATTTAGAAAAAGATAAGCAAAATTTAAATTTTTTTACCTTCTGAACACATACGATAATTTTGTCCAACTTCCTTGCATATGAACATAAGATAGGGTTGGCGAAAAAAATTAGAGTAGGGGTAATATGGTCTCATCAAAATGAAAATGGGGTAGTGAAAGTGCAAATAAAATAAAAAGAATGCAAATAACATTACCCTATATATATAGACACATACATATACACATATGCAATTTGTTAAAGGATCAAATTTTGAGTTTTTATTTGAATATGCTAACAAGTCAAATATATTACTATACTCTTACTAAGAATAAACGGGTTAAATATGTCAAATACAACTCCATAGGGTGAATTGATTAAACACGACAACATTCGATTTCTTACGTGGGTCATATTAAGGTTAGAGATTCATGACAAAGACATAATTATAATATGACAAGTAATACACAACAGGACTTGATTAATTGTGTCGTGTTTGAATATACACAAGATGACTATTCACAATTCCTAATTATACCTTTTTTTATTGGGAAATATCACAAAAAACCGTATATATTTACTGGTAACACAAGCGTGAATACCCGTGCTACGCACGGTGTTGACATTATTAAAAAAATAAAAATAAAATGGTGAATAAAAAAAGGTTAAAAAATTGTACCAACACAATTAAAATGTAATATCTGTCTAAAAATAGTTTGAAATACGATAGAATATATATATCATTCAAGAACTGCCTTTTTTCGGAAGATAAATCTTGAAAAAATAATAGAAATTTATATTAGAAAATGAATGATATATGAATAAAAATGAATGTAATTGAATGTTGTTAAAATGAAATACTTACAAATATTATGCATTCGATTTGATAATCTTGCATGAAGGTGTGAACACTCTTCACACCAATCAACTTTTAGTACGAAAGCCAAAATTGGTGATTTAATTAATTCTGTTGAATTTTGTGGAGTGCGTACTGCAAATGAAAATGCACGATCTTTGCATGAATAATTCGTTAGTTGAACAACCTATCACCATTTTTCTGAGAATTAAGTAGGTACGAAATTCAAAATGAGTGTATTTTTTTACATAGTTTATAAATAGCATTATAAAAAATAAATTTATATCAAGAAATTCTACTTTCCTTTGTAATTCTCTAAGATAAGAAGCATCACAACCAAATACGAATTGTGCATGTCTGTTTTATAGATTAAGATGCATGTTACCATTGGAATCTCTGATTTGTATGTTAATATTGTACTTATTTGACAAATAAAATGTTATATACGATACAGAAAATATGTTGAAATTAAAAGTACATGAAATTAATTACCTAACAATAGTGTCGACCATGTCATTACAATGCAGACCAAAGTGACAAAGAATCAGATAATAGCAATCTTTTTGTGATAAGAAACATTAACTCTTTTGGCCTAAAGGTATGGAAACTGTCATCATGACAATATCAAATACTATACATAGTTATCGAAATCCAAGAATCCAAACTAAGTCGCAAACAATCTGAAGATGTAAATTTTCTATCATAAGAAATTTCTCATATCAAATTCCATCATTTTTGTATCTGGAGGGAACTTCGTTTCATCAAAAGTCAAATACCAATACTTGTGCCGTAGGGAAAAAGATGAAATAAAAACAGTGATGGACATCTATTGTTTTGACCATAAAATAAATTTTTATGCTTACTATTGCGTAATAAGTTGTTATTGAATAATGAGAAAATGAATCTAAAACGATGATCTATTACCTAACATTTCACTTCTATTTAAAGACGAAAAACAATAACAGCAATAATCAACCGAAAATATAATCCGTTTAGATTAGTTGTTTTTGGGGGTGTTTTTGAAAAATTTTACTGTAGAAGAGTTTTTAGATTATATTTTGGGATATTTTCAGAAAATATTTTGGGATATTTAAGAGTAGAAAAGTTTCTAGAATATATTTTGAGATTTGTTTAAAATTTTAAAAAAAATTTAAACTAATTTTTAGATTACCTTTTAGAGTACTTTTTAAAAATCTATATCTATATGTATTGCAGAGTGGATTTTTAGGAGACATCCCCTCAAAGGCTTCCAAACTTCTCATTCTTTTTTTTCTAGATTTTTGTATTTATTTTAATACATAAAAAGTAGTAGGTTATAACCAACCTTATCACCAAGCAAATTTAAAATTTAAAACTTTCCCACAATCTACTTCATAAACCATTTATAGTTTGTTATTTATACTTTAAATCTTTTTTACTCCTTAATTAAAGACAAATGTTCATTTGTATGCTATTTTAATACAATTTTACATTTTTATAATTAAAAAATATTTATCACTAAACTAATCCTATAACCACCCCTACAAATAAGCTTTGCAAATTACAATCACGTTTCAAAAAAATCACAAATGTGCAATTAAATGTAAAGTTGAGGGGGTAAAGTGCAACTAAATGTAACATTATAATCAACTCTATCACCAGTCAAATTTAAAATTTAAAACTTTCTCACTATCTACTTCACAAATGTGCAACTAAATGTAAAGTTGAGGGGGTAAAGTGCAACTAAATGTAAAGTTAAGGGATTTACTATATTAAACCCTAAAAAAAAATCGCAAGAATGGAACCATTGATTTTTTTTCCCTTTAGGATGGTCGGACATCCATGTGTAGTGACCAAAAATTTTCCCTCTCTTAATGAATGTGAGATGGCCAATTTATTTATTTTTTCAAAATGAATAGGACTGTTTCAGATCCCAAAAAAAAAAAAAAGAAACAAACCCAGGTTCCTCCATTGTTATGATTTTTTCACCATTATTCTAAGAAATTTGTTGAATTGAGTTCTTTAGGGCAAAGAATGAGATGTGTGACCATCTTTTTTTTTTTTTTTTAAATTTGCATGACCAGCTTATTGTTGATAAAAGTTTAAATTTTTTAAAAAGTATACAAAATTAGGGGAGATAATATTAGGAGTTTATAGTAAATTTACCACACTTCTGGTGTGGTTTTCGCCTATCCAATACCATGAAAGAATAGAATAAGCCATTATCAATTATTAAACGCTAAGTAGAATTCGGAGGCATACAACATGATCAAGAAACAGCAGAGCCAATTAGGACTAGATTTTGATCCAAAAAAAAAATTAGGACTAGATACCACTGGCACGTTGCCGTAACTTGCAATGCCTCCACATTTCCCCCATGTTTCTCACTCCAATTAAGAGTCCTCCAATTTAAGAAATGTTTATCTCTTAACTAATCTCATAACCGCTCCTAAAAATCCTATAATCATACTCACGTTTTCCCTACATTTTCCCCACTTTCCCACTCCAATTAAGAGTCCTCCAATTTAAAAATTTCACTCCAATTAAAAGTCCTCCAAAACAGAGTATCCTCATTCAACTTTCTTGCGTGCTCACTCCAATTAGGAGATATTTCTTGCGTTTTCCCCAAGAACTTATTATCTCCTTCAACTTTTTTATGGTATCCATCTTAGCCCTTAACCTAACTTCACTATGGAACATGCTCGCCTACAAGCATTTCAACGGCAACTAAATTTTAAAAGTCGCAAGATTGCAAAGAAGAAAATATTTGTTTAGAAAACGAAACGTACATGTTCTATGGGCTATTCAAAAATTGTGGACAATTATGTGAATGTCATTTTTCAAAAACAGTGTGTGTGCATTGTAAGGACGTGGTCGACACTGTTGTTAGGTAATTAATTTCATGTATCTTTAATTTCAACATATTTTTCTGTATTATATATAACATTTTATTTGTGAAACAGGTACAATGTTAACATACAAATCAGAGATTCCAGTGGTAACATGTATCTTAATCTACAAGACAGACATGCACGATTTGTATTTGGTTGTGATGCTGCTTATCTCAGAGAATTACAAAGGAAGGTAGAATTTCTTGATATATATTTATTTTTTATAATGCTATTTATAAATTATGTAAAAAAAATACATTAATTTTGAATTTCGTACGTACTTAATTCTCAGAAAAATGGTGATAGATTATTCAACCAACTAATCAATTCATGCAAAGATCGTGCATTTTCATTTGTAGTACGCATTTCACAAAATTCAACAGAATTAATTAAATCACCAATTTTGGCTTTCGTACTAAAAGTTGATTGGTGTGAAGAGTGTTTGCATTTTCATGCAAGATTATCAAATCGAATGCATAATATTTGTAAGTATTTCATTTTAACAACATTCAATTACATTCATTTTTATTCATATATCATTCATTTTCTAATATAAATTTCTATTATTTTTTCAGGATCTATCTTCCAAAAATAGGCAGTTCTTGAATGATATACATATTCTATCATATTTCAAACTATTGTTAGACAAATATTATACTTTAATTGTATTGGTACAATTTTTTAACCTTTTTTTATTCACCCTTTTATTTTTATTTTTTTCAATAATGTAAGCACCGTGCATAGCACGGGTATTCACACTTGTCTTTATTATATTTGAAAAACTAGTTTTTGAAAAACACTCCCATCCAAACAGATTATAGGAATAATATTTAAAAAAACAATGGAAATGCAAATGTTTAAAGAATAAACAGTACCGGAATTTCTAATTTGATGCGAACGATGTTTTAATCGGTGTAGTTGGGATTTTGTTCTTCGAATTTGATGTGATATTTCTCTTTTGTCAACGCAAAGTTGCTGAAACTTTTCGAACTGCTGTGTGGAATCATTGCGGTGTACGTTTCATTTTCTAAACAAATGTTTCCTCCTTTACAATCTTGCGAATTTGAAATTTAGCTGTCGTTGAAATGCTTGTAGGCAGGCATGTTCCATAGTGAAATTAGGTTAAGGGCTAAGATGGATACCATAAAAAGTTGAAGGAGATAATAAGTTCTTGGGGAAAACGCAAAAAAGTTCTCTTAATTGGAGTGAACACGCAAGAAAGTTGAATGAGGATGCTATGTTTTGGAGGACTTTTAATTGGAGTGGGATTTTTAAATTGGAAGACTCTTAATTGGAATGGGAAAGTGGGGGAAATGTAGGGAAAACATGAGCATGATTATAGGATTTTTAGGAGCGGTTATAGGATTAGTTAAGAGATAAATATTTCTTAAATTGGAGGACTCTTAACTGGAGTGGGAAACGTGGGAGAAATGTGGGGAAAATGTGAGCATGATTATAGAATTTGTAGTATACTCAAATCACCAATGAGGTAAAGTTTGCCTAAATAAACTTTATAGTGTCCTAATTCCTTGCAAAAAAAAAATGCTAAATAGTCCTAATTGGTATTGCAAGTTACGGCAACGTGCTAGTGGCATCTAGTCATAATTTTTTTTTGGGTCAAAATCTTGTCCTAATTGGTTCTGCTGTTTCTTGATTATGTTGTATGCTTTCCGAATTCTACTTAGCGTGTAATAATTGATAATGGTTTATTCTATTCTTTCATGGTATTGGACAGGCAAAAATCACACCAGAAGTGTGGTAAATTTACTATAAACTCCTAATATTATATCTCCTAATTTTTGTATACTTTTTAAAAAATTTAAACTTTTGTCAACAATAGGCTAGTCACGCAAATAAAGAAAAAAAGGACTGGTCACACATATGATTCTTTGCCCTAAAGAGCTCAATTTACCAAATTTCTTAGAATAATGGTGAAAAAAATCATAACAATAGAGGAACCTGGGTTTGTTTCTTTTTTTGTTTTTTTTTGGGATCTGAAACAGCCCTATTCATTTTTTAAAAATAAAGAAATTGGCCATCTTACGTTCATTAAGAAAAGGGAAATTTTTTGATCACTGCACATGGATGTTCGGCCATCCTAAAGGGAAAAAATTATAATTGTTCTGTTCTTTGCGATTTTTTTTAGGGTTAAATATAGTAAGCCCCTTAACTTTACATTTAGTTACACTTTACCCCCTCAACATTACATTTAGTTGCACATTTGTGATTTTTTTGAAACGTGATTGTAATTGCAAAGGTCATTTGTAGGGGTGGTTATAGGATTTGTTTAGCGATAAATATTTCTTAATTATAAAAATGTAAAATTGTATTAAAATAGCATATGAATGAGCATTTGTCTTTAATTAAGGAGTAAAAAGGATTTAAAGTATAAATAACAAACTATAAACGGTTTATGAAGTAGATAGTGGGAAAATTTTAAATTTTAAATTTGACTGGTGATAGAGTTGGTTATAACCCACTATTTTTTATGTATTAAAATAAATACAAAAATCGAGAAAAAAGAATAGGAAGTTTGGAAGCCATTAAGAGGCTCTCTACTAAAACTCACTCTGCAATACATATAGATACTAGTGTGAATACCCGTGCTACGCACGGTGCTGACATTATTGAAAAAATGAAAATAAAAAGGTTACTTAACAAAGGTTAAAAAATTATACCAACACAATTAAAATATAATATCTGTCTAACAATAGTTTGACATATGATAGAATATGTATATTACTCAGAAATTACTTTTTTCAGAAGACAGATCCTGAAAAAATAATGAAAATTTATATTAGAAAATGAATGATATATGAATAAAAATGAATGCAATTAAATATTGTTAAAATGAAATACTTACAAATATTATGCATTCGATTTGATAATCTTGCATAAAGGTATGAACACTCTTCACACCAATCAATTTTTAGTATGAAAGTCAAAATTGGTGATTTAATTAATTTTGTTAAATTTTGTGGAATACATACTAAAATGAAAATGCACGATCTTTACATGAATTGATTCGTTGGTTGAACAACCTATCGCCATTGTTTTGAGAATTAAGTACGTCCGAAATTCAAATTAGTGTATTCTTTTTACATAGTTTATAAATAGCATTATAAAAAATAAACATATATCAAGAAATTCTATCTTCCTTTATAATTTTTTGAGATAAGAAGCATCACAACCAAATACGACTCGTGCATGTCTGTCCTGTAGATTAAGATGCATGTTACCACTGAAATATTTGATTTATATGTTAACATTGTACCTGTTTGACAAATAAAATGTTAGATACAATACAGAAAAATTTGTTGAAATTAAAGGTACATGAAAGTAATTACCTAACAACAGTGTCGACCACGTCATTACAATGCATACACATTGTTTTTGAAAAATGACCTTCATATAGTTGTCCACAATTTTTACATAGCTCGTAGAACATGTTTTCTATGTTAATACTCTGAATATAAGCAAGTATTCAAAAATATTTAACTTAATAAGAATGAAAGAAGGTATAGGTTATGATTATAAAATTAAAAGATTTGTGCAGTAATTAAATTAAATAGAGTAAATTTACCGTATGCATGATTGTATATTCGGATATCCATATTCTCTTTGAATTTCTATCAACAATACTTGTGATGTTGTAAAATTACTTGATCTCAACCACGTAACTAACTTTCGAGCACATGTATCATTTTCAAACTTACAATTTTTTGAAATACATGTTGATAAGAGTATGAAACAACATTAAAAAATTTGATGTAGTGTTACTGATGGAACTCACCAACTGCGCAAGTATCGAGCAAAATCTAAATTATGATTGATATCCAATTTGCTGGCTCCAATTGTACAAAGTGATGGTCCTGCATAGTATGGTTATATTCGCTAAAAAACTATTCAAATTATATAGAGTATACGTAAAAGCATTTGATTTACCTCTGAAATTTCGTACGCAAATATCACATGCTAGCAAAATATTATTTTTTGTAACAGACTGATATTATAGGATTTGTAGTATATTCAATAACTTGATACTCAAATCACTGATGAGGCAAAGTTTACCTAAATAAGCTTTACAGTGTCCTAACTCCTTGCAAAAAAAAAAGCGCTAAATAGTTCTAATTGGCATCGCAAGTTACGACAACGTGCCAGTGGTATCTAAGCCTAATTTTTTTTTTGGGTCAAAATCTAGTCCTAATTGGTTCTGCTGTTTCTTGATCATGTTGTATGCTTCTGAATTAAAATTGTATTAAAATAGCATGTGAATAAGCATTTGTCTTTAATTAAGGAGTAAAAAGGATTTAAAGTATAAATAACACTATAAATCGTTTATGAAGTAGATTATGAAAAAGTTTTAAATTTTAAATTTGACTGATGATAGGGTTGGTTATAACCCACTATTTTTTTATATATTAAAATAAATACAAAAATCTATAACCCACTACTTGTTCCATTCTTGGGATTTTTTTATGAAGTAGATTATGAAAAAGTTTTAAATTTTAAATTTGACTGGTGATAGAGTTGGTTATAACCCACTACTTTTTATGTATTAAAATCTAGACAAAAATCTATAACCCACTACTTGTTCCATTCTTGGAATTTTTTTTAGGGTTAAGTATAGTAAACCCCTTAATTTTACATTTAGCTGCACTTTACCCTCTCAATTTTACATTTAGCTGCACATTTGTGATTTTTTTTAAACGTGATTGTAATTTGCAAAGCTCATTTGTAGGGGTGGTTATAGGGTTAGTGTGGTGACAAATATTTGTTAATTATAAAAATGTAACATTGTATTAAAATAGCATACGAATGAGCATTTGTCTTTAATTAAGGAGTAAAAAGGATTTAAAGTATAAATAACAAACTATAAACGGTTTATAAGGTAGATAGTGGGAATGTTTTAAATTTAAATTTGATTAGTGATAGGGTTAGTTATAACCCACTACTTTTTACATTTAGCTGCACTTTACCCCCTCAACTTTACATTTAGTTGCACATTTGTGATTTTTTTTTGAAACGTGATTGTAATTTGCAAAGCTCATTTGTAGGGGTGGTTATAGATAGGGTCAGTGTGGTGACAAATATTTTCTAATTATAAAAATGTAACATTGTATTAAAATAGCATACGAATGAGCATTTGTCTTTAATTAAGGAGTAAAAAGAATTTAAAGTATAAATAACAAACTATAAACGGTTTATGAAGTAGATAGTGGGAATGTTTTAAATTTTAAATTTGATTAGTGATAGGGTTGGTTATAACCCACTACTTTTTTATGTATTAAAATAAATACAAAAATATAGAAAAAAGAATGAGAAATTTGGAAGCCATTGAGAGGGTCTCTGCTAAAAACCCCTTCTGCAATACATATAGATATAGATATAGATTCTCTACTCACTTCTTGAATTCACTTAGTTTTCCTACTCTTGAATTACTCTTAAATTGTTATGCAACTAATGATGGAGAAACTTCCTACTAACGATGAATGATTATTTATTTAGCAGTCCTTGAGTCAAGTACTTTGATTTTTTTAGAGTTATCTATTACTTTGGGTTTATTCTTTATTTATTAAACAAAATTTAAAAACTTTAACAATCTTGAAGTTTGCTTTAAAATTAAAAAAAAAAACAGTTTAAGACTTTGTAGTCAATAATGTTGATGCCTCATAAAAAGTGTTGCAAAATGGTCATCAAACTATGCCTTGAGGATAATTTTGACATTTAAATTGTAGAAAATCTAGGTTATTCAGCAATATTGAAAAGGAGTAAAGTGCCTGGAACCTTTTTTTGAAGTGCCAATATGATTGTCTTTTTAGTGGGCAAATTGTGCACAATATCATGCGCCTGCGCGAGTGCTGTTCCAAAAAATCATAATAGAATAATTATTACTTAAGACTGAAAACAAATCACTAATACTTCTGAATAACCAACAGGTAAAATTGGTTCTATGCGTATGAAGTAGATAATGGTGAAAATTAAGTGAATGAAAATTCCTTGTAGAAGTAAAATATTTCACTTATTGTCACAGCACTAATACTCGAATCCCAATCTTGACAAATAATGTGCACTTTTAAAACTTATCAGAGTTTCAGGAATATAATCATTTTGTAATTCTCTTTCTGCTATTGTCAATAAAACTGCAAGATACGGAATATCCTCATGTATCCAAAGCTTGTTGAAATAGGCATTGCATATTCCATCTAAAGTGTTTCCTGTATTTTTTTTAATTAATTGATTAATTTGTTTATTTCCTATTTTTACTATGCTGTATGATTTAGAAAAAAATAAATCCATATTAATTTCAGAATTTCTGAAGTAATTTCAAGAATTATATGGAATAAAGAAAAGGTGGAGAAACTGGGGAAAAGAGATAGTGCAACTAAAACTCAATCCTTCAAAAGTTGTCATGTTCGTGTTATGAGAGAATTGTAGTTTTGATCCTTAATGATTCAAAATCCTATTACCATTTAGTACAATTTTATTCTAATTTGCGTCTCATTTCATTTTAGAGCTGTTAATGTCACTGTTTAAAATTTAGGAGAATATACTGATTCAAATCAAAATATTAGGGACTAAAAGTGCGAGTTTAAAGTTGTTGAGTAATGGCAATTTAATGTTGACGGTTGTTCATTCTTGAATTTCCATTAGTTGTTCTAAGTGTGCCTAAAATAATTAAATTTAAGGACCAAATTTGCTTTCAATAAAACATTAGAGATCAATTTTGCAAAATGGCTAAACATTAGGGATCAAAATTGCAATTCTCCCTTGTGTTATTGATGGCTCAATTAGTTTATGAAACGAAAATAATCATGTTGTGTTGGATCACCTTCTAAAATATTAATTCTATCAATAATAGTGTAGTGTGATGTCAACTAAATAATCACGTTTTGTTGACATTTTCGTTATGCAATGTTAGAGTTGATTGATGGTTTAGGGAGTAAAGTGAAAAAATAATTAGGGAGCAAAGTGCAAAATGGTAAAACCTTAAGAGGAATTTTTATAATTAACCCTTATAACTAATATCTAAGTTGCAATTAAAAAATTATAAAGCACCAAAAATAAAAAATAAAAAAATTGCCTTGAAATGATGGAGTTTGGGGAAGAGTCGATGCCTTATCATAATAACACACTTTTGGTGTTTATCTTTAACTAATATTGAAGGTATTGTTTCTTTTTTTTGATAAATTACATACAACCCCTATAGTTTCATCTATTACCACCAGAACCCTTTAACGTATCAAACTATGATTTTATGTAAAGTGAAAATTTGATGAAAACTAGCTTATGTAATATTGTTAATTGAAATATTAATAGTTTCCTTTCATAAATACTAAATCAATCGACGGCTTAAACTATATTGCATAAAAGCATAAGGGGATTACATGGATAAATGCAATAATCACAGAGGAGTAAAGTGGATATTATACAAATCATAAGGGGGTTATATAGTGATTAATATTTTACCACACACATTTTTAGAGCATGTTTGGTATAAATATTGTAATTGATTGTGCATTCCATCCATTTTTCACTTTACATAAAATCATAGAGGAATTATATGGCTATTTTAAAATCTTAAGAGGGTCATCTAGCATTGTGCAAAATCACAGGGGGATTATAAGTAATTTACCCTTTTTTATTCAAATCAATTTAGTATTAACAAAGCTATACGAATTGGACGATTTCTAGCAATTTTTGTAATAAAATTTATTCTGTTTCCATAAAAAAAAACTGTACCAATTGTTTTTCTTTAATTTTTTTCTTGAGTTTGGGACCTCTCACTTACACCCTCTCCCCTCTGAACCACCCAACCCATTTCTCCCCCAGTTGTACCAGTTGTTGAATTTCCTTTTGTTTGTATTTTTTCGCATTTGTATAGTGTTTCTTTGGTTGCTATTTCAAAATTATATTAATCATATGTGAAAAGGAAAATTAGTGTTTCCTAGGTTACTACCCAAAAGTTATACTAAATACTACTCCTACCCTAAAAGTAAAGTTGTACTCATTGCACCCTATATAAGGAAACTAAGAGTTAAATTGCTATAATGCACTTATAAAACAAGAAATTAGATGAGGTTAAAAAACTAATAGAAAACATATCGGGAAGGAAAGTAATAAAATTTAATTTAAAAGCTGCTAGTCCTCATACACATTTTCAGAAACTTTTGTCGTGGGTGGAATGGAAGGTGCAGCTAGCCCTCCCATCCCACCAAAAATCCATCCTTGCTTACCTTCCTATAAAATTTTACAATGTAGTCCCTTGTAGTTTGCAGTTCACGGTTTACAAGTTTTTTCAAATGCCGATGCCTTTTTATGAATAAACAACTTTCACCGTAGACTTTCTTCAACGATCCAAAATTTTGTATTGACAACTCAAATCCCTAATTCTGATGCGAACATAGGATCCGATGATTCATGTTCAAGTCATACAAGAGAATAATTCATTGAACAGCTCATGGAAGTTCATCTAGTCCGTCACTTCCTTAGTTTAATCTTTAGTTAAATTCATTTATATTAGCTATAATTTTTATTAGGCTTATGTGTCATTTGCTTGGAATATGTCCAGCCGTGTGTTTAGTTATTTCTAGCAAATAATAGTTGGTTGACTAAAAGGCTAAGTCATGCTGACCATAGTTGAGCCTTAAGTCGAATTAGTTTCCTCATTCTAACCAAGTTAGGATTAGTTACATAAGTTCCAGTTTAGTTAAGAGTTTTGAGTCATTGTAAAGGCTATGTAAAGCCTTCAATTCCAAACGTTTTGAGATGACATGATGAATTAAGAAAATTTCCAGCAAAAACTTTGTGTTGCGCAAGTCTCATGTTCAAGAGCTCCACACTTTATCAAGGCTAGATTGCGTGGAACCCTTCCTTTTGAGAGATTCATTCTTGATTCTATCAAGCTTTTTATGCATGAGTTCGATTGACTTTTTTAACTCCCTTTTAGCTTCCCCCAATATGGATTCCAAATTTAGTGTAGGATCAAAGTGGTGTAAACTTCCTTTGGTATTCATTTTTAACCTGCAAAATGGTTAGCAAAACAAAGGAAAGTTTCCTTACAACACACCCTCATGTATATGCACTCGCACTTGTTTATCACCCATGTTTGAGACACTCTAATGATCTCACCAAGCAACTCTCTTGATCGCTGATCTCCTTACTTGAAGAAATCAGAAATTTCTCAAATAGTTCAATGACTTATCCAACACTACACAAGGAAGTGACATAGATGAGATTTGATACACTTGAGTTGAGATTTGAATGACTCAAAAGTGCTGAAAATCTGGTGGAAATTTACAGATTTAGTAAGGGAAGAATGAACCTAATGTGACTCGATGAAACCCTAAGGAACTATTCAAGATTTGACCAAATTTGGTGCAACTTTGGGTGCGGTTTTAACTAGATTTAACACTCAAAAGTCACTAGAAATATTACTGGAAATCTACTTTACAAAACCTGGTTTGACTTGGACAAGAATGACACAAGACAAGGAGGACTCGAATTAGGAAACCTAAGACTCTTTGTAATCCAAAACTGATTTGGACTATTGGACTTGTTTAAAACTGGAAATAAACCCAAAAAAATGACTCAAAACATGAACAAAATGTGGCTGGACAGATTACAAATGGAATCTGGAACAACATTGATTCGGCTGAAATTTTTGGAAGCCTAGAATGACACTCTTCCCGTAGTATGTTGCTGGAAATTTAGAAGCTTGGATCGATTGGCTCTTGAATTCACTTTAGGAAAGTAAGATGCTGATTTTTCTAGTAGCTTTCCCAAGTGTATCAGGTGACTAACATAAACCAAGATGAACAAGGATTATGTGTCCAGATTTTGGCAAACAAATCCAAGTCAACTTTGGTTTCCAATTCCAAACTGTTTTCTTGTTTCCAAGACTCAAGCTATGATCCATTTCAATGAACTTGATTCTTTCCTTTTTTTTTTACCACGAATCAGATTCTTTTCTTTCTTTTTGCTTTTTAAATTCGGTTCACCAGCTTACGAAACAAGATCAGCCGCAACCAAGTTCAAGACAATGAACTTTAGGTTTTCAAAAGTTCAAGATTTTGGAAACTTTGATTCAAGACTTTCAAAAATCCCTTTCAATGAAATAACTTTCAATTTGAAAAGAACTAGAAATTGGATAAAGAAACAATGGAACATCATTAGCTAAATGGTAAGAAGATATCGAACTAGAGTTAAATGCAAAAACTTCCTTTGAAACACCATTATCATTTCCATCAACCGATTCAACTAGATTAGTCATTGCTGGCTCATTACACTTTCCTTCAAAATCTACATAAGAAAGACAAGAATTAGGACCAGAATTATACTCAAAATAAGGCAAAGATGATGAATGAACCATAGGCAAAGAACAAGAAGGACATATTCCAAGCAAATGACACATAAGCCTAATAACAATTATACCTAATATAAATGAACTTAATTAAGGATTAAACTAAGAAAGGGATGGATTGAATGAACTTCCATGAGCTCTTAAATGAATCATCCTCTTTTATGACTTGAACATGAATCAATAGATCCTATGTTCGTATCATTACTCTCCTCTTGAAAGCAATTTGCCTACAAATCAATGGATTAGAGAAAATGCAATAGCTCAAGCAACACTTTTATGCGAGCATACCATGTTGCATGACCTTTATGCAACTGCAAGAAACTCATGAGCAAAGACTTCAACCACAGTATGTACCAATGTGCACGAATCTGATAGGAATGCCACTTTGCTCTCAAATCATCACGAACAGTCTCATTTGCATCTACGAGATAGTGATCTTTGCAGTGACGCTCAAGTAGACTAGTAAAAGTCCCAACTTGGATTATGCAAAGTTGTAAAATCCATCACTAGGTGATGTTGATTTGGAACGTCTTGCATGGCACAAATATTCACTTTGTCCAACATATGAGGCAGCAATGGATTGAATTCCACTCCATAAGAATCACACGAACTAGCACAAGTTGAAGTTGACAAGATGAACACTTGGAAACCAACTTTTGGATGTTGGAATAAACTTGAAAGATCACAACATTCGCCTACTCAATACCTTCAACCAGCTTTGATACCAATTGATGCGAACCCTGCCAACCTTGTGCTGAAACCGGTAAGAGACAGTCAAGGACAATCAAAGTTTGAGGCAGCAAATTCTAAACAATCAAGGACAATCAAGACTGTGTTAGAGGGTAGAATGACGCCACAATCTAGTATATTTTTAGATTGATAAGTCAATTGAAAAGTTAAAAATCCTCTCAAGTCTTCAAGTTTGGAGCTCTTGAACAAGAGACTCGCGCAGAACAAAGTGTTTGCTGGAATTTTTCTTAATTCATCATGTCATCTCAAAAACATTTGGACTTGAAGGCTTTATATAGGCTTTACAAAGATTCAAAACTCCTAACTAAACTAGAATTTATGTAACTAACTCTAACTCTGCTGGAATTAGGAAACTAACTCAAGGCTCAACAATGTTCAATATGACCTAACTTTTTAGTTAATCAACTATTATTTGTTGGAAATAACTAAACACATGTCTGGACATATTCCAAGCAAACGACACATAAGCCTAATAATAGTTATAGCTAACATAAACAAACTTTACTAAGGATTAAACTAAGGAATGGATGGATTGACTTATCAATCTAGAAACGTACTAGATTTTCCCATCATTCTACCCTTCTAACACGGTTTCAAGCTGTTCTTGATTATTTAGAATCCACTGCCTCAAACTTTGATACCATACCGGCTCCCTTAATTGGTTTAAATAGATTTTCTAAGACATAGGGAATATGTTTTGTATATTTCACTCTGATACAGCAACAAAATAGATAATTTAAATCCCCATAAACTACATAACAATATTCAATTATGGAATTTAAAGTTTTTACCTATTTTCCCAAGTCAAACAAGACGAACATATATGAACCAGCAAAAGCCTGATTTGTCTCCAAATCTACTACTATCTCTTCTTAATATTTGGACCAACTTGGAATGTGTTTTGGGTAGTTTGTTTTATATCAAGGGGTATAATGGGCAAATTACATTGTATTTTTGTGTCAAAAACACTTTTTAACAAAATATATATATATAGCACCAGCCATGCATTCCTTGCAAATCTGATGATTTTTTTGTGATTTCTATTGCAATTTTAAAAACTTAATGACTATGAGGGACTATGATGGGTGCAAAGTTCGAACTCTAATTGTTATTCAGTTTTAAATATAGCTCAAACTTCCACTACTGCAAGTACACAAGTCGTACATGAATATAGAGAATATTTGAATGTGAATCCCACATGGAAGATTATTAATTACCGGTGTAATTCAAATTCCTCTATTATTTAGATGATCATAAATAAAGCAAGTAAATCTACACTACAAGCATGCAATAGAAGTAGTAAAAACAATAACAAAGATGTTTCTAGGGTTATGGATTTCCTAACTGCTCTTGCAAATGAAATTACCAGTTAAACGAGTATTACTACGTTGGCTAGTTATGACATAATTTTCAAATGTATTTAATATCTGCTTTCTTAGGTACACCAACCATACGTATAACTACTCCACACCTACTAATGTGATGATAAGACTAGTTATAGATTCATTAAATTCTATGAAATTATATGGTTAAAATCACAAAAGTACAACCCTACATTAGGGAGTGAACTCCCAAGACTTAATACTTCTATAAACTAGTTTTATATCCCAAGTTTCATTAATGAATCGGCACCTTCAAATAATCACAACTAATGGTCAGTTAATCATGATTGTAATAGCAAAAGTATTAAATAACTTACACAAGATATAAACTCAAATAATCATTAAAATCTCACACAACAATCATAAAAAGATGCATTCACACCCTAAGTATTAAACTAACAAAACATAAAAGATAAGAAAAGAAGAACCAAACTTGTATTATAGTCACACGTAAGGATCAAATATAAGAAATCAAGAGTTTGGAGAGAAGTCACCATTGTCACATGAGCTTCCAACTTCTCCATCTTCATCCCTAATCTTAATCTATGTTAACTGAAAACAAGTTGGATAAAATTACACTAATCTACACTAAGTTAATGAATTAGGAAAATCTAGTGAAAAACTACATTTTAGTATAGTTTCTCTAAACTCCAAAGTTACAAGAATTTGTTTTCAAGGCCTTTATTTAGAGGAATCAAGCCACAATCAATCATGGTTGAGTTGATGTAATTTGCTTCTTAAAATCATCAAAAAAGTTGTTTCTTAAAATCTTCAAGATTTCTTGAGCAAATAGTCAAAATTCGAAAAAAAAAAAAAGTGGTCCAAAAAGTTGTGCAAACAAGCTACAAGTTGCAGAGCAACTTGCGTAGCCACAAAGAGGAAACGCGGGTGGAACTTGCACAGCCCCCTGTTGTTTGTAAGTTGTCGAATTTTTGGATGAAAATTGTCAAAACTAGCGTTGGCCAGCAAAACATCACAATTGTCCCCATATAAGTAAGCACGTTGAATAACAAAAACACCCTTGTGGTTGGAGAATGTTCAATTTACCTTCCTAAGGTTTAGAACCTTACAATTTCTCTTTGTGGTTTACAAGTTTTATTAAATACGGATGGACTTTACCAATTAACAACTTTCACCATAGCCTTCTTTCAACAATCCAAAAGTCTGTATTATTAACTTTTGATCCCTAACTCCACCACTCCCTCAATATGTTGAAATATATTTCCAAAGACGAAATATGTTTTGTATATTTCACTTCGGTACAACTTCAAAATAGATAATTTAACTTCCCATAAACTATGTAATAATATTCAATTATGGAGTTTAAAGTTTTTACCTTTTTTTCTCAAGTCAAACACGACGAGCATATATGAACTAGCAGAAGCCTGATCTATCTCCAAATCTACTACTTTCTCATCTAGAAGATTTGGACCAACTGTGGACAACACTTTGGGTATTTTATTTTACATAAGGGTATAATGGGCAAATCAAGTTATACTCTTGCTTCAAAAATACTTTTAACAAAAAAAATGTAGCACAGCCATGTGTTTCTTACAAATCAAGTTATGTTTTATGATTTTATTGCAATTTAGAAAACTTACTAACCACGACAGATTAAATTGTTGGTTTTGAAACTATGAGAGGATAAATTTAACATTTCATAAATATATGGAGCAATTGTAACATTATACTTGCCAACGTAAGTTTTGACGATTTTCATTGATATTTCAAAAACTTATTAGCTAGAGGGATAAAATTATGGGTTTTTAAACTATAAGAAGGTAAATTGAATATTTGCTAAACTATAGGGAACTTTATAATATTTAATCCAAACATTACATATCGGTTATACGCTAAAGTGTCAATCATGTCTAGGTTGGTCCAAAAACATGATTTATTTGTTAAAGGATCAAAGTTCAAAGTTTTAATTTGAATATGTTAACAAGTTATGTTTAATATGTAGAGAAGGCATTAGTCTAGTGACTACGGATCTCAAGAATTAAAGATTTTGAATTTAAATCTCATTCCTACTTCTTAAATCCCACCCATGCCTGTTAAAATTTAAAAAAGAAAGCAAAAAATTAGATACATAGATATAATCTTGCTAGGAATAAATTGGTTAAATATGTCAAATATAACACCGTAGGTGAAAATTGATCAAAAACAAACACCATGGATTATTATTAGGGTCATGTTAAACTTAGACTTTCATGATATGGGCAGGATTATAATACGACGGAACAATACACAAGATTACTAGAACAATTTTGCTGTGTTTTAATATACATGATTTAAAAATAAATAAATGAAAAACACATGATTATATGCAATTCGTAATTCTACCTTTTTAATTTGGTAAATTTATTTCGTTCGATATTGTCGAGCTCTCTTAGTAACTAGATTATTCGGCCTATACCAACGTGAGCTGAAAAAATATTTAAAAAATAATTATTAACTAAGACTAAACACAAAATTAATGATACTCCTGCATAACCAATAATTATAAACTAGTTCTATGTCTATGAAATAGACAGTGGCGAAAATTAAGTAAATAAGAATCCCATGTAGAAGTAAAATATTTCACAATTTTCTGATCATTAATGCCCGGCCGAATCCCCATCTTGACAAATAATCAACGCTTTTAAAATTTATCAGAGTTTCAGGAACATAATTGTTTTGTAATTCTCTTTCGGCTAATCTAAATGAAAGTGCAAGATATAGATTAACCCAAGATTATTCAAATAGGCATTGTATATTGGATATAAACTTTTTCCTGTATTTATTATTACTGTAATTATAAATTTCCTTCATTCAGAATGCCATATGATTCACATAACATTTTATCTATTGCTAATTCCAGCATTTCCAATTCACATCTTAAATATTTTCAGTAATTCCTAAAATCAAACAGAGCAAAGACAAGCTAGAGCAACTGGAAATCAATAAACCTAGTGGTATTCGCACATTCATAGACACAATGAGATTTTTTTTTTTTTTATAGAAATACGCACACACATATACATATACATTTGATGAAATTTTTGCTAAAGTTCGAATTTGACTTGTGTTAAATTTGATTAATATATATATATATATATATATATATATATATATGTATGTACATATACATTTAGAATTCAAGCTCATCAGCTTTGGTACAGTAAAAGCTTGTTTGAAATTAATCTGATAAATGAAGGATCTGAACTTATATGCAATTTCAAACACAATAAAAATGAATAAACAAATTTCAAAAAGAGTTTTTAGTTTGATTACATTCTTTTGCAGCCCTATGCAAATGGTAGGTGAGCAAAGAAACGAGAAGAAAATGGACCTTTTCCAATGCAGTACAACCTTAACCCTATTGTCCTTTGTTTTCTCCAAGCAGTATCAAGGAAAGTTAAGAGAAATGGTTAAATTACACTGCCTTCATTGAAAATTGAGACCCTTTGATTGTTTATTTTTGGGTAAATTACATATATGCTTCTGCAATTCTGCAGTTTGATTACATCCCTGAACCCTAATTTCAATCTGAATCAAACTACCAATCAACCTGATTACAAATTTTGGGAGTGTAATTGGTAGATTACTTGGTTAACTCAACTTGATATTCATGTGAAATTTAATGAACATAAAAAGAAAAAAATAAAAAATTATAACATAAAAAAAGAAAGATTGATCTTTTCTACATTATCATTGTATGTACTGACGGTTTTATATACCGTCATATCATTTTAATTTAAATTTAAACACCAAATTTTATATTATGATACACATCTAGATTCGCAAGCGGATATACTAACGGTGCATGAAAAGATTTACCAAAAAAAATACTCTACTATTCCAAGACAAAGAATGGCCTTTTATGTTATAATTTTTATTTTTTTGGTTTAATAAATGTCATGTGAATATGATGAAATTGACCGAATGATCTATCAATTCTATTTTCAAAATTTATTACTGGGTTATTTGATGGTTTGATTTATATTGAAAATTAGGTTCAGGGATGTAATAGCTTTAATTTTTAAATGTCAGAAATGAATTTGCTTCATTTTAAAAGTGAGGAACGAAAAGAATACTTTTGCGAAATGTGAGAGATAAAACAAGTCATTTTCCCTTAAATTTTCACTTTACATTAAACCATATCGAGTGAAATGGATATTTTGAAAGATTAAGGGAACCATGTGTAAGTTAAATGACATGGGTTATGTGGAATTTATATTTTATTTCTCCATATGTAATTAAATGAGAGCAAGTCACCTGACATCAAAAATTGAAAATCAGCAACGTAAACTGTTCCCATAGCATTTATGTACTAGCTTAGTTGGATAAAAATGTTGCTTCAGCAAAAGTCCTGAAATGTTGTTTCAAGATAAACGTAGGGTCCCTATACATCATGCACGAGCAATCGCAATTCAACTTGGTGTAACCTTTCAAGCAGAGACAAAAGGAAGAAAGAAACAAGTGACACCAGAATACCAAAAATAGTTCAGTAACCCAAACACAGGACCACATTGTAAGCAATAACATGATCAAAAGGATTTCTCAAAATATCCATTCGCAAAATAGAGCAATGTAAGCTACAGTAAATCAAAGCCAGACTCCTCAAAAAAGGGAAGCTTACAAAATCTTTCAAACATGTATTCATATTATGGGGGAAGTCTTCTTCCAATGTCCCTCAAAATATAAAATCTTCAAGTTTCCACCATAGCATAATAAAGTTTATTTACATTCCCAGATGAATAATATATCTTGAAGACCCTTCGGAGGAAAACAGGCAATAAGAACCCAAACAAATTGAAGCAGCAAAAGGCCATATTAACAACAGCAGGGCCTCTTCCAATGTACAATCTTCTAGAATTGCCACCAGTCTTGTAAAATTCACTCCACAAGAGTAAAGATCCTCCTTGAATTGTAGAAAAGAGGGGTAAATACAAAAACTGGCAAGGAAACCCACAGTAGAAAGCCACTCCTAAGAAAATCTGAATAGCAAGAAGAAAGACATGAGATGCAGCACAACTGAGTCCCTAAACTGATTATTCCAGAAAAAAGCACAGAGAGATTTTAAAGCCTGTGTTTTCCCAAAAAATTCTGAGATTGGATTTGAGGGGAAAGAGTTGGAAAGGCAAATTTTGATAAAAAGTAGATACAGACTAAAGAAAAGACTACAATAGCTGAATCTTCAACACTAACCAGGCTAGTAGCGGTGAGAAAAATCAGCCCTGCAAGTGCATTTTGCTGCCAAAATGTGAGGAAAAGCCTTTTAGATTGAGGCTTTTTCTCGTCCAAGCCGAACTCCTTGATGTATGATCATTCAGATTCCCTTTTTCCAACATCTGCTGAGACTTTTACTTTCTTCACCTTGAGAGGTTTACTCTCTTTTCCACACAGCCAACTAGAAACAGATATTTGTCTATTAGTTCTGTGAGCAAATGCCCAAGTTTTGGCCTAAAGAGCCAAATTTTGGCAACTGAAAAAAATTGGGCTCAAACAAAAGTTTTGTGTTTAAAGCTGTCTTTAATGAATTCAGTGCAATTCTTCCCTTTTGGTCACATTAATTCTTTCCAAGAGATCATCAAAAAGGTTTACTGACAATTAACAGGATCAAAACCACTTAGGAACTGTACTGTGAAAGCAAACCTAGACTGAAAATGATAACTTCAAGACTTTAATTTATGAAGTAATGATTCAAGATTAAAATAATCATGATTTTTTAAGAGCTGATAGAAGAAGTCTCAAAAAGCACAGAATCCAGAAAATTGGTAACAAAGAAAGTGCACAAAGCCTAACACATAAAAAGTCATAACAAAAGAATAGACTTACTCAGTACTAATTAGAATAACATGCCAAAGTTTTACCAGAAAGAACCGAGGTGATCAAAAGTCCAAGTCTGAACGATCAACAATGACCTTCAGCTCATTCCCCATGTCAAGTTGTTCCTCCTGGAGTTGTGTCACAGACTCCACAAGAGAGCTTGTGCAAAATTGCACCTCAATCATCTCCAGAGTAGAACTGTCACCGAAACCAGAGGGTACCTCCTTGAGCTGCCTGCAACTTCGTAAAATTAGGTGTACAAGCTGCGGCAGGTGGTCACTACAGGCATTCCATTCAGCAATGTTTAGGCTGTCAAGCTTCAAAAATTTCAGTTTAAGGAACTCTCCTTCTTTCATCTCCCACACTTTCCCCTCAAAAGCTTTAGAGAGTAATTTAAGAACCTCAAGGTTTGGTAATCTCCCAATCTCCGAAATACAATCCCATGGCAGGCGAAACTTTGACAAAGTTAACTTCCTGAGATTCAATGGGAAGTCAAAGTTACACGGAAGAGCAATCCTGCCTGAGTACAGTACATTGAGGGACTCAAGCTCTGTTAGAAAATTCAGTATTGGAAACTGATTACACTTTCCTGTATCATCAGGTAATTCAGAAAATAGACATCTCATTTTCCGAAGTTTGAGCAACCTCCTTATGATATTCTCTGTACCTTTACCACAAAAGAGATATGGAGAGGAAAGACTGACCAGATTAAGTATTGGGGTAAAAACAGTGCTTTCACCATCTTCCAAGGTGATGACAGCATAATTCTTGATATGGAGATGTCTCAAATTTTCCATGCTCCAAATAGCATAAGGCAGTGATACTTTACCTTTCAATCCCTTCACAAGCAAGGTTTCAAGATTCCGGAGATAGTTTATTGATGCTGGAATACTATCTATATCGCCACAAAGAGCTAAAAATCTCAGACCAACCAATACTAGGACTCCTGTGGGGAAAGAATTTCCCATATTGATGCATTCCAAATCCAGCACTCTAAGAAGTTTAAAGTTGTCAAAAATGAAGGAGATGTCATAGGGACATCTTGGATACATATCACTAGTGGCAGAGTACAGCAGAGTGCGGACAAATGGCCCAGAAGGTCTTGACATGGTAAAATGATTTCTCTTAGAACAAATAGACAGCCGACGTTTTTGGTATTTGATGGAGTTTTTGGGGTAAATGTAATTGGGATCAACGCCATAGTCTATATCCTCATGAGAAGAATCAAAAAGTTCATCATACCTATTTTGGAACTGCAGAAGGTTTTCTTCTTCAGACTTTCGGATGCATAATGTACGCAACATGTCATGGACACGACATGTTTTCATTCCTCCGCGTGATCTTCTTTTGGAAGGCATTAATAGGCTTCTTCCAATCAGATTCCTCAAGTAACCCTCCGCAATATCTTCCATGCTTTCTACCCCTGAATCTGTTATAAATCCTTCTGCTCTCCATAACCATGCCAACTTCCTAACTGGAATGTCTTTGTCCTCCAGAAACACTGCAATATAAAGAAAGCAAGGTTTCAAATAGTTGGGTAGATACCTGTAGCTGAGCTCTAAAATGTCCATGCACCTCGTTTCAGGATCATCGGCAATCTGTGAGCATATGCTTTCTGAAACTTGTTTCCACCTGTCAGGTATCATGTCAGTCTTTTCAAGGAGACCAGCTATTGCAACAACTGCAAGAGGGAGTCCTTTACAACTTTCAGCAATTTGCTTTCCAACTACCATCAGTTCACTGGGGCACTCTTTTGTGTTGAACAACTTCTTTTGTAAAAGCTCCCAACTTTCGTCATCAGATAGTAGCCGAAGAGGATGAGGAGTACTATCTACTTGAACTTTTGCAGCCACATCAGAGTGACGGGTCGTGATCAGTATTCTGCTTCCATTGTTGTCATTCGGAAATGATATTTCGAAATCATTCCATGCCTCAATGCTCCACATATCATCCATAACAACGAGGTACCTATTTCTCTTCAGGCATTGGTGCAACTTCATCACCAAATCTTCATCACTCATTTCGAGCACGTCATCTGGAAGTTCCACAATGTCGCCTAAAATTTGAAGAAGCAATTCTCTCTTCTGATATGTTTGGGAGATACAACACCATGCTCGAACGTGGAAGTGATAGGTAACTGAAGGATCGTTGTACACCCTCCTGGCTAAAGTTGTCTTGCCGAGTCCAGCCATCCCAACAACTGAGAAAACACCTAGTTTTCCTGATCCTGCTACAAGTCTATCAATGACCAATTTTTTTTCATCAGCAAGATCAATAACAGCTTCATCAATCTGGGGACTTTCAGCTGGTGATGATGCCCTTGTTGAAGTGGTGAGAACATTATGGATGTTGATGCCCTGTACATTCTTACAGGTTTCTGTTGCCTGAAGCTTAATGATTCTGAGATCTTCCACAAGATCAGAAAGCCATAATGGATGATACCATCTCAAACAATCTCCAACCACAAACAAATCCATGAGATATTCTGCCTCGAGTGTTACTTGTATAATGCATGAAGCAACACTCTTCAATTCCTGATGCTCATTGTACTGTTCTTCAATGTCCGCGAGGGATGATCTCAACAACTCTATCTCTTCATGAACAACATGAAATTGATGTTTCACGGAAAGAATAGAATCAGCTTTAGACTTGAGCTGCTGCAAGAGATCTACTAAAAAGAAATCGATGCAGCCTAGTCCTTCCAACTTGGGGAAATTAGATCTTGGTGACCTTCGATGAGGTAAGTAAATTTCTTTGATCATTGCATTGACATCCTTCATCTTTTCAACTAACCCCGGCAGCAAATGACTGAATTTCCTCACTGTATCTTCTGTAATTTCATTCTCAAGAAGAGAGTAATAGAAACAAGCTGCATCCCTTGCTACTGACTCTACTTGTGCCAAGATCAATTTCTCATTCTCCTCCAGTGGAGCCATTAAATAAGTTCTGCTGACTACCAGCCCCTTATCAAGGCTTTTGATTTGGTGCTTCACATTGACTATCAGACTTGGGTGTTTACTAAGAAGCTCTTCAAAAAGTATCTCTGTCTTCAAAAGTTTAATCTTCTCTAGCAACTTAAGTAGCTCATCTGTGAACTTGTCTTCAGTGATGGATTTGGCAAGAAATGATCGACAAACAGAGTCACCTTCCCCAGCCACATGTTTGATATGCAACCAAATCAACTTAGGAACTTTAGTTTCCGCCATAGGTACTTTTCTCTGGTAATCTCGAAAATACTTCAGTTCATTGTGGAAAGAATCAATTTCATGCTCAAGGAAAATGAAACCGCCTCTTTGGTTTAGCTGTTGGGTCAGGAAGATCTCTACCCTTAGAAGCTCCATCTTTTCTACCAATCTGAAAAACGCAGGATCGGTGTACCAAGTTTCCCCTGTCGCATGAAATGAATAACCGAAAGTTCCAAGCTCGATAATGGTTGCTTTAATCTCCATTAAAGTCAGCTTCACATCATCCTTCCTGTAGAGACCTGACATACAAATGAATTGGGCAAAGAATATCAGGTATTTGAGCCTTCCGTGCAAGATTTCGTATTGAGAACAATCCTTAGGAGAGAGAAAATCAATATATGCTATCACCAGATCATAAGGTGACAATCTCGAGGGGTGGCATGAACAACAACCGGCAGTTAATTTGAGACACAGCTCTGAAACTTGTGGAGTATTAGGCTTGAACGCCTTTACCAGGTCAGAAAGCATGATGATCATCCCCTGGTCCTTGTCTTCATCCATTCGATGAATCCAGCACAAATAAGAAAAATGTGCTGCGCGGACAAGTACACCTCCAAAATGAGTCAGGAGATCTCTTTGCAGATTTGGACAAGTACCTTGCATTTCCTTGACATATCTATGGAGACATTTTAGCATATCATACATGGTACGAAGTTGTGAGCGGAGGCGGCATCGCAAGTCTCCTTGCCTCCGCACAATAACCAGTAAAGTGTCACAGAAGTTTTCCCAGTTTTCATAATTGTTTAAGGGATGCTGGGATTCAAATGAATGGTTGGATGCAACATATTCATAAGCTACTTCCATTTGTGGCCTAAAAAACATAAGCTTCTGTTGCATCTTAGCAATTGCAATTTCAGTCTTTTCATAGCTTCCTGCATTCTGATGTGCAACTCTTACATCACTTGTTGCCTCCTCAACTGCAGCTTCAATTTCCAGCACTAGAGACCCCAACCCCTGACCAGCACCGCGCTGCTTATCAGCATTGTTCCAATTTGCCATGTACATCTGAAACATTCCCAACAGCTCTGCTTCTATTCTAACGATCCCAACTTGATCGGTAATAGCAGAACTACGTTCTGTAAAAAAAGTAAAACTTGTACAATTGTCCAACTCCAAAAAGAGAGAATCAAAAGCATCAGTGGATGTTGGATTCTTACTCTTAACAGCTTTTTTTCGGTTCTTTTTCTTGACAAGTTTTCCAAACCACTCCATGGAAGAAGATCCCGAAGCACAAATAGCAAACTTAACAGCTAGCTGAGAAAAACTATCTTAATCTTGCTGGAGTTTCAAGACTGAAAAATAACAGTGGAATTTTGTAAAGAAAATGAATGTTTGAACAAATTGTTGATTGAGATATTTTTTTGAGCTGGTTAAAGCATCTACATTCACACGTCTACATCAAGATCTATATTATTGCAAAAGGTTGTACTACGGTTACGTCTACGGTGGAAAGTTCACTTTTCTGCCCATAGTAGGCAGAACCAATGCAAGGAGGCCAACTGTGCTCTGTGGGGACGCTATCTGGGCACCACCGGAGAAAGCCGGTTGTGCGTGGATAAAAAATGTAATATAGTTTAAAATTACAATAAAAGTCCTTTTAAAAATTTGTTCATCACCTAATGCCCAATACTTATATTTGATAAATTAAAATAGTTAATTAAATATTCTATTATAATATAAACAACCATATGTCATTGAGTTGATTGAATAATATTTTCTTTTTTTTTTTACCATTTCAACTAGTTGTCAATTACATTTCAATTGAAATAAAAATTTTATAACTATTTAAATTATTCAATAAAATTATCAATTTAAGATGAACATAAATATAAATACATTAAATTGTATTATTGAAATATTTGATTTAATATAAAGGAAAGACAAGAAGAAATATCAAGAAATTTTTTAAAAATTCATGTGAGTCCTTTATATTGGTAATTGTCTTTATTTGTTATTGTAATCGCAATGTTTAACCATAATCGATTGAAACTCATATCCACAAGTTATACAACGATTTGTGTTATACTGTTTACAATTAAATTTACTATATACTCAAATTAAAATTCTCTTTTTTTCACTAATTTTTCTTTTATACATGATTTATGTGTTATCATTTATTTGTAATTAATTTAATGAAAAGATACTATTTAGGCTAAATGATATGTTTTGATAATGTGGATTACTTTTAAGGATTTTAATGAGATTTAGAACACATTTTTTATGCATTTAATCTAATTTACATTTTATTTCATTTGAAATATAATTATTTGAAACATAAGGGGCCATATTGATTAAATTTTCAAGTATTAGGGACCAAAAAATATAAAGTCAAACTTTTGACTAATTCTAACTTGATTTTGACCATTAGATATTGTAGTTTTCTATTAGTTGTCCTAAATTTGCCTAAAATAAAAAATTTGGAACATATTTATTTTAGTCAAAATATCAAAGATTAGTTTAACTCATAGACCAAACCATGGAGAACCAAAATTGCACATCTTACTTTATTTTAATCCTGTTTGATATCCCAACTCTTCATTTTATATTTATGCTTCAATTATTTCAAATATCAAACTAAATTAAAAAATAAAAACTACCACAATATTTATTTTGACATGTACAAAATTCACTAAATAATTTTAAAAATTTCACCTATTTTCCGTTACAATAATTTTGTCTACTTTTCCGTACTTTTGTTTTCCACATTTCTTTGACATTCACTTTTTCGCTCTTCACTTTTCATTGGGACTCGCATTTTAATTGGAGTGTTCACAAAATATTTTCTAAGTAATGGGCATTAGATGATGAACATATTTTTAAGAGGGCTTTTATTGTAATTTTAAAATATATTGCATTATTTCAGCCAAGCACAACCGACTTTCTCCAGTGCCCGGTACATTATTTCTCTGTCCATCTTTGTGCGTGTCCCCACAGAACACAGTTGGCCTCCTTGCATTGCTTCTGCCCACTGTGGGTAGCAGATGGCGTCCCCACATAGCACAGGTGGCCTCCTTGCATTGCTTCTGCCTACTATGGGCAGAAAAGTGAACTTTCCACCGTAGACGTAACCGTATTACTAGATGATCAATGACCTTATCTGGCAACTGTAACCAATATCTGTTCAAACTTTTTTGGACGCTTTTTATCATTTCAGATCCCTTTTAGATTGTGGTCCCCTTCTGTCTTAATCATGTCCCTTCTCCATTATGTGGTTTGCCAGTCTTTCTGAATTTTTTTTTTTGACCTTTCTCAAATTGGAGAAATGCTGTTTTACTCCCACATGTTTAGTTTTTGTACTAAATTGGTTCCTAATGGTTTGACATGAATACAGCGTTGTTTTAAAAATTTTCTAATTTTAGACAAAGTAGATTTTCTTTTTCCTTTTTTCTCCTCACATTTCTTCCATCTTTATTTTTCTCTGACAAACTGGAATACGGGTGGAAGTTTTTTTTACCGGACATAGGCACGGGGTTAGTGAATTAAAATTCAAACTTTATTCTGTTTGTGCTATTAATGGGTAAAATAGTTGATGACACGTAAATAATTGTGCGCCAGCTTCATTTGTCATAGTAGTATCATTAAATTATCATGTCTACCTGGTTAACCATTTACGTACTCGAGTAAATTCAAGTCACATAAGAATGCAATAAATAAAATTGAGGGTAAAATACACTTTACCTCCAAGTCGTTTAGCGCCTTTTCATATAATTCCTTATAATTTCAAAAGCCATACATAATTTTCTCATAATTTAGATTAAAGTGTCAAAATAACGGAATTTGCATTCCATAACGGAGTCAACTAAAATATCAAAAATACCCCTATGTAAAGTGGAAAATTATTTATTAACTACGGAGGATTATTTATATATATTGAAAACCATAAGGAGGTTTTATGGTAAAACATTAAATCATAAGGGGGTTACATGGTAAAATATAAAATCATACATGTGAGAGTGTTATGTATATTATATTTATATCTTTTGGTCAATTCAACCGTTTTAAATTTTAAACAAGGGTAATTTCGATATTTTCATGAGTTTCGTTATAAATGATGATTTCTGTCATTTTGACACTTTAATCCAAACTATGAGGAAATTATATATAACTTTTAAAACTAGAGAAAGGTTATGTGAAAAATTACTAGACAACAAATGTGTAAATTGTATTTTACCCCAAAATCGACTGTACTAATCTTAATTTTCTTGTCTTTTTCGTTTTTCTTTAGAAAAAGTAAGTAATATTAAAGTCATTACCTCACTTCAAGTCTTCGTTTTCATATTCTAGGATGAGACATGAAAGTTGAAGCCTAAAAAGGACTCAATTTTAGCACTTTTATCTAAGTACTTCTAAGAGAATAAAAGCGCGAATGGGCTTAGGAACAGTATAATTGGTCCCCTATTGATACCTTTAGTAGGTGTCCTTTTTATCATTTCATACTTTTTCGTGGGACTGCTGGGTTTTGCTGGAGCCGAATTATGCTCACCATGTAAGCAAATTATGTGGTGCTTCTCATATGCTTTTGCCACGCGAATTTTCCGTTCCCAGACTCTGAAATGTTAGTCTGAATTGTCTTCTCCATACAAAGGAACAAAAAAAATATGTGGGTGCAATCCAAACATCTGACAGTAAGTGGTGACTGACTGCTGTCTACAACCTTGTTACCAATGTCACTTCCCAAATTGAACCTCCTCCACTGTCACAGACTTTTATGATTTATTTTTGAATTTTCTTTATTTTCTCATCTATTGTTGAACTGAATATTCAACAGAAGATGAATTATGATTTCATATTTTTTTGTCCTTTTTCCTTATAAAAAGTTCGATTTTTAAGCTTGATTTGTATCGATTTTTTTTCCCTATAAAAAATTCTTCACTCTCTTTGTGTAATTTTTCATGTATTAGCTCAACGATAATAACAAATATCATGAAGAACTACGATGATTAATGATGTTGAATCATAAAGTATTAGTGTGAAAGCATCTATAGAAAGACTCTTATGTATGTAAATATAACAGTTTATCATTAGCCTGTATAATCGCTATTTCTTTTTAACTTTAATGTGTTCAACTACAGCAATACTGTATTTTCAGTTTATCGTGACCCTTTTGAGCACATATCAATTGTCATATCTGGGCAACCTCGCGCCTCGCGCAAGGGCCGAATTAACTAGTACTCTTAAAGAGTTGATGGTTCCTTAATGCACCACCTCTGAAAGTTATATATAGATTATTGCGTTCGAAACTTCTTTTACTACAACTTAGTGACCTAGGAACATGGAGAATGGTTAAGGTACAATTCGTTATATCCATCATGATATTAATTAGTATATATACTACGGGTTGAATATCAAAAACCCCGAGAAAATTCCCAAATCATGGTAGCTAATTATTGAAATTAATTTTTTCAAATGCGAAGGTTATAAAAAATGTACCTAGTAAATGCGTTTTGAAAAAAAAAATGCATTCGTTAAATGCAATGTTCAAAAGTTTATGCCTAAACGAATCAAAAGGTCACATTTAGGGAATGCTACTTTTGCAAAAAGTTACATTTGCTGAATATGCATTTCATTATTTGGGAATTGTTTGAACAACATTACCCTCTGAGAATTATTCTTAAAAACTGTCACTCTTTGGTAATTCACTTCAAAAACCCCCTATTGTATTGTAAATGTTCAACTTACCTCCTTATAATTTAAGCCTTTGTAGTTTGTAGGTTTTTGAAATTATGAAAAAAAAAATCATTAAAAATAATGCTCGCAAGCAAAACACCAAAATTTCCCCATACAAATAAATACGTTCAATACCAAAAATATCCTTGTGGCTTTGAGATTTTTCATCTTACCTCCTTAGATTTATAAACTTACAATATAGCCCCATGTGGTTTATAAGTCTTTGAAATGCTGCTCGCTTTTATGAATCAACAATGGCGGGCGGACCCAAGATTTTAGTTTAGGTGGGGCGAAACATCAATAATTTAATACCAAAACAAATTCTGTAGAAAGTAAAGCATACTAAATATAAAATGAAAGCTCAATAGGCTATAATTAGAAATAAGAAACTTTTAAAAATAAAGACAAAATATAAAAAAAATGTGAAAATTCAACTCTGTACCATTGTATTTACTATGAATGTGAGGCATTCAAAACTATGATTGAAACTTTTTCAATTTATATGATAGTTAGATTTTTTTTTCTATCTTTTGTTGTCTTTGATTTCTTATGTAACATGTACCGTGCTATCTTAACTGCTACTTTAAAGCTGCCTCTGCATGTCCCTACCCCCTATGCCCATGCCGAGAGTCAACAATCTTCACCGTCGCCTTCCTTTGACATCTCATGCCCCCTGCCGCCCCTCGGTTGAGAAAGATATTTCCAAAGACATGAGGAGTATATTTTGTATATGGCTTGGCTATGCCAACAAAATAGATAATTTAAATCCCCATAATCGGCGTAACAATGTTCATTTACAGAATTTAAAATTGGGTAAATTACATTTTATCTCTCTGTGATTTAGTATTTTTATACATAACCCCCTATAATTTCAAAAGCAATAGATAACCTTTCATGATTTGAATTAAAATGTCAAAATGATTAAATTTGCATTCCATATAACGGAATCAATTGAAATATAAAAAATACTCCTATATAAAGTCAAAAATTATTTATTAACCACAGGGAGTTATGTATATATTTTAAAAATCATAAGGGGGTTATATGGTAAAGTATTAAACCATAAGGTGGTTCTATGACAAAATATAAAACCATAAGGGATTAGAACGTCAAGCATATTATGTTTATATATTTTGATCACTTCAACTATTTTAGTTTTTAAACAAGGAAAATTTTGACATTTTCATAGGTTGCGCTATGAATGATCATTTTCGTTATTTTGACACTTTAATTCAAACTATAAGAGGGTTATATATAACTTTTAAACTATAAAGGGTTATGCAAAAATAGCTATACCGCATGAGGTAAAGTGTATTTTACCCTTTAAATTTTAACCTCTTGTCCCCAAGGTAATCACATTGAATATGAACTAGCAGAAGCCTGATTTCTCTTCAAATCTACTATTTTCTCTTCTCTAAGATTTGGACCAACTCTAGATTATGATTTGGGTGTTTTATTTTACATCAACTATTGGGCAAATCAAGCCTTATTTATATGTTAAAAAAACTTTTTTTTAACCAAAAAAACTATAGCACCAGCCACACGTTCCTTAAAAATTTGGTTGTTTTTGATGATTTTCCTTGTAATTTAAAAAAACATACATATTGCGAAGGGTTTAAAATAGGGTGCATTTGAGGTAGTGATATGGAAGAAACTAAGGGAGAAAAAATATATAAGATAGAGAAATATCAAATAAAATATAATAACCTAATGGCCTCGTCATCAATAATGAGACATAATAGGATATAATTAATAATCAAGTCAAGTAATGGTAATAGAAAAATAGAAAATGTTACTAATTATAAATTTCCCTAATAACGGGTAAAAGAAAGAATCTTGTGATTGAAAAAAGAGAAATAAACCAGATCCCATGGGTTGATTGATTGATTGACTAATTGATTAAATGAGAAAAAGGGTATAATCAGTACAAACATTTAAAAAGTAAGAGAGTAATAGGTTGTTTGGAATTTAAAGAACATAAAGGTATAGTAATAAATGATAGGAAAAATAGTAAAAATTATTGGAATGATCAGTGTTGTAAAAGATGAAGGTATTAGGCAACGCATTCTATGTCCTTCCAAGTGGGACAAAATCCCAAGGCATTTGACGTAACCCCCACAAAATTTTATTTTTTAAAAATTTAAAAATATAAAAATATGAGTATATATAATACTAAAAACACAAAAAAAGATTCGATAAATAAAGAAAAACTGCAACCTTATGTCCACATAAAAAAGTAAACCTATTTTATGTGACCAACGCTATGCTATGAGCAGAAGTCAAACAAATCACCGTAAAATTGAATGATAATTTGCCGTAAAAGTTTTGAGGTCATCTAGCAAACTAATTATCACAATTGCGAAACTCTTTTTTAGGGCACTAGCAATTGACTTTTGTGGTCTTAGACTAGTAGAGCGTGTGTCATTTCCCTATTCTTTAGAGTATGCTCAATGTGAGGCACAAAGTTCTGAAGTTTCATCTCCTTGCATCAATAAATTCCAAACTGGCATCCATGTTCGCCAACTTAAATAAAACATAAGAAAAGTTTTAAAAATTGCAAGTTCAGCTTTAGGGCCTTCAAGTTCCTCAAGCAAGCAAAAAGAGAAAATTCAGTTTGGATGTTCTTTCTAGGAGTAAAAAAAAAAAGGGAAAAATGCTGGAATATTAAAGACGTACACTTATTATGCCTTAAAAGAAAAAGTCATCCAAACGCACAGGCGCTCGTGTCCCATGACACTAACGGACCAGGGGGCCTGGACGGTTGTCAGACAACCGTCCAGAAACTTTTCATGGCCAAGATGTGATGGGCCCATCCTCAACGGCCAAAAATATGGGGAACAAAATGGAGATGAGTGTAGAGGATTGTAGCTTTATTAGAAACTTGACTTTTAACTCCGTTTGGTCTGGCCGTTAAGGGTATGAAAAATTCAAAATCAAAATTTGAAAATCAACTTTTGGTACAATCGGCGGGCTTTAAAACTCTTTCAACTTAAAAGAGGTGGGAAGAAAATGGCGGCAGTGGGTTTTCTCTGAACACAATACATTGTCACTGCAGCTCCTTCTGTTCTTCTCCTCTCAACAAATTATTTCGCATAACATAGACATAAATCTTTGTTTTCTTCTCTTTCAACTCTTAAATAAACCCTATCAAAACAGGTATCTTGTCTGAGGTGTGCACAAGATAATTGTGAAGATCCGTTGCAGCAACAATACACGTCGATTTAACTTGTGGATGCCTGAGATAGATATTCATCGAGTAACAAATGCATAGCCGAGACTTGTGAGCGGCCCATCTGAAATCCACTGCATGGTGAACTCTGTCCAAGGTAAATGTTAATATTATATGTAATTTGATTGTAATAAATGTGTTATCTAGTGAAGCATGATTTGAAAATTATAAGAAGTATGTCATTATCCTTTTACAGAAAATGGTTAACTTGTACAATAAAGATCCCGTACAGAGTTTCAAAAAATAAATGAGGATGTGTACAAATAAAATAACATAAGCGTAAAAACAACTTAACAATGTGGCCAACTTAAATAACTACACAAACGGTATAAATGACGATGTATAGATTTTGAGAACTCTATCGAACCTTACGCTATGTAAAAGTGTATTTTACATACATGCATTTGTTATGTTACAAGTTGATATAAAGGGTGTACACATTGTTATAAAGTGTGTACATATGATTGTAAAGTATGTAAATACTGATATTATACACAAATTGGTTATAATATTTGTTTGAAATGTATATATTATATAGTGAAATATGCTTTGCAAATTATTAGAGTTATGTGATTACCTATTACAGAGAAGATACATATTCATAAAAATTATTTTACAAAATGTTGTAAAGTGTGTACACGTCGTTATAAAATATGTACATATGTGAATACAAATAATTAAGTGCTTATGATGTGATTAAGGAAATAAAAAATAAATATAATAGTTTGTCCTGAAAAACAATAGCAAAAAATGCTTTTGTCGAATACAGCACAATGGAGGAAGCATTGTGTCCTAAGATCGGCATGGAGTTTCAGTCAGAGATGAGGCATACAACTTCTACAATAGGTATGGATTAGTTGTTGGGTTCAGTGTTCGGAAAGACTACTTGAACAAGGATAAAGACGGTGTAGTTACATCGAGAAGGTACACATGTTTGCAAAGAAGGTTTCAAATGACGGTACGAAGGAGATGTAAAACCAAAGAGAACTCGGGCTGAAACAAAAACCGGATGTGAAGCTAAAATGGGGATAATTTTGAACAAGAAACAATGAAGTATCAGGTTCGAGATCTGGTAATCGAGCATAATCACACACTACACATTTCAGAATGTGCTCATATGATGCGTTCGCAAAGAAAAGTAAGTATTTCTCAAGGAGCCCAAGTGAGATTGCAAATGATGCAGGAATATCCTTGAAACAATCCCATGAATCATGGGAAAAGAGGCAGGTGGATTAGGCAATATTGGCTACACTCGTGATGACTTAAAACGCTATCTACGAACAAAAAGAGAGAAGGGATTAAAGTATGGTGAAGCTGGTGCAATGCTACGATACTTTGAAGAACAAAAATTAGAAAATCCGTCATTCTTCCACGCAGAGCAGCTTGATTGTGAAGAACAAATTACAAATATATTTTGGGCTGATGCATCAATGCTGATGGATTATATCTATTTTGGGATGTGGTTACATTTGACACCACTTATAAAACTAACAAGGAGTACAGACCATTGGCGTATTTGTGGATTCAATCAATTTAGACAATTGGTTATTTTTGGAGCAACTCTATTGTATGATGAGACCATTGAATCATTCAAGTGGGTGTTTGGTACATTTGTAGAGGCAGTTTGTGGAAAGCACCCAAAAATCATCTTCACAGATCAGGATGCAGCCATGGCCACTGCAATTTCAGCTGTTATGCCTTCAACATACCATGGTCTGTGCACTTTTCATATTAGAGTCAATTTCATGAAACACCTTGGGAACTATTACGAGGATGGTAGTAATCTCCCATATAGATTTGCTGAATGTATGTATGAGATAGAAGATGAAAATGAGTTTATCATGGCCTGGATGCAATGCTAAAAGAACACAAGCTCGAAACAAATGAATGGTTGCGTGGCATTTATGCATATCGAAAGAAATGGGCAAAATGCTTCATGAAAGGCGCCTGGACTGCAGGTATGCGTAGCACCCAACTAAGTGAGAGTCTAAATGCTTCCATAAAAAATATTTGAAACTTGATCATGATCTGGTTCAATTCTTCAAACATTTTAACCGAGTTGTGGATGAAAAAAGATATAATGAACTAAGAGCTGAGTATCACAATCGACAGAAGCTGTCAATGTTGGGATTGCAACAGACTCCCGTACTGATCCAGGCAGCTTCTATATACTCTCCATGCATGTTTGTTGCATTCCAGAATGAATACGATGAATCCACTGCAATGGTGATCTTGGACCAAAAGCATACTACAATGCATGTGGAATACAGTGTCAGTCAGTATGATGGAGGAAGGGAGAGAAGAGTGACATTGAATCCAATAACTAAAGACATTACTTGTAGTTGTAATCTTTTTGAGCAAGAAGGAATCCTATGCTCACATGCTTTAAAGGTGTATGATATGGTTGGAACAAAGTTTATTCCTGATCAATATGTGACAAAGAGGTGGACAAAGAAGGCAAGGTCCGAAGGCAGCGTTGATTGCAAGGGTAGAGAAATATCATCAGATCCGTCTTCTCTATTTCCCATCGATATAGGCTATTAGCACCCGAAATGGTAAGACTTGCTACTAGGGCTGCCATGTCAGAAGCCGCTACAAAGTTAGTCAGTAGCGTAATGTCTGAATTGTCAAAGAGAGTCGAAATGCTATTTTATGGAGAAATAGATGAAATAACACAGAATAGTGCATCAATGGATCTATGTAAGGAAATACAGGTGCAGAATGCAGCTGGCCATTTTGTGACTCCAACGGGTTTGAAGAAACGAAGTGGCAAAAAAACTAAGAAAGTATTGCGTAGTTGGGTGGACAGGTTTCATAGGCAAAAGAAGAAATCTAGATTGTCCAAGGCAAGCACTCCTGAGATGGTTAGTATTGAATTTTATTTTTGGACTTACATAACTATATCATTTCAATTGACTCTACTATCATAAGCCGACTCAGTTGTTGTATATTCTTCTCTTGTCAGTCATCAGAATCCTATCAACCTATCCAAAGCCAAACATCAAGCAAATGTTTGTCATCGAATAATTCTGTGGTAGTAAGTAGCTATTTTTATACTTTACATAATGTGCATTATAGTTCACTGTTAGTTATTTAGTTGTTACAAATTAATGTTTTACTTGTACACATTGGTTATTAAGGTGTACATATTAGTGATAGGATGTTCATCACATGTTATTTATTTTTGACATAGTAATATCACATTTTGTACATATTAGTTGGTACACATTATGGCGATCCCTTGATTTAATAGCATTTACATGTTGTTGTTTTATATGTACAAACTGATATATATGTTGTACGCATTGATTGATACCATGTACCACTGATTACTTTGTTTTGAAAAATCGTTATTGCATTTGGACACATGATTACACCTTTAGATAAATTTTTTTACAGATTATTAATTTATTTGCTCACATTTATTTTTTAAATCGTGCAAGTTACAATCATTTATCACCTGTTGTTTAGTTTTGACATCATATTATTATTCTGGTACACGGTGTATTTTAGTTGGTACACATTACGGCGATCCCTTGATTTAATAGCATTTTCATGTTGTTTTTTTATGTGTACAAACTGATACATATGTTGTACGCATTGATTGATACCATGTACCACTGATACTTCTTTTTTGAAAAATCGTTATTGCATTTGGACACATGATTACACCTTTGGATAAATTTTTTTACAAATCCCTTAATTTATTTGCTCATATTTATTTTTTAAATCGTACAAGTTACAATCATTTATGACCTGTTGTATAGTTTTGATATCATGTTATTATTCTGGTACACGGTGTATTTTAGTTGGTACACATTACGGCGATCCCTTGATTTAATAGCATTTACATGTTGTTGTTTTATGTGTACAAATTGATATATATGTTGTACGCATTGATTGATACCATGTACCACTGGTTACTTTGTTTTGAAAAATCGTTATTGCATTTGGACATATGATTACACCTTTGGATAAATTTTTTTACAGATTATTAATTTATTTGCTCACATTTATTTTTTGAATCGTACAAGTTACAATCATTTATCATCCGTTATTTAGTTTTGACATCATGTTATTATTCTGGTACACGGTGTATTTTAGTTGGTACACACTACAAAAAGACCCTTCCAAATCTGTTGCATAGTTATTTCAATTTAATGTATTGGTTATGTGTTAGATTCATAGTAGCCCATAAGTTTGTAGTATAATTTTACAATGTATTCATTTATGGTCACGTATGTACTGAATTTTGATTTTTGTTTAGACTATTTTCAATTGATTTTTGTTTACATATTGTTAATACAGTTGAACACGTTATTATACATTATGTACACATTTGCATCATAATTTTCGTACATCATAGCATCTTAAATTTTGGACACAATGTGTGTATTTATTTTGCTGTTATACATAGTGTTAGTATGACTTTGCAACTAATGTAATGTGCTACTCGTGATAACAGTCATTCAGTGAATCAAATTTTGGATCATCCCCAGTTATTCACTCAGATATGCAGTCTTGTAGAATGGTAAGTGAGATATTGCACTTGTGTGGATAATCAAGATTTTGGACAAATTTACAGTATCTTATTCAGTACAATACTGAAATCTAGCCCGGTGAACCTGGAATCACTCCTCAAATATTGGGTGCTCGTGATATCCGTATTCAAGATCGTAACAATCTCCCACTTTTGATTCCTAACGATCCTGTGAGTAAGACAAAGTACAGCTCTTTCACCGAATTCTTAATGGTCAGTAATTGTTTAAAAAAATTTATTTAAAGTTATTATTTAGAATTATTCATACCTTGCTACAAGACTATTGTAGGGCATGCTTTTATGAACACTGAATATTTGATTTAAATAATTTATTGCTTGTTTCAATGATTGCCAGACCCCCATTGTGGCTTCTGTGGAAAGGTCAAAAAGCAGTACTCCCATACATATAAGCGACGAAGAAGTGCAACTACCTACGATATAAATGGGTAGAAGCTAATTGCATTCCATGAATATGTATGCTAAGATGTCAAATCTTGTGACCCTTTTGGAATTGGATTGGATCAATGTAATACTAAAATGATTGTTTTCTTTTATATTAGATAGCAGTTTGACAATTGCAATCAATGCAGAATAGTTTTAGACCATTTACATCTCTTTAATTGAGTACAAGAAGTTATATATTAATCGTGGTGTGCCAACCCTGTCTACCGCAAACAAAAAATTCTACATGTACCAACAGTAATGAACTTTGCTCCCAACAAAAAATTCTACATGTCCCACTAGTAATAAAAACTTCATAACTAATGAACTTTGCTCCCAACAGTAATCCCAAAAGGAGATAATTCTACACAACACAAGTACAAAATTCTACGTAACACAACTATAAATTACTAGATATTTGTCAATCATTTATTACAACTGGTTTTTCGTCGGGGAGGGATATTTAACAACTCAAGGATGGATTCGGCCCATTCGTTATGCTCAGTTGCAACCATCATAGACACATATTGCACTCGATACTTCCACATGTTATCCTATCCAAACATTGAAATAATCAGCACCACATATTATACATAAGTCATCATAAAAATACTTGCTTCCAAAAAATTTCTATAAATCAAAATAATATATATACCTCCGTAATGCGTATGCCTAATCTTCCATTCCAGTGCTCCAGAAATTTCATTATGAACACACCACAATCATAGCTGAAACACGAGGTATACATTGTCGTGAGAACCAGATAATTGGACATACAAGTTTTACCTTATCATCCTAATAATATAACTTAGTATTTAGTTATATTCCAAGATAGAATATAAATAAACTCTTATTTACAGTACATATACCTATTGTGTGGAGACTGTTGAGGCACATCTGACTTGCAATATAAATTCCTTGAAATCCACCGACTTATCAAATTGTTTTGCCATTATTAATCCCAAGGTTCGCTTCTGCAACATACAAATATAATTTTACTGATTACACTTTCACACTAGTTATATAATTTAAAGCCATGGAGCAGATGCATTAAAAATGCAAGTTATAAATAGTATTTAGATTTCACCAGTCGTCGTAAGATGTTAGTCTCTCGAACCCGTGACGAATCAACTCGTGAGTCAAGGAGATGAACAATGCCTTGTACATTATCAAATGAGTATACAAACCAGTGATTTTTGTTCACCACTGGAACCAGTATCTGAAAAAATAATGCATTAGACTTTACAAATGCAACACATTTGATATAAAGTAAAAGATATTTGATCCAGAAGTTATAAGAGATTGATCACGATATCGGCATTTGCTAGACTTGAAGCATTATCTGCTCTTATTTTGAACCACTTATTCAATTGCGAATATAGGTCATCATCAGACATTTTCTCAAATCGGTCTACACGTTGAATGGCAGCCTACCCAACAAATCAATGAAATTGAATCGAAAGTCATAGGATAGTTAGAAATTGCACGAGTAATTCATACTATTTATTAAATATTGGAATCAAATTTTCTAACTAAACTAACAATGAGTGAAACTGTATATGCATGGTGTTAGTTGGTAGTAAATAAAAGTTGACCATTATACTTACAACAACACATGGCTCGACAATGTACCGCTTAACCTTCATCAGTCTTTTACTCATATCCATATTCAATAACCTTGCATACATATCAACGACCTAAAAGACGGGTGAGTATAAATGCAAAATTTTTTAGCATTCCAAAAGGTGAAACTATCTCCACAACTACAGTAAGTAAATTAGTCAAATAAAAATTTTTTGGCTTTTCTCGTGGCTTACCCTATCTGATACCCAATGCTTCTCCCGCAAGGATTGCATATCTTTCCAGTTAAGGCTAAAGTCGAACATAGACACTAATATCTCACTACATTGAACATTTGAGTCAATAATGTTAAGTTGAATTATCAATGAATATGAATAAAAATAGCATATAACTCCGAATATTATCACACAAAAATGATTTTACCTCTCATCTCCCTCGTCTTGCCATGTGAAATTCGCAATCTTCCTTTGACATTGTGTCAAAGTAGCCTGGATTTGGAGCTGATAATCAGTAGACCTAATGAGGGTGTTGTGCCTTGTCGTCCGCAATGTCTTGTGCATTCGGCCATCTTCCGCATCTATATTAAGTCAAGAATAGCAAATTTTTTTGTAATGATCAATTTTTATATCATTTACAAAGTGCAATAACAAATGAAAGCAGAATTTTAACTACAACATATATAGCTTGCATTCACACTCTTTTTTTTATATCTAAACCGACCCTTCCATTGTGTTGCAGCACATAGCGAATGTTGCTCTACTGCAGCTCCTGATAGGGAAGTTATACTTGCATCCAAGCAATGAACTTCTGCAATTCTGTTATCCCAAGCATCTTTGTTGACACTGGGCTGCTGCAACTGATGTAATGCTGTTGCAATTGCCTTGGCATCATCTTTTCCTTCTTTATCTTCGGGCTCATTTGCCTCATTTTCACCAAAATCATCATTCCTATCCCCAACATATGTCTCGTCTTGGTTGTTTTCATATTCAGATTTGTCCGTATCAGACTCTATAACAACCTTTGCCTTCTCATCATGGATCATTCGCTTTTTTGCCTGTTTTCTTGTGGATCTAACGGCTGGCTGGGAAGATGATGCCATGGCACTACGTTGCGAGCAAAGGATACTTGATATATTCATTACACTATGTTGACACTCGATTGCTATCTGCTCGGCATTTGCAGCTTTTGTATATAGAGCGGCTAGATGAACCTGAATATAAAAAAATAAATGCAATTAATCCTCATATTGGTATAACTTGGGACATATTTGCATTCGTATTAGATTTAATTTGTTATCTTACAGCAATTTCTCCATGTCCATTATTCACCATCCGGCTAATCATATCCGGTGGAAGTTCAGTAGGTTCCTCTTCCTCATCTTCTTCTCTGTCCGTTTTGTTTGACCCTACCTTTGTGGACAAAAAAGTATATTGTAAGTTTGACAAAATAGTTAGCTGTATAATATAATGTCTTACTAACTCAAATTATAAAAATATCATTGATTCAGCAATACTTACTAGTTTTCCCTTGCCAAATTTTTCAAGACCACCTAATTCTAGTGTTTCTCTTTCCATTATATTGGCATCAGTCCATGCTTTTGCTATAGGGTAGGTCCTACGAACACAATGATTGAGTATACTTACTCGATCATAATAATGTAGCTGCAAAATAATAACAACTTATCCCTGTTAGATATAATGAACAAATATAAGGTAAGATCATCCAATAGTTGAGATTTCTTAACTTACCAGCAAAAATAGGATGCAACCTCCAATATTTTTGTGGGCATTGCTTTGCATATTCAACAATTTTTTGCATAAATCAGCTCTGACGAACTCAGCCCAATTAAATTTTGCTATTTCTGAAGTTGATTGTAAACTCTCCCATAAATTGGCTTTAATTTCAGCTCGTGTTGTTGGAGCAAGCAAGCACCCACATGCAAAAATAACAAATAATCTCTTGAATTCATCCCCGACCTCCATGGATATTAGCTCATCTTCTATATCATGCCAATTATACTTCTTCTTCCTAGAATAATGTGGCTCGCTATCAATTCCATCATCTCTAGTATCTTCAACCGGCACTAGCCCCTCACCAGGAATTCCAAGAGCCTTTGCTATATCCTCTGATGTTTACAAGTTGTATATATGAGTGAGTTGGATTGAAATTATTCACCAACCACATGCATATAATACTTGGAAGGATGTGGCATTGGATCTCTAGTAATCCACCAAAACCTATTTCTTTTATTGCAGCTATTTTCGCCCCATCAATACGACCCACAAACTTTAAAAATTTAGCTGGTGTGCACCTAAACCTGTATGCCTATAAAAACAATATAACAATGTTGATAAAAATTAACAAATAACAGTCCAATACTTCCACTTGCCTTTGAAACTTCTAAATCATTTAATTTAAAAATAATAAAATTTGGTGCTACGTCCTTACTTGTTTTGCGACATCACTCTTTATGCTTTCTCCCCTGTCCGCTATAGACTCCTTGTAGATTTTTATCAGCTCCTTATATTTCTTCATATCTGCTTCATTCTTCCATACAAGCTTCTCCTCATCACTCAGTTTGCTCCATGCATTTCTAGCAGCTATGTTTAGCTCCTGAATTGTTAATGCCTTTCCCTTTGCTTTTTGCTTGCGTGCGAAGTCAATCCTACCATGATTTAATATGATTAGATTCATCACATAGACTTTTGATTTTATCAAGAGTTTTTTTAACTAATTCAAAGCCCCAAATGTAGACAATAATCCTTCTATAAAGCCATATATACCTGTATGCAATGAAATCAGTTGGTGGCCTCACCGGCTTTACTGGATTATTATCATGATGTTTCTCAACCTGCTTGCCTTTATCTTTTGTAAGATTCATCTTCTTGGTTCGCCGACGTCCCATAGTGTATTATTTCAAACTGCACCAAAATAAATGACATGACAAAAACATAAGGGATAATTTCAAAATCCTATCCCCTGAGCTTTCTTCACAGATGTACAAATGTACAAGAGGTTTACATAAAGTTACAAAATGTTCAAAAATTGTTACACTATTTACGGACGGTTGATCTAACAACTGTTCCTACCTCACTCCCTAATATTAAACAGTCATGGAATTTCCAATGATGTTAACAGCAACAATAGACATTATGCCATTGTCAAAATTGCAATTCCTAAGTAAACAATCAATTACCATCAATTGAATAATGAATATTATGCCATTACCTAATGAAAGGAACTCCTAAATAACCAGAAAATCAACAATTGAATAATCATACTTACAGTTTGTTCTTTACCATGTACACTATACACAGGTGAAAGAACACTCTGTTTTGTTACCATGCTATGGGTTTGTAAACTATAATAAGTAATATGTACAAGAAAAATATCAATTCATACAAACAACATAACAATATGTCATGCCAACTTTATTTGACTAAACTCTCAATCCAAAATCATATAACAAATTAATAGCAATAACAGAAGAATTGCTGTTTAACTGTGAATATTGACAGTTATTGCATTCTCAGAATAGGTACAGAAAAAAAAAGCAAGCAACTAATAAAAACTCTTTTGTCACCTTTCACATGATGTTCTTATACTCCCTACAACAATTTCTTTTATATGCATTGAAATTTCTATTGTCCAAACAAATCAACAAATTGTAAGTCCAATTGCACCAGTTGTAACTTAACCTTAACTATCAATCAATTTTGTGATTTCAAATAAGAGACAAATGAAGATGATATACAAATTTTGCTCTTGCAAAGATTGCAGAAGCACTTCACCAGAGTAAGAAATTCAACCTTAACAAAAAAATCACAAGCATAAGAGACCTACCTGTAAAATAGTCAGCGAGAAGCCAATGCTATAACCACCAGTATCATGTGATGCCTCAGGATCAGGGTTCCAATTGGAATCTCCAACTATGGATTTGGGTGTATTCAGGTCAACCTGCTGGGCAGCTTTTGTCTCAAAAAGCTCTCCAACAATAACATGGTTCTCTGCAATCATAATGATTTGTTCAGAAAGTAGTGAAGTAATTACAGGCATTAAATTAAAG
>CM041218.1:24147921-24331550 GCA_023065735.1 Coffea humblotiana
CTTTCTTCCTTTTGTCTCTGCTTGAAAGGTTACACCAAGTTGAATTGCGATTGCTCGTGCATGATGTATAGGGACCCTACGTTTATCTTGAAACAATATTTCAGGACTTTTGCTGAAGCAACATTTTTATCCAACTAAGCTAGTACATAAATGCTATGGGAACATTTTACGTTGCTGATTTTCAGTTTTTGATGTCAGGTGACTTGCTCTCATTTAATTACATATGGAGAAATAAAATATAAATTCCACATAACCCATGTCATTTAACTTACACATGGTTCCCTTAATCTTTCAAAATATCCATTTCACTCGATATGGTTTAATGTAAAGTGAAAATTTAAGGGAAAATGACTTGTTTTATCCCTCACATTTCGCAAAAGTATTCTTTTCGTTCCTCACTTTTAAAATGAAGCAAATTCATTCCTGACATTTAAAAATTAAATCTATTACATCCCTGAACCTAATTTTCAATATGAATCAAACCATCCAATAACCCAATAATAAATTTCGAAAATAGAATTGATAGATCATTCGGTCAATTTCATCATATTCACATGACATTTATTAAACCAAAAAAATAAAAATTATAACATAAAAGGCCATTCTTTGTCTTGGAATAGTAGAGTATTTTTTTTTGGTAAATCTTTTCATGCACCGTTAGTATATCCGCTTGCGAATCTAGATGTGTATCATAAATATAAAATTTGGTGTTTAAATTAAAATTAAAATGATATGGCGGTATATAAAACCGTCAGTATATACAATGATAATGTAGAAAAGATCAATCTTTCTTTTTTATGTTATAATTTTTTATTTTTTTCTTTTTAGGTTCATTAAATTTCACATGAATATCAAGTTGAGTTAACTAAGTGATCTACCAATTACACTCCCAAAATTTGTAATCAAGTTGATTGGTAGTTTGATTCAGATTGAAATTAGGGTTCAGGGATGTAATAATTTCAAATTTTAAGTGTCAAGAACGAAATTACTTCATTTTAAAAGTGAGGGACGAAAAGAATATTTTTGTAAAATGTGAAGGATGAAACCGACCATTTTCCCAAAATTTAAAGGAGAATAGCTTATATAATATCATTAGTTGAAATATCAGTGATGCCTTTACTTAGGTATTAAATTGAACAGCTACCTAACCATTTTGCATAAAATCATAACGGATTATGTAGATAAATAAAAAAAAAACACCCGAGGATAAAGTGATATTTATGCAAATTATAAGGATGTTAAGTGGATATTTTGATTCTATCACACACGCACATCTGGTAGGTAGAATTGCTGTAACCAATGGCGCATTCCGTTTCATTTACGTTAAAACTACATGGCAGTTATGTGACCATATTTAAAGGGTCATCTGCCATTATGCAAAATTGCAGAGGCATATATGTAATTTACCCAAAAATAAACAATCAAAGGGTCTCAATTTTCAACGAAGGCAGTGTAATTTAACCATTTCTCTTAACTTTCCTTGATACTGCTTGGAGAAAACAAAGGACAATAGGGTTAAGGTTGTACTGCATTGGAAAAGGTCCATTTTCTTCTCGTTTCTTTGCTCACCTACCATTTGCATAGGGCTGCAAAAGAATGTAATCAAACTAAAAACTCTTTTTGAAATTTGTTTATTCATTTTATTGTGTTTGAAATTGCATATAAGTTCAGATCCTTCATTTATCAGATTAATTTCAAACAAGCTTTTACTGTACCAAAGCTGATGAGCTTGAATTCTAAATGTATATTTACATACATACATATATATATATATATATATATATATATATTAATCAAATTTAACACAAGTCAAATTTGAACTTTAGCAAAAATTTCATCAAATGTATATGTATATGTGTGTGCGTATTTCTAAAAAAAAAAAAAAAAATTCTCATTGTGTCTATGAATGTGTGAAAACTATTAGGTTTATTGATTTCCAGTTGCTCTAGCTTGTCTTTGCTCTGTTTGATTTTAGGAATTACTGAAAATATTTAAGATGTGAATTGGAAATGCTGGAATTAGCAATAGATCAAATGTTATGTGAATCATATGGCATTCTGAATGAAGGAAATTTATAATTACAGTAATAATAAATACAGGAAAAAGTTTAGATCCAATATACAATGCCTATTTGAATAAGCTTGGGTTAATCTATATCTTGCACTTTCATTTAGATTAACCGAAAGAGAATTACAAAACAATTATGTTCCTGAAACTCTGATAAATTTTAAAAGCGTTGATTATTTGTCAAGATGGGGATTCGGCCGGGCATTAATGATGAGAAAATTGTGAAATATTTTACTTCTACATGGGATTCTTATTTACTTAATTTTCACCACTGTCTATTTCATAGACATAGAACTAGTTTATAATTATTGGTTATGCAGCAGTATCATTAATTTGTTTTTAGTCTTAAGTTAAACAATTATTATTATTTTGATATTTTTTCAGCTCACGTTGGTATAGGCCGAATAATCTAGTTACTAAGAGAGCTCAACAATATCGAATGAAATAAATTTACCAAATTAAAAAGGTGCAATTACGAATTATGCAAATTACAATCATGTGTTTTTTCATTTATTTATTTTTAAATCATGTATATTAAAACGCAACAAAGTTGTTCTAGCAATCTTATGTATTGTTCCTTCGCATTATAATCCTATCCATGTCATGAAACTCTAAGTTTAACATGACCCTAATAACAATCCATGGTGTTTGTGTTTGATCAATTTTCACGCTATGGTGTTATATTTGACATAATTAACCAATTTATTCCTAGCAAGATTATATATGTATCTAAATTTTTGCTTTTTTTTCAATTTTAATAGGCATGGATGGGATTTAAGGAGTTTTTTTGGGGGGGGGAGGGAGGGCAGGGAGGAGAGGGGAGATTTGAATTCAAAATCTTTAATTCTTCAGATCCGTAGTCACTAGATTAATGCTTCCACTGCAAAGTAAACATAACTTGTTAACATATTCAAATTAAAACTTTGAACTTTGATCCTTTAACAAATTAATCATGTTTTTGGACCAACCTAGATATGATAGACACTTTAGTGTATAACCGATATGTAATGTTTGGGTTAAATATTAAAAAGCTCCCTGTAATTTAACAAATATTCAATTTACCTTCCTATAGTTTAAAAATTCATAATTTTATCCCTCTAGTTTATCAGTTTTTGAAATATCAATGAAAATCATCAACACTTATGTTGACAAGCATAATGTTACAATTGCCGCCATATAGATAAATGGTTTAAGTATCCAAAAGTTCCTATGGTTAATGAAATGTTAAATTTATCCTCTTACAGTTTCAAAACCAACAATTTAATCCTTCGTGGTTAGTAAGTTTTCTAGATTGCAATAGAAATCATAAAACATAACCAAATTTGTAAGAAACGCATGGCTGGTGCTACTTTTTTTTTTGTTAAAAGTATTTGTGACGCAAAAGTATAACTTGATTTGCCCATTATACCCTTATGTAAAATAAAATACCCAAAGTGTTGTCCACAGTTGGTCCAAATCTTCTAGAAGAGAAAGTAGTAGATTTGGAGATAAATCAGGCTTCTGCTAGCTCAGATATGCTCGTCGTGCTTGACTTGGAAAAAAAAGGTAAAACTTTAAATTCCATAATTGAATATTATTACATAGTTTATGGGCAGTTAAATTATCTATTTTGTAGTTGTACCGAAGTGAAATATAAAAACATATTTCCTATGTCTTTGGAATTATATTTCAACTAATTGATGGAGTGGTGGAGTTAGGGATCTGAGTTATCAATACGGACTTTGGATTGTTGAAAGAAGGCTATGGTGAAAGTTGTTAATTAGCCAAAAAGCCATCAGTATTTGATTAAACTCGCAAACCATGAAGGGTTATTGTAAGATTCTAAACTTTAGAAAGGTAAATTGAACACAAGTTATTAAAAAATTAATAGAAAAAACTCAAGTGTCAAAAAAGGTCATATATATAAAGCATCAATGCCTCTTTTGAACAGTGACTTTCGTCCGGTTACAACGTAAATATTAATTTTATGAGGGGCAATAATTTCGTCCAGTTTCAACATTATTCCATGGTCTGTAAAGGGCATTCTCGATTTTCTGCTCCATTACTTGAGGGTCTTTTGGTCAACAGAAAGAAATTTGCTTTGATTTTCCCATTTCATTCTTGCTATCATGGGTTGAGAATGCCGCGTGTTTTTTTTTTCCACTTTTCAGATCCACTACCTGGTAGTAGCAGCTGCCGAATTCTCATCTCTCTGGACTCCCCTATTACCATCTTTGCATTCTGCATCAAGCGCCCACCCCCCGCTTTCACCACCTCCTGTTGCTCCATCATGTGTTTTACTAATCTGGTACTCTGTCCTTCTATCCTCTTAATGAGCTTAGCCCTTTGAGAAATTTCCTTCTTCCCTTTCACCCTCCTAATCCAACTTAAATTCTATATCCAAACCACCTCCCATGGAATCTGTTATAGCAAAAGTCTTGATGCCGGCTATGATGTTATTTTTGTTGTGGTTTATGAATTAGGCATGGAGGTTTTGGACCTATTTCATGGCAGGGCAATTCGGATGGCAGCTTTGAGACGGGAACAAATTTAATAGTTCCTCTCACTTGCATGCAACTGGGTTGCAGTCATGGTACTATTCCTCCCTCTTGGCATTGAATACTGAGCCTTTTCATGCATGATTTTGCTAAGTTCCCTGTTAGGATGGTTGTTTATATATAACTTTTGGTGAAAACCATCACCTATTAAATTCAAAATCTGTATGGCGATTATTAAGAAATAAATTAACGATAAAAATTGCGAAAGTGTACCTGGATTCATACCGACAAATTGATATTTGAATCTCCAAAAATATTGGGGGTGACCTTCCAGGTTAACATGTATTTGCCAATCCTTGAGAGAACCCTTTAGTTTCTCTCTGGTATCTTTCCTGACGATATGATATCAGGGAAGAGTTATTTTGTGGTACTAGAAAATATGACAAATAGAATACCTGTGACTTGAGGACTATAACCCTATTTATAGATAATAATCTTGTTACCCTTTGGATTTCTATTTCAATTTATCATAGAAATAGAAAATACCCTTAAGTCTCTACTCATTAGAGACTCGCACCCTATTAGATACATTAAAATCAAACCATATTTGATCACTTTAATTGGATTTAACCTTATTTGATAGTTTGCAATACATAATTATTTACATATAAGTCCAACGTTGGATTAAGGATTCAACAATCTCCCACTTGGACTATATGTGTAAGTTTATAATTATATTTCGCAATTAACCGTATAAACTCAACTTTACTGTCATTACCACAATGTATTTTTAACCAATTCAATCCATCAATCATACCAACATAGGATCAAACGACCTTTGTTACAATTTCATAGTTCGATCCGCCAATGGTCACATATATTGATATAATTGAATAACATGAACCATGATGTGGATGTATAGCATGAAAATTTCATATAATGTGATAATAACATACCTATTTCCAATTGGTCCATCTTAAATTTTCATTAGATCAAACCATGTCAAAGTCAGAGTGTAAGTAAATCCAAACTTTATTTATACATAAAATATCCTTAAATTATTAATAGTCGAAAAGTATCATAAGAATATTTAAAATATCAAACTCCCACTAAAACTATACATCATTTAATAACATGATACCCATACGAGCAATATGCTTATGAAATATTTTGGGTGGTAATCCCTTAGTAAGCGGATCCGCAACCATGGAGTTTGTCTCGATATGCTCTATCGATAACTGTCCACTCTGTATTCTTTCTTTAACAGTCAAGAACTTGATATCTATATGTTTAAATTTCGTCGAATTCCTGTTATTATTGAAATATAGGACTGCTAATTTATTGTCACAAAATAATTTGAGTGGTCTTTCAATACTATCCACTACCCGTAATCCTGTGACAAAATTTCGCAATCAAATTCCATGTTTGGACGCCACATAACAAGTTATAAACTCTGCAGTTATAGTAGAAGATATTATGAGAGACTATTTAGCACTCTTCCAGAATATGACACCTCCAACTAACAAGTAGATATAGCCTAACGTTGATTTCATAGTATCTTGGCATCCAGCATAATCGGAATCAGTATACCCAATGATCTCTAACTTATCTGACATTCGATACATGAACATGTAATCTTTTATTTTCTGTAAATACCGTACTGTTTTATTGCTTTCCAATGATCTAATTCATGCTTACTTAAATATCTACCCAACATTCCAATAATGTACACAATATTCGGATGCATACAAATTTGAGCAAACATCAAACTCCCTACCGTTGACGCGTAAGGAATCTTTTGCATCTTTTTTTCCTCAAAAGCATTATTAGGACACTGTTCAAGACTAAATTTATCTCCTTTAGTCACAGGAGTATCACATCTTTTTCTGATAGTTCTAAAATACCCCGAGAGGGATCCCGGTATATCTATATGTTTAACACAAAAGATGCATCACCCACATCTTTCATCTTAAAATTTTTAGTTAGAAATTTCTTAGTTTCATGCAATAGACCCATATCATTGTTGGCAAGTAAAATATCATCAACGTACAATACCAAAAAAATATATTTACTCCCACAGAACTTATGGTATATACAATCATCTACTAAATTCATCTCAAAACCAAATGAGATGATCACTTGATGAAATTTGAAATACCATTGTCAAGACGCTTGTTTGAACCCATAGATGGATTTTTTAACTTTATAAACCATATTCTTTGGATTTCCTGATACAAAGTTTTCTGATTACATCATATGAATCGTCTCATCAATGTCACTATTGAGAAACGATGTCTTTACATCCATCTAATGTAATTCAAGATCGAAATGTGCCACTAATGTCATGATAATTTTAAAAGAGTCATTTGAAGAGACCGGAGAGAGCGTTTCTTTATAGTTGATACCTTCTTTTTATATAAATCTCTTGACGACAAGACGAGTTTTGTATCTTTTCACATTGTCTTTCGAATCTCTTTTGATTTTAAATATCCATTTACAATCAATGGATTTCACTCCTTCTGACAATGGGACAAGATCTCAAACATCATTGTCTTTTATGGATTTAATCTCTTCATTCATGGCATCGATCCACTTTTGAGAATTTGAACTTTTCGTGACTTAACGGAAGTTGATTGAATCATCTTCCATCAATCCAGTGTCATTCTCATGTTTTTGAAAAAAAATAATGTAATCATCTGACACTGCACTTCTCTTTTCTCTAGTGAATCTTTTTAATGGCATTGGTTATTGGAGAGGGGGAGTTTGTTTTTCTATAATAGTTTGTTCTTCGACATTGTCTTGATTTGTCATGTTATGATCTTGTTTAGGAATAAGATTTTGAATAAGATTAATGACACCTGTACGAATATTAATATATTTCTCTTTAAAGACAATATCTCTTACTGTATTTTCTCTCCCAAACTCGACATCTTCAAAGAACTGGACATTTTCTGTCTCAAAAATTGATTTAGTTGTGGGATCATAAAACTTGTAACTCCTAGATCTTTTAGAGTATTCAATAAAATAATAACTAATCGTTTTTGAATCCAGTTTCTTTTCATTTGGCTTGTAAGACCTTGCCTCAATTGGACATCTCCAAACATGTAGGTGCTTCAAACTGAATTTTTTTCCTATCCAAAACTCATAGGTGATTTTGATAGTTGTTTTAATTAGAACTTTGTTAAGAATATATGTTGCAGTCTTAGGTGTTTCTTCCTAAAGTGATTTTGGTAAGATAGAATGACATATCATACTCCTTACCATGCTTTTAAGCGTTCTATTTCGTTTTTCAACTACACCATTCATAGTGGGTGATTCTGGTATAGTGTACTGTGGGACTATACCACATTCCTCTAGATATTTAGTAAATGGTTCTGAACGTTGTTTACCTGAACCGTCATATCTACTATAGTACTCATCACCATGATCAGATTTGACGCTTTTAATTCTTTTATTGAATTGATTCTCAACTTTAGCCTTAAAATTTTTTAACATATCCAGTAACTGTGACTTTTCTGAAATGAGATATATGTAACCAAATCTTGAAAAATCGTTTATGAACGTTATAAAATATTGTTGACAATTCCAAGTAGATGTAGAAAATGGTGCACAAATATCCGTATGTATAAGTTTTAAGACGTTTAAGGACCTATTGATTTCAAATCTCATTTTATTGGTTTGTTTTTCCTTTATACAATTAATACAATCATTAAAATCTGTAAAATCCAAGGGGTCGAGAATTTTATTTGACACAAGTCTTTTCATTCTGTTTAGAGATATGTACCAATCTTTTGTGCCATAATACAGTCAAGTTCTTGTTGGTTAATTTTCTCTTTACTCTTCTAGTACTCAAATGCAGAAATTCATTACATGAGACAATTGTATCAATTAAATATAGATTATCGTAACCCATTAAAGACCCAGGATCAACTAATTTTGAATCATGAAACAATTTAAACTTTCCATTTTCAAATAACAAAAATAACCAAATTTGTCCAAAGTAAAAATAGAAATCAAATTCCGTCGAAAAGACGGTACAACAAATGTCTCCTAGAGATCCAAATAAAATTCTGGTCTTTAACAATAATCTAAAAACTCCTATTGGCTCAACTTGAACTATTTTTTCCATCGCCCACGTAGATATATCTTTCATTATCATTAGACTTTCGGCAATTCAGGCAACCCTACATAAACACACTAATGTGAGTCTTGCACCAGAATCTAACCATCATGTGTGTCTAGGTACCGAAATTAAATTAATTTCAGAACAAATTAAATTAAGAAGCATATCTTTCTTAGCACGACAAGCGTGATAGTTGGTGCAATGTTTCTTTTTATGCCCTTCAACTCCACAAAAGAAACAAGTATTCTTTCCCTGATCAACTGATTTCTTTTGTTGTTTTTTTTTGTGGCGCTATACCTGCAGTTTCTTTATCCTTCTTTCTCTTAAGTCGCTTGCTTTTATTATTAGTGGTTGACATTAGATGAACAATTTATGTCTGATCTTATTTCAACCTTTCCTCTTTTTTCACACAGTGTAAGATGAGTTCATTTAAAAATCAAGTCTCCTTTTGACAGTTGTAACTCACTTTAAACTGATTAAACTGTGTAGGAAGAGATATTAAAATCAAATGTATTAATAACTCTTCAGAGAGTGTCAATTTAAGTGCATTTAATTTTGAAACAAGATGAGACATTTTCATAATATACTCTCTGATATTATCTTTACCATTACATTTCATTGAAATTAGGCGTGTCAAGAGTGTACTAATTTCAGTCTTTACATTCTTGACAAACCTTTTTTCAATGTCTTGAAGGAACTCTTTAACGGTTACTGTCGTTTCTGACATTGTTCTTTTGAATGCTTATGGAACGGCCTTTTATTGATTATCAGATACAAGCGATTCGATCTCTCCCACCTTTCATTATTTCTCTTTTCATCAGAGGTACTCTGATCTGTAAAAGGTGGGGGAGAATCATGCCTTAACGCAAGGTCGAGATCTATTATTCCAAGTACTATCAAGAGATTTTCTTTCCAAGACTTGAAGTTTGTGCCATTCAACATAGGAATATTATTGATGTTGGTAGTAATATTCGTAAGATCATTTGCAACTGAACAGAAAACATAAAATAATTAAAACAAACTCACATAAACCAAAACAATAATAAATTTAAATAAAGGTAACCCTATTTCAAGATATCGACATTCCATTAATATTTTATCTTTGGATAGAATATTAACTTCTAAGTGATATCTTGACGCAATAATAAACACTGACAATAATAACATATCAAAAAATAAATTTTCTTTGGACCAATTTATAAATCACATATAAAAAGCCAAATAATTATCACATGTTTATTATCACAATTGCACATGTCATCTTATTAAATATTGACTTTCCTTTAAGTCGATCAATATTCATAAAATCACAAGTACCCAACTAGTTATATTTTAAAATAAATTAATTTTCACAATATAGGTCACTTTGGCGACATATTGTTTCAATTAATTTATTTTAAAATATATATAATCATACTAATATTCAAATTTAAAATTATCCAAATTACATAAAATTTTTAATCAAAGTTAACTTTAGTCAACTCTGATCAAAACATATTCAAACATGGTCAAACCAACCAAATTGGATCAAGACTTATTGGACCTAAAGTCCATATCCACAACTTGACCCAAATTTATCATTTAAGTCCCAAATTTTCTTGAAGTCCATAAATGTCTCTTAAGATTTTATATTTAGTGGGCCTAATATATGGACTTTATAGGGTTTAAATGTCTTATCAACTTTATTAAGGTTCACTTAAATTAGAGAAACCCTAATATCCTAAACACAAATATAGACATATTTATTCTTGCATAAGAAAACAAGCCAAAGAAAGCAACTTAAGAGCCAAAAGGCCTGACTTCATGAAAGTCGAAAACATAATTTTCGCATCCAACCAGTGAACATAGTTTGAGAAAAAAAAAAGTCATGCAAATCCATATCATGACTTATGTAAACAGTCATGAACATTGAAAGTGCATGAAGACTTGTCGTCAATCATGCAGTGGAACCCACAGATTCAAAAGTAATGAAAACAATGAACGGGCACGTGACTAACTCACACAATCAATAGGACAAAGAATCATAATTCTTGAGTCAGGTGTCAATTCCATTCATGTTCCAACACAATTAATTTCATGCAATATCAACAACCGTGATTTTCAAACAACCATGAAGCCGTAAACCCGAAAGCCGAAACATAAAGTAATAAATTGTGAACGAAAAAAGTCAACAATCATGATTTCAACAAGTATCTTGTTAGCCGATTGTTCACAAATATCACACATAATTTTCTTAAAATAAAACTTATCAAATCCAAATTATTTCCTAATAATCAACCATATTTCGCTCTACCACTTGTTAGGGTGGTTGTTTATATTTAACCTTTGGTGAAAACTATCACTTATTAAATCCAAAATCTATATGGCGATTATTAAGAAATAAATTAACGATAAAAATTGCTGAAGCGTACTTGAATTTATATCGACAAACTGATATTTGAATCTCCAAAGATATTGGAGTGGCCTTTCAGGTCAACACGTATTTGTCAATTCTTGAGAGAGTCCTTTAGTTTCTCTCTGGTATCTTTTCTGATGATGGGATATCAGGAAAGAACTATTTTGTGGTATTAGAAAATATGACAAATAGAATACCTGTGATCTGGAGACCATAACCCTATTTATAAATAACAATCCTGTTACCCTTTGGATCCCTATTTCAACCCCATCATAAAAATAAGAAATACCCTTAAGTTTCTACACATTAAAGGCCCACACCCTATTAGATATATTAAAGTTAAACCATATTTAATCACTTTAATTGGATTTAACCTTATTTGACAGTTTGTAATACATAATTATTCAAATATAAGTCCAACGTTGAATTAAAGATCCAACATTCCCCAACTTTACTTTGGTATGTTGATGAAGTTTAAAAATTAAAGGCGGTATAGGATATTGGGTATCAAAATTAATTTCTAAACCTAATACTGTGGTTATATTCAATGTTGGGCCTTGACATCACAGAACAGGTATTTCTTTTTTGTGCAATTTTCTACATTAGATTATTTCAGATAGCCCTTCCCAATGATGCACTTGGAGTTATATATCCACAAAAAATGCTATTTTTTACCGAAAGTTTAGCATATGATCAAGTTCTTTCTTCAGGTTGGTAGTAATGGATGCTGTTATTTGTTTTTGTCCGGCAACTAGAAATCAGTATTCGTGATTTTTAAGGAAGGTGTGGTGTAATTGTACGAGTTTTCCATTATTAAATTCACTTTATTTTTTAATATAAATAATAAGATTGCAAAATTATTGGTGACTATCAGCTCATCATTGTAGCATTTGTGAGAGTTGTGCTTACAAGATTCATGCATGAGTAGAACAATTAGTTAAAGGATCATATGATTTCATTAGGGTCGACAGCTATACTTCTGATGCAATTTCCGATGTACGAAAATTAAGTGAACTTATACCAATCAAGTTCAGTACCAACATGAGCTCAGTCGCAGCTTTATAATTGTTTTAAATTATAGCAATTTTGGAGTTATTAGGCACATTTTGACTTTTCTGTTGTTATAATGTTGCCTGGAGTTTTTGAAGTTAGTTGATCATTGAACTCGACAATGATAAGTTGTCACTTAGGATAGCTCTGCATTCTCTTTCCTCTTCTGTTTCTTATGGTATTAAGAGTTGAAAAAGCATGGACATTGTGTAAGTTGAAGAGATTTCATATCTGAATAAAAAAACAAAAGCAGAAAAAACACGGCCTTTGCATTGGAAGTACATAGCAATATCCAATCTACTATTGTATATTTTATGACTGCCCAGCTTTATAATGATATAACCCTTTGTATTGTTGAAGAAATATGATATATTCAGTTCAAGCTATTGCAAATTTGAAAAAAAAAATCATTGAACCAACTAGGTTTGCGTATTATTTTTAGATTTTAGCTTAGTAGTTAACTTGGAAGAGAAAAATGATGAACTTTTGATATTGTTAGGATTTAAGAAAGAAGTCAAAGGATTTAGGACATTAGAGATGATTCAATGCTGACTATTTCAAATACAAACTGGGCCTTTTTTGAGAACTTTTATAACTGCACAGCAGTTTCCTCTTACTTGCTTATCCATGTTGTATGCAGAGACTTTCTATGGTTTTTTCTCAAAATTCTTTTGGGAAATTTGGAAAAGAATGTTATTGAAATAGAGGAATTTTACATTAATTTGCTGGAAGTTTTGTTACTTCCTCTTTTCTGTGGTGGATTCTGATTAGTAGCTAAAAGATGATGTGTTGAATTGGAATTTAATATAGTCATGATTAGAGGTTAAGAAACTTTCAAATGTAATTTCTTGGTCAAAAGAAAAATTTTGGCGATGGGATTTGCAGTGTGAGATTCAAGCTCTTGATTGCCTTTGTGCAGCTATTGCAAATATGATATTTTGAAGGGACTAAACATATTGTAGGTCTTCCCTACTCACATTGCAGAGAAAAGATCATACTTGTAGACAAGGAGAATGATCCTTTATCTTGCTGTAAAACATGCTTTAATTGTTTAGATTTTTGGAAATGCAATGATAGTTTCTTGCTTTCACAGTGCTCTTTTTTTTTTGGAACAATTTTGCTCTTATGAGCTACACATGGATCGACTAACTGTCTAAGGAAGTTTGTTCCTTGCTTATGGTTAAGTATGTGACTACAATACTACTGCAACTTTTATACAGAAATGAAACATGCCTAACATTTCATATCTTACGAAGGCTGTCACAGTATCCTTTACTAGATCTTATAAGCTTGATTCCAACTTTTGAGCTTCTGTGAAGGACCAAATTGAAGATCGCCTTAGACTTGCTTGTCATGAGCGAAAATCATCTTTAGCTCAAAGAGATAGCATACAATAGAAAGGATTTTGAACTGCGTTTGAACCTTTTTGTGCATATACAGACCTGTATCAACTATCTCTCACGGGAACTGGGAATTTCAAACCATGTTTAAACATTTTGTGCATACGCAGGTGAGTATCAACTATCTCTCATGGGAATTGGGGATTTGGTAATCACACTTTGTGCTTAAATTCTCCTGTGTGCTTTCTTGTTAGTTCTGCCTTTTTTTAATGTTTCGATAACAGTAAATATTTACTGTTTCTTTCCTGTTGATATTGGAATTGGTTACAATATGAGGTTCAGACAAAATTTTAATCCTATCCTCCTCGGAAGATTAGGGAGCTCAAAAAACAGAGGTAGCTTGCTGTTGCGACTAAAGAAGAGGAGAAGAGTAGAGGAAGGAGGAAACTGCGGTGTGGACTATTGCACGCATACCTGCAATGTTTGAAACGAAAAAGAATCAAGGCAAAGGAAATGGAAAAATAGATTAAACTTTCCTTTATAAATACTTCATTGGCAATTGAGTTGACGAACGTACCTATCTTGATTTTCATTATGTGAAGATGATTTTTTTTTTGTGGAAATTTTATGGGGTTGTATGGTAAAATTTTTGTCCAATCAGCTCTAGAAAACAGAATTTTTGTCCAATCAGATCTAGAAAACAGAATTTTGTGGATCTTCAAATGCAACAAATAACTAATTTAAGCTTATCCTGGGCACGACCACGTGATGCGTGGCGCCCAAAACTAGTTATAACTTAAAAGAGACAATTCACGGTAAAACCCAAGAAAATGTAAAGAAATTATGCTAAATTGAAGAAAAATTGAAAAGAAAATTTCTTTATGAGCTTGACTTGTATGAAGCCAAACTTCTTATTCGTGCATGGAAGGCAACTTTCTTATTAAAACTTTTGAGTGAATGTTTGGAAATTGCTGATTATGCTAAACTAAAGAAAAATAGGAAAAGAAATTTCTGAATAAACTTGACTAGAAGGAAAAGTTGATTTTGGGACTGATGTGGTGTGTTTGAATACAAATATGTTCACAAATATTATTTTGTTTGCACTATGCATATGTTTTACAACCATTTTTTTGTATTCTTAATTAATGTTTTGTTTCATTTATATTAGATCACAAGAAATCCCTCAAGTATAATAAAAAGATATGGTAAGTTACTGTAGCAACTCCTCCTCTTGATAAGTGGCTTGCCCATTGGTTGACACTCGGCACATGCTTAGTACTTCGAATAAGGAATTTTGCTCCTCTTTTCCATTGCTTCAGCTTCATTAAGATATGATGGGCTGTAAACATCACAGTTAAAGCTAAGATTATAGTTAAAGCTACTAGAAACATCACGTTCAACCTTTCTGGAAATGCTCTCTTAAGATTTGGAATTAATGGGTTTCATGCTTTTGTTATCCTAAGAGGTACTAAAGATTTTAAATTATTGTATTTGCTATTTGCTAATGTGGACGTTTATGTGTTGTCTCATGTTGGCCCATTGGATTACAATTAACATACTAATCTCCGATTCCAACTGTTGGATGATAGTAAAGTACATCAGTTAATCAATTCATCGATTTGAAACTCTTCTTTCCTGTAGCTCTTACTCCGCATAAAGCCCATAAAGCCCAAAAGCTCACAAATTGATTAAAATTATGTCAAATCTAGCACATCCATTATTCAAAAAAATTGCTAGTAAATAGAATTCTCATACTAGTAATATTGCACTACTCATATTTGCATTTTTACTGCATTTTTATACATCAAAGAAAACCTAAAGAAACATAAAAAAAAATGAAAAATTCTAAACTGGAAATTAAAAATATTAAAAATTGTCCCTATAAATATACCTCTCCCTCACACCTGAAGACTATATTATCCCTAGTGTAAGAAGTAAGAAGTAAAAAGAGAAGCAAAGGGGACTTCCCTGAACATGAAAATTAAGGATGCGAAGCAAAAGGCAATGTGAAGTCAACAGAAGCAAAGTAGGCTGCCAAAATTCTGTGTCATCCTAGAACAATGAAGCTCAATATTGGCAATTCGACTATCTAGCTGCTGTATCTACCCACGCAAACTCTGGAACTGAGTATCTCAATTAGATGGTAAGGGTGGCATGGATGTAGAAGGGCTACTCTCATCTATAGATGGAGTAGCATCTAAAGTACCAGAAGAAGGCAAAGTGACCTAGCCCAAGACCGAAGTTGCATTTCCCCAAGAGGTATAAACTAGTATTGGTCATTAACATGATGAATAACTCTCATTCACTCTAAACAAGCCAAATCTAACATATCCGTTAGGCAAGCAACAAGCACATCAGAGCCTATCTCGAATGGTCACATATCTGTTGAGCTATATGCGTTATAATCTGTGTTTTCAGACTCGGATTGGACCAACCGATCGAACCGATTGAACTGGGAACTAGTTAGGTAGCCGGTTCGATCCAGATTAAAAACTCGGTGAGTAATAAATTGGTAAAACCCGGCCAAAATCCGGGTCTGACTAGTGAACCGGTATAATGTATTAAACCCGATTTTTCTCTTTTTGCCTAATTTTTTTTAACTTTAAGTCTTGACTTTGACACTTTGTCTTCCAATTTGACCGACTAAATAAGCAAAATAGAGGCAAAAAAATATGGAAAAATAGCAAACTCAACCAAACGATCTCTTTCTCTTCCCATCTTCCGTCTTCCCTTTCTTTTGCATAACCCTAGCTCCTATACAAGTTTGCTGCTGCCGCAGCGCCGCTACCAACAAGCTTTTGCATCTCCACCGAACTTCACCATCTCTGATTGCCCTACTCCTCTGGTGTAATTTTTGGATGCTGACTTCAAGCCTCTACTGCCAGAGAGTGAAAATAGGTTGCTAGAGAGTAAGCAGCAAGAATTGATGGAGACAATTAGCAGCTTACTTCAATCAAAACAGAGTTTTTTCCAAGTTTATGAGGTTTGCTATAGTTGCATTTCTGTTATTAGGAAAGTTTGAATGTTTATCAATTGGTAAACAAATTGTAGTTAGAGCCTTAGAGGTGATAGAAAATTAATTGCTGTGTTTCTAATTGTTTAATGAGGTAGGGTTTGTGAGGATTTGACAATTCTTTCATATTTTCTTATAGTTTTCCTTATTTTTGATAATTAAGTTATAATTTTCTTAATACTAATTTACTTGCCTTAATTTTTGTAACTATTTTTAACAATAAAGTTGAGAGTTTTAATCTTTACTTTTATAGCTGGTACATGCTAGGGTTTATGGTGCATTGTGGTAGTGTGATCAATTGGTAAGGTTTGTGCACTAAGTTTGGTAGATAAGGGCGGATATTAAGTAAAAGGAATTATGTGATTAAAAGTGCTAAGAGTGAATTAGTGAAACATAAGTTAAAAACACAAGAGAGACAAAGAAATAGACTTGAACCAACTCACGCTACTTGTCATCGGTCCAAAACACCCCTTGACCAAGACTTTTCGTTCCTTAATCTTCTTTATTTTCTTTTATTTTACCTTCCCTATTTTTTTAGGGTGGTGGCTGAAATTTGGGAAGGAAAAAAAGAAGAAAAGAAAAAAAAGAGGGAAAAATGGTTGGGTGCCAAGTGTTGGCAATCAAGGTTATCTTTGACTAAGACCTTTCTTCCATCTTTATCTTTCAGTTCACTAAAATTTCTTTCACTTTCTTACCTTCTTGGCCGACCAAAAGAGAGAGAAAAAGAGAGGGAGAAACTTCAATTTTCACCTTGCTTTTGACTTGATTAAGTGAGGAAATCAACAAGAAACCTAAATCTAAACCGAAGAAAGTTGCAATAAGGGAACAAGAAGACTTGTAGTGGAGTGGTTTGGAGAAGGAAGCTTTAGTTTTGCATTTTCTCCTTGGGATTGAAGGTACTCTTGGGAAGGAACTTCACTTTCTCTTTAATCTTGCAATTGCATGAGATTATGGCTTGTTTGTAATAGGTTTTATGGAAAATTTTGTAGTTTTGTGTAGTAGTTTGTTATTTTCCAGCTTTCCTAGACAATTTGCAGCTTTGGGATGCTATTTTTAGCTTTGATATATCCTTTTAGTTTTAACATGGGGAATTTCTAGATTTGGTATGAATTTTTAACTTCAAAATAGGATCTTTCATCTTTAGTTTGTAAATTTCCAACCTAGGGTTTAATTTTTTAGCTTGAGTATATGATTGATATATGTTATATAGATGCCTAATTTAGTGAGTTTGGTGGCCTAGTATAAGAACCCCTTTTACCTTATAACTTGTGGACTTGACTTGGATTGTTTTGCCATGGAGCTTAGCCTTGGAAATTGGAGGAAAATTGAAGGAAAAACAGGGGAGATGCTGCCCATTTCTTTTCTTGTAGTATAAGTGAGTGAAAGTGAGAGTAGAAGGATGATTTTTGGTTTATTCGAACTTGGTTTGCTTACGGTTGCTTGAGTTCCCCTTGGTAGTGATATATAAGTTGAAAATTTTGCCAAAAACTATATATTTTGCAAGGAGAAAATAATGGCCATTTTAAGCATGATTTCTAGTTACATAAATCAAGTTTTAAACTTAAATGTTTTAATCGTTTTCTTTCTAAAAACAAAGAGGAGTGTGCATGTACCTTACATATGGTTTGCTAAGCATTATAAGATTTATTTACATGATCTCCCTTTAATAGAATCAAGTGCAAGGTTGTATATTTTAAAACCCTGTTTGATTGCAACTTGCTATATGATTTTCACTCGCAGATTTCGAGAGTGATCAAGGTGTAGGGTTTGAGCTTGACGTTGATAAGAAGTAACTCATTGGTGAGTGTTCAAATTGCATGATTTGATGTGATGCTTCATGTGACTTGTTGTTGAGATTGACTTGATATTGCAAAGGCGAATGTGTACTTTATCGCACTCGACCTAACTTGCTTGAATTCTTGTTGACTTGTTTACTTGTGAACCGATATATCTGTGCATGACTTGAAAGCCGGTTGGAGTTGTTATCTCACTGACTATAGTTGTTTTGGAATCCCATCTCCATTGGCTAGTTGGTCAAATTGAACCAGCAAGGGCTTGGTCGAGGTGACCAATGAACCATGGGTCTTGTATCTTGTTATTGGCCTTGGTATACTCGAGTATTACCCCACTCGTACTTGATTGGCGTGCAAGCCCGGTAAGGGGGATGATTGGTGGTTGGAGATGGTGTGAAGTGATGATCTACTGGATTGATAGTGTATTCCAAGGTTGACGGAGTGTCAATGGTTATGAGTTAAGCGACAAATGTGAGGAAAAAATATCCTTGCCCCTGAATGTGCTACTTGTTCCTGCTTACCTATTATTGGTTTGTTTAGTTGTTGATTTATTACTTATTTTGGAATTTGTACTTTGTTTGCATGGTTTATTTTGAACCTCACTGAGTTATGGCTCATTCCATTAGTCTTGTTTTCCTTACAGGGGGTGCGAGCTGGGGCGAGTAACTGGGATGGGATGAATTTTGCCTAGATCTTTTGGTTTTATAATTGTAAAAGTACCTAGTGCTCGTCTAGGATTTAGATTTCAACTAGAGATTGAATCTTTTGCTGTGTTTTGAGTGTGTATGGACATTTAAGATGCCCAAGTGTGTATGTATATTTTAAGTTTGGAAACTGATGTTCTCCTTACTGTTGAAGTTAAAACTTGTCTTTTAAGATTGTGTGAGTGAGGTTTGGCGAGAGTTAGACAAGCGGCCCGCTAAACCCTGAGATACACCCTAGACAGTGGTGGGGTCGTCACAGGGTTGTTTATGTTTGAGTGAATTAATAGGTAAAGACCCATTTGAGTTTGCTATGCCAGAACGCAAATTGAACATCCAAGGCAAATTTCATAACTTCTAGTCTCTTTGGGTCAAGCTAACAATTTTATTATGATCTTTCTTTAAGAAAAAGGAAAAAATTTACTAAATCTCTCTTCTTTTGGTGATTGACAATTAAGATTGCTGCTTAATGGCTTAAAGGTGGAATGTTCTATCTATATTGCGACTTTGGTACTTTGTATTCCTAATAATTCATGTGCAAAAATAGCACTGTGATTATGAAGTATCATATATTTTGTTAAAGCAGTCTTAAAGAAAGAAAAGTGTAGGTTTTAACCTTTTATATCGTATCTTGGCTTGAGTTATATCATATCCTGGCTTGAATTGTTTCAATAAATTCATGCTTGACTTGAGTTAGTTGACTATAAGTCTATAATGGCCTAATTGGGCAAGAAGCAGCAAAAACGCATTGCCTATAGTTGTTCTCTAGTAGTAATTAATTATAGTCCGCTTCATGTATGTACACAATACATAAATTTTGTATTCACAAAAGGCGTGCATGAAAATTGGTTGATAATTACTTACATTATATTTATAATTATTTGATAAAAGATGGAGACAAACTCCTAAATGTGAAGGCATAATAAGAGAGAAAAAGAAAAGGCAACCCAATGGCTTTGGATTGAGGATTTTTTAATTTACTTAGTAATTTCTCCAATTCTTTCTAATACAGGATAATGGAAGATACTGATTCACAATCCACACCAACAAATGAGTCAGCATCAAAGTCAAGTTCCGAAAATTATAATAAAAAAACTGATATGGCTTGGAGACATGTTATAGAAGGACAAGATTCAGAAGCCAGAAAAATTTTAATATGTCAATGGTGTAATAATACTATTAGAGGGAGAGGTATTAATCGAATGAAACATCATCTAGCAAAAGTCAAGGGTAATGTTGCTCCATGCAAAAATGTGCCTAATGATGTTCGTTTGTTGATGGAAGACTCATTGAACAAAAATGTTCAAAAAGCAAAAGAAAAAAATAGGATATTTGAAATTAGGAATCCATTTGGCCGAAGTGTAGCGGGATTTGGAGGTGATGATGTTCAAGAAATTCCTCATCCCAAAACAAAGGTAACTCAAACTAATGCAGGTGAGAATAAGGAAAAAAGAAAGGCACAACATGGCATTGAATCTTTATGACAGGAAAATCTCTTGATCATTATCAACCAAGCATCAAATCTTGTATGCAAAGTAAAGAGAGATGGCATGATACAGACATGGCTATAGTTTGTGGTTTTATGATGCATGTGTTCCAATGAATGCTTGTAATTCTCCTTATTATCAACAAGCAATTGAAAAAATAGCAAGTATGGGTCATGATTATCAAGGACCTAGCTATCATGCTTTAAGAGTAAATTTATTGAAAGATGCAAAGAAACAAGTTGAATTAATTGTTGAGAATTTGCGTAGTAAATGGGATGAAACTGGTTGCACAATTATAGGTGACGGTTGGAAGGATAATAGACAAAGAAGATTGATCAATTTTCTTGGTCTATTGTCCTAGTGGGATCCCATTTATCAAATCTATTGACTTCAGATTTTGAGTTAATGCTGAATATTTGTGTAATCTATTTTCTGAAATTGTTGAGATTGTTGGATCTAGTAATGTTGTTCACATGGTCACAGATAATGCAAGAATTATAAAGCTGCTAGCCGATTACTTTTTGAAAAATATCCTACAATTAGTTAGTCTTCTTGTGCAGTATATTGTTTGAATTTAATTATGAAAGATGTTCGAGAAATGACTCATGTGAAAGATGTAATTACTCTTGCTTCAAGAGTCACTATGTATGTTCATAATCGAAATGGATTCTTAGTTGGTTAAGAAAAAGGCCTGGTTCGAGAGAGATCTTTGTCCTACTGAAACACAATTTGGTACTAATTTTATTGTTTTGAAGAATCTTCATGATTTGAAACAGCATTTCGAGACTTCAGTGATTTCTAGTGCATACAAAAGAGAGTTGAAAAATGAAAAAGATAAAGAAGTCAAACAAATTGTTCTTGATGGTAAGTTTTGGAATAATTGTTTGATTATTGTGAGAATTATGAGCCCAATTATGCGCTTGTTGCGTATTTGTGATTCTGATGAAAAACATTCATTAGGTTATGTCTATGAAGGCATGTGGAGAGTTGTTAATGGCATTAAAGAGCTATTTAAGAACAAAAAAAAAATTCTACGGCCCATACATTGATATAATAGATAGGAGATAGGATAATATGTTAAAAAAAATCTTCATGCGGTTGCTTTTGGTTGAATCCGACCTTCCAATATGATAGGGACAACCCTTGTCACATGCCTGAGGTTATGAAAAGTGTTTTAGAAGTCATGCAAAAGTTGAAAATGGATGGACTTCAATACATGATGGATGAAACATCAATGTTTAGGTCAAAGGAACAAAGTTTTGGATTTCAATTTGCTCAAAATATTTACAAGACTGCCCGTCCAGGTATGCCTTTTTAATTTCACATTTATTATATTAATTGATAAAATTACTTTTATTTTTTCTTTAAAAAAGAGTACTAATTGTGTTTTACTAATATAGATGCGTGGTGGAGATTGTTTGGTAATGATGCTCCACATTTATAGAAGTTAGCAATTAAACTCTTAAGTCAAACTTCTTCTTCCTCGGGATGTGAATGTAATTGGAGTGTATTTGAACGCATCCATACCAAAAAGAGGAATAGACTTGAGTATCAAAGGTTGAATGATCTTGTTTACATTCATTATAATTTACATTTGAAGAATAGATATGAAATTACTATTATATATGCTTACTTTCTTTTGTAAATTTATTAATTTTCAAAAATTTCTTACTTCTAATTTTTCCTCTTTTGTCATTGTAGGCATTCATATAAAAAGAGATCTTATGATCCGGAGGATTATGAAGCTATTGATAAAGTTGAATTTTGGATAGTTGATGAGGAACAAGAAGGAGAGCTTGATTTTGATGGGTTAGAAGAAATGATTGAAGAAGAAATTGTGAGGACTCGCAAAATTCTTCTTATTTTCTTAAAATTCCCTTTTATTTTGAATAACTTACTTTATAATAGCTTTACTATTCATTTACATCCTCCATAGTTGCAATAAATCATAGAATCAAGAGTTTCATCTTTAGTTTTATAGTTAGCGTAAATTAGGGTTTCTGCGTATTTCGTAGTGTGATTACTTGGTGAGGTGTAGTACTAAATTTGGTGGATAAGAACAAGTATTAAGTAAAAGAAAGTGTGTGATTAGAAGTGCTAATAATAAATTAGTGAATCATGAATTAAAACACTAGTACGGGCAAGTTAAGGAAAATCGGCTTGAACCGACGTGCACCATTTGCTATCGATTGAGTGCACCATTTGAACACTGCTTTATTACCTAAATCTCCTTGCTTTTATTTCAGAAAAATCAACCCTAAAATATCCTTAAAGTGGCCGAAATTCTTGACCAAAATAAGAGGGAAAAGAAGAAAAATTTGAGACTTAATCTTGTGGCGACACTTGACGGCAATCCATCCAACTTTGACCATATCAATTTCCTATCTTCTTATCTTTCTCTTGGCTTCATTTCTTCTTCATTTTCATCATGTTGGTAGAGCTCTAGGGAGAGAAGAAGAGAGAAAAAATTCCCAATTTTTTCAACTTGATATCTTGCTTGATTCTTGAAAAATTTAACGTGAAACTTGAATCCACTCCGATCGATCTTTGGGAAAGTTTGGAGGTGAGTTTGCTGGAACTTTTGGGAGGATGAAAGTTCTTGTATCACAAGTTATTTTGGGGGTTTTGAGGTATTATATTAGAAACCTCTCTTTTTCTTTCTTATGTTGCAATTTAAGCAACACATGGCTTGATTGTGATGGATTTTATGGAAGGTTTAATGGTCTTGCTTATTAGCTTATAATTTTCAGCTAGAGTTTGTAACTTTCAGTTTTGAGTAATGTTGTTTATCTTGTATATGATGTTTATGAGATTGGATAGGGACTTAGGTAGTGATTAAAGGCATGAATGTTACTTTTAAGCATTGAAACATCAAATTCCACCAATTGTAGTGATTCTGCCCTATTTTAGAACCAAACTGACTTGCATATTCGTCCATGAAAAGGCCAAATCAGATCTTGTTCAAAACATGAAAGTTGTAGGGAATGGAGTTAACTATCGACCTGCAAAATTTCAGCTCAATCGGAGCACTGTAACTTGTGAAATAACTAAAATACCCGTACCTGCCAAATGCCCTATTTCGTGGGCAGCTTTCTGGTTTCTTATAGATTTCACATTTTGACCTTGAAAATGCATGAACTGGGTGTTAATGTCTTCATAGGAAATGTAGGTCTCTGTCTTAGGCATGCTGTCCAAATTTCTATTACTTGCTCTTATGAATATTAGTAAGATGTAAGATTTGATTTTAGGGTTAGTTGGATCTCAAGTAACATATATATCCTTGAATGCACTTCAATAGTAGTATATGAGTTGTTTTTTTATCAAGATTTGGGTATCAACTAAGATGAAAAGTGTGTAGTTTTATCTCGAAACTTTGAATTACATTTGCTCATTCAATTTGGGATTGGGTTGTTCTTTTCAACTACTGATTCCCGGAATTTTCTTTTCGTTATGTTTGAATTTGAGAAAGGACTCAAGATTTTTTCGTGATTTGGAAGTTCAAATATTATTATCATTCCTAAAACTGTATTTTCATAGTTTGCACTAGTAATTTCTAGATTTTGAAGGTTCATCGAGATTTTTTATTAGTTGAACCATAATACCTTATTTTGACTAATCTAGGTTTCTTTGGTGATCTGGAGTTACAACCCGGAAGGAAACTTTGACATATCTTTTGCTCATATTGGTGAGTGTTCCTTGTGTGTTTGTACAATAAGTGACTATGTGACTATTTGTGAATGTTTGCTTGAATGTTAAATGTTTTTCAAGGATTATTAAATGGATTTTCGATGGGCGAGTGTGTACTTTATCGCACTCGACCCAAGCCAAAGTGAATTTTCAATGATTGAATGCTATTTGTGCATGAATGTAAGCCTTTTGGCTGAACTGGGCCCTTGCCTTCGTTGCCAGTCGACTTGAGCCAGAAGCGGACTCGGTCGGGCGGTTGGTGACTTTGGAACAGTGTTTTGGCATACTCGAATATGACTACAAAGGTTGGTGGAGGATTGGCTAGTGAATTGGCTAGTGGCGGGAAATGAAATCAATGAATGAATGTCAAGAGCACTGGAGGAGTTTTCACTTGCAAATGTTTTTCTAATAATTGGAGGAATAAGGAAAATGGTTGGCGAGTGAATGAACGAATGGCTCCACATGAGCATGTATCCTTTTAATGACTGTGTTTTCATTGCTTTTATCTGGTGAATGTTTTCTCGATTAATTGTTCTTCAATGAATAATGTTCTTGTTTAAAATTGCTTGATTACTTGTTTGGGAACTTCACTGAGCTTTTACCTCATTTCTTTAGTTTTGTTTTCCTTACAGGGGATACGAGCGAAACGTGAGACTTGTACAGGTTAGCCTAGTCTAGTTTTTTTGGATTTTGCAATTGAACTCGCGCTAGTACTCGACTAGGGTTGGTTGCAACTGGATTGTAAACACTTTGATATATTTGGACGTGTATAAGCCTTATAACTGGATTTGAGCATCAATGTATATGTTAAACTTGGAATTGTTATTTTATTTCTTTTCTATGGTTGTAGGTTCTTTTCTCGAGTTAAACGTGAGTGAGTCCTGACGAGAGTTGGACAGGCGACTCGCTAAACCCTAGGGTACGCCCTAGGGGAGGTGGGGTCGTCACAGAAATTTCCAAACTAGTGAAGATGGACCCTCTCAATCACGTAAGATTATATTTGCTAACTTATTAAGTTCTTTTAATTGTTTGTCTATTTGGAAATATTTTATTTATGAGTATTTAATATGATTTTTAGGTAAGAAAGACACAAATATTGTGTAACTTGATGATGAGATGATCTTGATGATAGTCGACTTGAAAAGTTATGAAATTGGAGATAAGGATGATAAAGATGAAGATGAAGAATGGCTTAGATAGTTCTTTACTTTAGAAACTAAACATGTTGTTTTATTTGAATTGATATGATACAATGTATTTATGATGTCATGCTGGTTCGACCTTCTATCGACTCCGGTTGAACCCATTGACCCTTGACCTCTGAATTCGGCCGAGTCGATTCCCGGTCCGAGTCTGAAAACATGGGTTATAATAGACCCCAGAATTAATGGCTTGTATAGCTTAGTGAATACGGTTTGCAATTGAGAAACTAATCAACAACCAAAATTAATCTTGACATTATTCACCATACACCACAAAAATAAAGCTCAACTTAAGTAATAGTGCCAGACGCATCCTTCCGTCTAGAAAAATTAAAAAACCAAAAACTTTTGAATATATCTCAAGATAGGATCTTTCAAGTAGGAACTCTTGGACTTGCTAGGATTATAGGTGAAGTTATCAATAGACCACACTCACCAAATGTCAATATAATCACTAGCAAATGGCCGTCCATAATCACATGTACTGTTCATGTGTTCCAAAGACGTAATAATGTTTGCTAATTTCAGAAAAAGATTGGCAAGGATGACGTGTTATCAAGGCATTCGGTGTCGGTGATGAAGTTCTGTTGGAGTAATCGTGGATGAAGACTGATGACATTGACTAGGATTGAGCACGACAACCACAAATTGATTGAGGGAGAGACTTCAAGTTGTGGTTGTTATTCAATCAGTGCTGAAGGACATTGATATGAAGATTCTTCAAAGTAATCCAACTTATATTGAATGATGTCTATGGAACGTAAGAAACGAAAAAAAAAGAGAAGGAAATAATGTTTCAGGGGTTTTTTTTTATTGATAAAGAGTAAATGAAAAAGAAAAATGTAGAAATAAAAGGAATCAATAAGATAAATGTCCTAAACTAACTCATATTAGTTATGGGCATAGAAGTCCAAATCTGGATTGGATTCTTTTTTTTGTCAAGAGTTATATTATAAGACGTGGTCATGCTTTATAATGACAATTTTTCTGTCCATCCAACTGAAAAAAAACACCAATTCGCTCTTGACATATAGCGTGGGTACGTCTTACAACAAATAGTCTTTTACCCAAGAATTGCACCCCGTCAAAAATGAAAAGTTCACGAAGCGCACCCACAGCTTGCAACAAAAAGTCTTCTGTTAAATGAAAACGAAATAAATTTAACTTCACAAACAATCATGAAATAAAAATGCAAAATAACTAAAATTAAATCCCTTATATTGCCTCCCAAGTAGCGCCTGTCTTTAATGTTTTGGCTATACAAAGCTATATTTGAAATAAATAAATAGGTTCTTCAAGAGCCATCTCCTCAACGTTATATGCATGAAATCCGTCATAAAAAAGCTTGAGACGATGACTATTGATATTGAAGACTTTGTTGGGTTTTAGACTTTGAATTTCTATTGCACCATGAGAAAAAATATTAGTGACAATGAAAGGTCCAATCTACTGTGAACGTTAATTTATTAGCAAATAGTTTAACTCTAGAATGGAAAAGTAGAATTTTGACCAATTCAAAAATTCTTCCTAGAGATCATTTCATCATGAAAAGCCTTTGTCTTCTCCTTATAAATTCGTGAGTTCTCATAGGTATCATTTCGAATTTCCTCCAATTCTTGTAACTACAACTTCCTTGTTCTTCTGCCTTATCCATCCATATGTTGCAATGTTTAACCGCCCAATATGCCTTATGTTCCAGCTCAATAGGAAGGTGACAAGGTTTAGCAAACATTAAACGATAAGGGGACATACCTATGGGGGTTTGTAAGCTGTTCGATGGGTCCAAAGTACATCCTTTGATGTGCAAACTCCAATCTTTCCTATTTTGATTCATTATCTTTTCAAGTATAGATTGATTTCTTTATTAGAGACCTTAGCTTGCCCATTGGTTTGCTGATTGATATGAAGTAGAAACACGATGAGTGATACCATATTTCTTCATCAATGCATCCACTATGCGATTGCAAAAATGCTTTCCATGATCGCTAATAATTGCTCTTGGCATACTAAACTTGACCAAAATGTTAGATTTGACAAAATCTAGCAAAACCTAGCATTGTCAATCCGATTAACCTTTGCTTCTACCCACTTTGAAACGTAGTCCATAGCAAGAAGAATATAAATATTGCCAAAAGATGAGGGAAGTGGGCCCATAAAATTAATACCCTATATATCAAATATTTCACAAAAAAAGTATAGGAACAAGGGACATTTGGTCTTTGTGCCCTAAATTACTTGTCTTTTGACAATTTTCACAAACTTTACAAAATAGGTAAGAATCACAAAACAAATTGGTAAGAATCCAAAATAAGCCACATTCTAAAACTTTACGTATAGTTCTCTTAGGGCCAAAATATCCTCCACAAGCATACGAGGTGAAAAAAAAAGAGAGAATAGAAGGAATCTCCTCTTCAGAAAGACACCCACAAATAACTTGGTTAGAACAATATTTTCACAAGTATGGTGCGTTCCACACATAATATTTAGCATCACTTTTTTTATTTTAGCTTTTTGAGCTCTAGATAAATCATTAGGTAGCATCTTAGTAACTAAATAGTCGACTATATTAGCATACCATGGAGTAAGCTTATGAATAGTAAATAGATGCTCATCTGGAAAATTATCTAGTAAAGATGTGGGTTTCTCACTTGTGACCAATTGACTGAGGTGATCTACAACCAAATTCTTAGCGCCTTCTTATCTCGAATTTCCAAGTCAAACTCTTGGAGTAGAAGAATCCACCATATGAGTCTTGGCTTCGCCTTCTTCATGGTGAGCAATTTCTTTAACGCTGCCATGATTTGAATAGACAATTACTTCACTGCCAAGTAAATACGAACAGAATTTTTCTAATGCAAAAACTATACCTAAAAGTTCTTTTCCGTCACCAAATAATTGCACTAAGCATTGTTAAGGGCTTTTGAGGCATAATAAATGACATGGAATCTCTCCTATCTCTCTGGCCAAGTATAGCACCAAACAAAATAATTGCTTGCATCACTCATATTTCGAAAGATAGGACTCCAATTTGGTGGTTGAACAACTGGTGCTGATGTCAATTTCCTTGAATGTATCAAAGCAAATTTACAAGCTTCATCAAAATTGAAATTTACATCCTTTTGAAGTAGTTTGGCATAGAGAATGGGCTATCTTTGAAAATTTTCTAATAAAGCATCAATAGAAACAAGCATGACCATGGAAAGAGCAAACTTGTCACACACTTGCAGGGTAGATAAACACTTTAGTAACTTTACCTTTGCTTTATCTACTTCAATTCCTTTAGAAGACATCACATGTCCAAAAATTATTGCCCTAGTCTACCATAATTGACATTTCTCGTAATTTAAAACAAAATTTGTTTCAATGCACCTTTTAAGTACTTTAGTGAGGTTAGCTAGACATGCATCAAAAGAGTCACCATATACCATAAAATCATCTATAAAACACTTCTATGATGTTTTCTACATAGTCAGAAAATATACTAAACTATGGCTGGAGCTTATAAAGACTAAAGGGCATTCATCGATACGTAAACGTACCAACGGACAAGTGAAAATGGTTTTCTCTTGGTCTTTAGATGCTACTAGAATTTGAAAAACTTGAAAAACCATCAAGGAAACTATAGGAGATTTTCTTGCCAATATTTCTAGCATCTGATCAATAAAGAGTAGTGGAAAATGGTCTTTTCGAGTTAATGCATTTAATTTTCTAAAATCTATACAAAACTCGCCACCCATTTTGAATGCGGGTGGGCATTCAACTCATCATCTGAATTTTCAATAGCTATTATTCCTGTCTTTTTAGGAACCGCTTGGTATAGAACTTACCCACTTACTATCGAATTGGATAAATTATACCTACTTCAAGAAGTTTTAAAAACTTCTTTCTTTACTACCCCCATCATTGGTGAGTTTAGTCTACATTGAGACCCTCTTGAAGGTTTAGCGCATTCTTCCAAAAATATTTTGTGCATGCATGTGACTGGACTTAGCCCTTTGATGTCAACTAATGTCCATCCTATTGCCTCTTGTGATCCTTTTGGCACACAAATTAGCTTTTTCTTCTAAAGTTGTTCAGCTTGCAGGAAATAATCACTGGAAATGTGTCTCCTTCTTTAAGAAATATGTACTTCAAATCACTTGCTAATTGCTTTAACTCTAAACTTCGGCCCTGCACAATAGATGATGAAAGCTTTGAATGAGATAGAACAATTCAATATAAAACACATCATTATATTATAGGTTTAGAGAATCTAATTCAAAAAATAGTTTCTTGCAATTCAAGGGGAAAATAAAACTACCTTTTTATCTTCTAAATAGGCTTCCAATCAAGGCAACTGAGTAATAGCAACTTCCAATGCATCATCATATTAGTTTCAAAATTTTGCTTCATCAAAGATCGCTTACTGATAGGTTGCATTTTTGTTATTAATTTTATAATTATTTCCTCTTTTATCTTACCAAATATTGTGTTAATTGGTAGATTCTATTTACTTTTGGTAATTTGTGCTGGTTGCAGAGGATTTGGATAAAAAAGAAGAGAAGACGTGAGTTTTTCACTAAATATGCTGATTGGTGTGGTCACATCAAGTTGAAACTCTGCACGTCCTAGGAGGGTCAGGATTGGACGCGTATTATCCGGCCGTGCATTGAAGACTCGAAGCGGGGTCAATAATGTTCTATCAGTTGATTGTTATAGACCTCTAATTTGCTTCAAATTAGTAATGGTAAGTCAGTAGTGATAGGAAACTAGTCAATTAGGAAACAAGGATTCCTTTTTGGGTAATACATGACAAGTCAAATTGGTCATTAGGTTTTCATCTTATCTCTTGTTTTTTGGTCGGCTGCAATAGGGAGCAATAGACGATTTTTATTTTTCTATTCTTATTCATTGCAAAACTCTTATTCCATTGTAGAAGAATGCGTTCAATAATTAATTCTGCAATGTCAAGTGGGATTTTTTCAACAGAGATGAACTAAATTTTCACTTCTAGTCAAGGAACAATAGAAAACTTGGTTTGTTTGAAATTGTGAGATTAAATTAATTTTATTTATTTCTTTTATTTACTGATATTCGTATATTCTCTGTTTTTATTTCTTATGGTTGTTATCTTAACTGAATATCCAGGGTTTGGAATTTAGATAATTTAATAACCTATAGCCAAATTAAAGCATTAAATCCATAATTATTTAATTATTTTAAAATAGTAGCATCTAGCATGGTTGAATTTATGTCGGGAGAATAAACGAGCTAAATTAAAATAACCTTCGTAGTGTGTTGTTTGGTTAGAGCAAGGCTTCTCTAGTTTGTAAGGCATTAGAAAATTAAATTCTAAGGTCGTACCTAAGATTATTTCTCGATTAGGGGAGTGGATTAACGGTTGTATTTTAATCACCAATACCATAAGAAGAGGTTGACTGCCATCGCTTGTTTGGGCAGTTATAATTGTTTGTCAGTTGATAATCGAAATTATCTTTGTATCGATAATCAATAAATGAACCATTTCCGAAGTTATCCTTGGTTAGAACTTATCTATCATTAACTCAAATTTTAATAAATTGTCGTTCAGTTTTTAATTGTTTATTTATTTTTATTTTTATTTGAGCTATTTGGTTATCCCCATTTTTATAAAAATCCCCCCCTCCCCAAAACTTTGAACTCAAGAGGAAACGAATTTGCTCAATCCCTGTGGATTCAATCCTACTTGCCACTGTAGAAAAATCTATATATTTTTTGAGTAGATATTTATTATTACATAGACTCGACACCTGTCAATTTTTGACATCGTTAACCGAGGGATTAGTGCTAGGTAATTTATTTTTTTTGAGTTCATTTCATTTTAAATTTATAGTATTTTTTTGCGATTTATGCCTCGCTTTTCTTGTCCAGGCAAATTAATTTTAATCCTGAAGTAGAGAAGACTACGCGTAGAACAAGAAAGGAGATCAGACAACAAAGAGAGGAGCAATCAATTGCTGCTACCTAGAGACACAATTCGAACCGATGAATTCTTTTTGTGATATTTTGAGTGATTCTAATCAAGAAGGTATCGAAATGGCTAATACTCAGACATTAAGGGAGTTGGCTGCCCTATATTTAAATCAGTAGTTATTATGCATTACTTTTTTTGAACTTAAATGATGATACCCCTTTCGAATTGAAATCTGCACTGATTTATCTTTTACCTACTTTTCATGGTCTTCTAGGTGAGGAACTCTATAAGTACTTGCAAGAATTCGATACAATGTGCACTAGTATGAACCCTCGGGATTACTGAGAAGTAGATAAAAATGCGAACATTTCCCTTGTACTATCTACCACCGGGTAGTATCACAAACTAGGAGCAGTTAAAGAAGAGGTTTTTGAAAAATATTTTCCTGTGTCTAAGAACTACCAATCTGAGAAAGGAGATATGTAGCATTAAATAACATCCGGGGGTGTCTCCGTATAATTACTGGAGAAGATTCAAGAAACTAAGCATTAAATATTTCTTAGCATCAGATAAGTGAACAATTGCTGATCCAGTACTTTATGAGGGTTTACTCTTCAGAGATAGAAGTATTATTAATACTGCAAGTGGAGGACGTTAGCAAACAAAACTCCTCGAGAGGCATTGGAGTTAATTGAGGGGATGGCTGAGAACTCATAGCAATTTGGTACAAGAGATGTTTCATATGCATAGAGTGAATGAGGTAGAAAACTTCATCTATTCAACAACAATTGTCTGAACTAACATCATTTGTTAGACAATTGGCTAGAGCTTGCCACAAGCCAAGGTGTATGCATATGTACCACCGTGGGTAACTCTGCTGAGATGTGTCCAATGCTTCAAGAAGAGAGTGTTGAACGGGTAAACATGACTGGTTACACGCCCGCGCCAAGAAAGCAGTATGACCCATATTCCAACACTTATATCCCAGGTTGAAGAGACCATCTGAACCTCAACTATGGAGGAAACAGACAGCCAGAACTTCATGCCGAATAGGCAACAGGGGTACTCACAGAGATATCAATCTTAGTCACAAGCTTCTACCTTCAGTTTAGGTCCATCATTAGAAGAGCTAATAAAAGAACTAAACTGCTAACACTATGTGGTTCCAACAGAAAACGGATTCTGACATACAAAATATAAAGATTCAAATGAATTAGATGAAAGAAATGCAGAATCAGATAAGTCAGATAGCAATCCCAATCAACCGGCTGGAATCCCAAACTCAAGAAAAATTGCCATCTCAACTCGAAGTGAACTCGAAAAATGTAAGCGCAATGATTTTAAGGAGCAGGAAGAAAGTTGAGAGATCTGAACTCATGATTCCAAAAGATAAGAATGAAGAATGGATCGAAAAAATGCTTGAAGACGAAGCCATAAGCAGCATCAATCTAGAGGTACTCCTTGATTTTGTAATTAAAGTTAGAACTAATCCACCTCCTTTTTCAAGCAGGTTAGAGAAACTAAAGAAACAAGACAAGGAAAAGGAGATTTTGGGGTATTTCGTAAGGTGGAAATTAACATTCCCCTGTTAGACATGATCAAGTAAGTTTTGAAGTACGCAAAATTCTTGAAAAATTTGTGTGTCAACAGTAAAAGGCTGAAGGGAGATGAGAGAGTTATTGTAGGAGAGAATGTGTCAGCAGTTCTACAAAGAAAACTTCCACCCAAATGCGGGAATCCAAGTATGTTTACTATCCCCTGTAGAATAGGAAGTACCTTGATTAGAAATGGCACACTAGATTTAGAGGCATCAATCAATGTAATGCTTAAATCTATTTGTGTTTTTCTAAATCTAGGACCATTGAAAGAAACTGGAATAATTATTCAATTATGACCGAACCAATGCATATTCTAATAGGTTAATTGAAGATGTTCTGGTTAAGATTAATGAATTAGTATTCTTTACTGATTTTTATATCCTTGATATGGATGATGATCATTCCTCCGACCCGTCACCTTTACTGTTAGGTGGACCCTTTTTGAGTATGGTTCAGACTATAATTGATGTCAGTAAGGCTACTTTATCTATGAAATTTGATAGAAAATTTTTCATTTCAATATTTTTGAGGCTATGAAATATCCCTCTACTTCTAGTTTTAACTCTATTTTTTGTGACTGTTATCAATCCTGTGGTACAGGTAATATTTGAAATTGGTGGTAGGGATGAGTTAGTTGTTGTTCTAACCAAGCAACTTGAGTTAGAAACAACATAAGAAGTGGAATTGAGCGATGATTTGAAATGCATGGTGGAGCACTACAATCTTTAGTCACCACGACAAGGTTTGACCTTGCACCCATTTTCATCCCAAAATCTCACACAAATCGGTGACAAGGAGACTCTTTCCGTGATCATCTCTGCTAAATTGTCACTAACTCAAGAAGATAAGTTGATTCGAGTTCTTAAAAAGTACAAACAGGGAATAGGTTGGACCATTGCTGACATTAAGGGAATCAGCCTTGTTATATGTATACATAGAATTAGGCTCGAGAAAGATGCCAAACCTATATGATATGCTCAAAGAAGTTTGAATTCACTCATGATGAAAGTAGTAAAGAAAAAGATACTTAATTTGCTGGATGTGGGGATTATCTATGTCATATCAGATAGCTCATGGGTGAGTCCATTACAAGTGGTTCCAAAGAAAGTAGGAGTAACCATAGAAGCTAACCAAGAGGATGAACCAGTTCTAGTCTGAAAACCCACCAGATGGTGGCAATGAATCGACTATCAAAAACTAAATGCCATCATGAAAAAGGATCACCTCCATTTTCCTTTTATTGATCAAATGATTGAGAGGTTAGCTTGTCGAGCTTATTATTATTTTTTGGATGGTTTTTCAAGTTACTTCCAAATTACAATTGCACCAGAAGATCAGGAGAAAATCACCTTCACGTGCTTGTTTGGAACCTTCGCATATAGATGAATGCATTTCGTATTATGTAATGCCCTCGCCACTTTTCAGAGGTGTATGGTAAGTATCTTTTCGAAATTGTGGAGAAGATTATAGAAATATTCATGGATGACTTTAGCGTGTATGGTGATAATTTTGATACTTGTCTGGATAATTTGAAGTTATTTTAACAAGATGTATAGAAACCAATCTAATACTGAATTGAAAAATTGTTATTTTATAGCTGAGTATGGGATAGTTTTGGGTCATGTAGTGTTATCTAGTAGCATCAAAATTGATAAGACCAAGATAGATATCATGTCTACTTTACCTTACCCTATGAGTGTGTAGGAAGTACGCTCCTTTCTTAGACATGCAGGCTTCTATTGTAGATTTATCAAAATTTCTTGAAAATTGGAGCCCCTCTATTCAAGCTCTTGCAAAAAGAGATGATTTTTTGAATTCAATTATGAGTATAAACTGACATTTCACAAGTTGAAAGAGTTTTTGACTTCATAACCAATCATCCAACCCCTTGATTGGACATTACCGTTCAAGATTATGTGCAATACCAGTGACTATGCAGTAGGAGCAATACTGGGATAGAGAGTAGGAAAAGTAGCTCACGCTATTTACTATGCTTCAAGTCTTGAATGGAGCCCAATTTAATTACTCCACCATCGAAAAGGAACTCCTAACTATTATTTTTGCCTTAGAAAAATTCAGATCATATTTGTTAAGTGCTAAAGTTATCATGTATTCTGATTATGCAGCTTTGCGGTACATGCTGATGAAGAAAAATGCAAAATCAAAGTTGATTGGTGGATACTACTCTTACAAAAGTTCGACCTGAAAATTTGAGATAAAAGAGGAGCAGAAAATCTAGTGGCTAATCACTTGAGTTGAGTACTGATTGTTGAAGAAGAATTGCCATTAAAAGAAGTTGTTCCTGATGAACACTTATTTTTCTATTAATTCTTCTTTGCCTTGGTATGCTGATATAGTCAATTATTTAGTTACTGGTAAATTGCTTGCAGGGTGGGTCTAAGGCGAAAAAGGATAAATTGAAAAGTGATGTCAAGTACTTCATATAGGATGATCCGTACCTATGGAAACGATGCGTGGATCAGGCAATGAGTAGATATGTAGGTGCAAATGAATTTCATTCTATATTCACTTTCTGCCTTTTTGCATGTGGAGGTCATTTTGGACCAAAGATAACAGCTTATAAAGTACTAGAAAGTGGATTTTACTGGCCTTCTTTATTCAAAGATACATATGTATTTGTAAATCTTGTGATAGATGCCAGAGAGTAGGTAATATTGCCCGTAAGGATCAAATATAACAAAACCCCATGTTTTTTGTTGAGATTTTTAATGTTTGGGGTATTGATTTGATGGGGATTTTTCATACGTCATTTGATTTTCTCTATATTATTTTGGCAGTTGATTATATATCAAAGTGGGTGGAAACTAAAGCCATTTGGATTAACGATTCGAAAGTGGTTTTAAATTTTATTAAGTCCAACATTTTTGTACGTTTTGAAATGCCAAGGGTCATTGTCAGTGATAGGGGGACACATTTTTGCAATAAGACCATAGTTGTACTGTTTAGGAGGTATGGTGTCCTTTATAAGGTCTCAACCTCGTATCACTCACAAACAAATGCCAAGTAGAGGTATTGAACAAGGAAATCAAGACTATCTTAAAGAAGATGGTGCATCCTTAAAGAAAGGATTGGAACCAAAGGTTGGAAGATGCACTCTAGATGTACCGGATTGCGTACAAAACACCTGTAGAGATGTCTCCTTATAGGTTGGTATTTGAAAAGCCATATCATCTTCCGGTAGAGTTCGAATATAGAGAATTTTGGAAGCAGTGCACTATGGACTAGAGGAGGCTGAGGTGTATAGGTTAGAAGACATCCGGAATGAAACTTATGAGAACACAACACTCTATAAAGAGAGGAATAAGGCTTTCCATGATCAACAAATTTCTAAAAAGACCTTTGAAGTTAGCCAAAAAATTCTTCTCTATCAGTCGAGATTTAAATTATTTTCAGGTAAATTACATTCCCGTTGGATTGGTCCTTTTGTAATCACTCGCTTTCCATTTTTGTGTTGTGAAAATCCAAAACCTATAGACGGGCAAGAAATTTGTGGTGAATGGATATCGTCTAAAATCGTATTATGAGAGCTTTCCAATTGAAGGGGTGGAGATGATGCAACTCGAGGATCCAATTGATTCAAATTAAGGACAATTGATCATGTCTAACCAAATACATTAAAGAAAGCCGCTGCTTGGGAGGCAACCCAAGAATTTCTTTAATTTTAAATTATTTTATGTTTTTTGTTTCATTTTTAGATGTGATTTAAGTGATTTTGTTTCTTTGAGTCAGGAGGTAGTTCACTAGAAAGAGCACACAATTTCGAATTGAAGGATGAACATAGCTATGTCCATCACAAGTTTCCAGAAGATTTTAGGGCGAATCACTTGCCATGCTGGTAGGGCAATGCTTAAGTTCGAGACATTCAAAAATGACGATCAGAAGACTCTCTATGATTTTGGCATGCCTACACTCATTGTCACATTAGGGAGAATTTCTTTTAGGGTAGACAGTCAAAAGACTCTCTTACTTTTTGACGTACTTGTGTCTTCTGGTCACGTGCTAGGAGGCAATTTTCAAGAATTACCGTCAGAAGACTTTCCCACTTTTTGACGTGCTGGTGTCTTGTTCTAGTGAACGTAAAAGAAAAAAAAATAGAACAAAAGAAGAAAAAAAGAGAGAAGAGAAAATTGAAAAAAAAATCTGTTCTTTTTCTTTCTCTCTTTTCTTTCTTTCTGTCTTTTCTTTCTTTCTTTCTTCTTTCTTCCTTTTCTTTTTCTTTCCTCCTTTCTTCCCCAAAACTTTTCACTGCCAAATTCCCACCGCCATCCGTCAATTGCCGTTGCCTCAGCCACCACTCTCAATTGTTGGCATCTTCATCATTGTTCCCGATCATCGCCCAGCAATCTTTAACATAGTCGTTCTGCTACTATGCACCAAAACACATCGACGTTTGCCACTTGCCACCAGCAACTAGCCGTGAACGTATTCACTGTCACCGTTCACCATTTTTTAGCGCCGTTCCTATTGTCGTAAGTCGCCACCACTTTGCTTTCATTATCATCGCTTGTCGCTGCCACTCTGATCTCAATGCCACCTTTGGCCAAGACCCATTGATCGTTTGGTCGGTTATGCTACACCATCCGCCACCGTCACTCATCGCGGTAATCTTGTCTATTCGTCATCACTGTCGAAGCCCATCTTCTAATTGGAGCCCACTAGAACCAACACAATTTCGTCGGTCTTTATCATCATTAATTTTCCTACCGATTAATAGTTGAATTGGGCTGCGTATATTCTGGTGTTTGACAACTCTTGGGCATATTGAAAATTCTAATTTGCGTTGGCTGCAAGTGTTTTTTTGGGTATTGTTGGAGATTATTCTGAGTTTGATTGACTCGCTTCTAGAGATTACTAAATGTTGACACTTTGTTGAGTAATTGATTTTAAGGGTAATATGGGATAATGTTCTATTTGTGACTAGACTCGAATTGTGGTGCTCCTGTTTTGACAATTGATTGGGTCAATTTTTGGGCAAAAATTAGTGATTAAGTGCTAAATTTATAATGGTGCATTGGTGATATTTACATATATTCTCTAGCTGCATTGGTGAACTCAATTGGTGTTTTTCTAGTTACAATTCTTTGGCAAGGCGTACTATTTATTTTCTTGGAGTGAAATTACCCTTATTGGACTCCGATTGGAAATTTTATTTGGTGAAAACTTTGGTCTTTATTGAACTGCTGGTTTTGGTGATTTGTCTGAATTGCTCTGCTATTTACCTGATGCGTTGGACAAATATTACCGTTGGATTGATTAAGTGTAACAATGGCTAGAAAAAGACAACAACTAAGAAAAAGGCCACTATTTTGTTACTACAATCCACTATTAGGAAGTTTAAACCTTCTGTTGCCTCTACCTCAGGGCAAAAATCTAGGTTGGGTCGAAGTAGAGGTGTACACATAGACTCACCTGCTCACTTTGAAGATAACTCAGACCACACTGGAGGGGTATAAACGTAGATATGCCACCTGTTGTGAACGGTGAATAATTGCTAGTAAATACATCCACCATCCAACACTAGAGGCTTTACAAATTGCTGACGAGGTGGATGAGATGTTTACTATTATTGGATGGCGTAACTATACCCTCATTTGATGTTCTGCCTTTATTGTTATGCCACATTCGAGTTCAAGTTACCTAATGAATTCACTGTCAAAACCCCCAATGTAATTAGGTATTGACTGTTTGGTAGAGAGTTTAGGTAGTCGATCACAGAGTTCAATCTTGCCCTTGATATTATTGATAGAGCCCAATTTAAGACAAGGCAGTATATTGATAGCGCTTGTGACTATGTCGAGCCCTTTTTCTCGACACATGTGCGGTTGTGGTAGGAGTTATCAGTTGATAGGGAGTGTTATGACCCGAACCAGCCTAAGAGCTCCTTCCTTAAGCCCCCTACCTTGCGATATATTCAGTGATCTTTTCCCTATAGCTTTTTCGATAGGAGAGACAGCTCGAGTACCTTGACCAAACCTGAGTACTTCTTTTTATGGTGTATGTTGAATAATATTAAGTTTAATCTCGAGTATTGGCTGGCCAAATACTTCAAGTCGGTACTGCCTAAAAAGAATAAACCTCTTATCTTGGGCTCCTACATTACTCATTTGGCAGTCAATTAAGGTGTCTTAGATTTGGCTAGTTATGCCTTTGGATTTGGGTTGCCTAGAGAAGATAGGGATAGTGGAGAGCATTCTTCATCAGTACATATTTTGCCCACCTAGGCCTATTCAGCCACCTCCTTAATGAGGTCAGCATCGAGGAGGTGCCCCACAGATTAAGGATTTGTTTCATGATGACCCCGGGCCGTCCATAAGTGCCCGACCTCCTCCATTTTCTGGGGATGAGCAGTACCAGACTTTTCATAGGGAGATGCAGCAGATGAACAAGTGTCTCACTCGAGTCGAGCATCAAATAGCAAAGATGGCCCAGAACCTCGCAGCTTTCCTTCATCATGCGGATTTCCCCGCCCTTTTTCCTTCTTCACCATAGCAGAGTATTGCCTTCTCCACGTTCAGGGAAGTGCCATTGTCCTCTTTCTTTTATTTTGCTTTCTATTTCTTCCATTAAGGACAATGTCAGATTTAGGTGTGGGGGAGGAGTTATGTTAACTAGTTAGGTTTACTCGTGAATATTTTTTTATATTGGCTAGTTACTTTTGGATAGCTTTTCACTTTTTATGGGCAGTGATGAATTTGTGCAATCAAGATGCAAATGTTTGTAGCAAATTTGTATTGGTTGGACATTTTATTTTTCTTGGCAAGGGCTTTGAATGATCAATATGCTGAATTTGAAAATGTTTGAGCCATTTGTGAGTTTATTGGACCTGTTGTGAGCAATTTTGTCTTGAGTTGCTCTAATTTTTATTTCTTGAGTTGTTATGCACATGATTTGTCGTTCTAGAACTTGCTCTAGTATGCATGTCGAGATCACAATTCAGTCGATTTTGATACTAGAAAATGACAAGGGCATTTAGGATCTAAACTGTTGTGACTTTCTTAAAATCTGCCATTATTTCGTTTATCATTTGTGAGCCATGTTTGAGCCTATGACTTTTTCTTTGTTTAACACCATAATTGTCACCCAAGACTTCTTGTTTTAGACTTGCTTATTGAACCTCATGTCAAAGAAGTGTCTTGATTTAGTTGCATGCTACGTTGATACAAGGTGATGTATAGATTTTAGAAAGTGTCAATTCTTGAAAAAGAAAAAGGTAAGAGAGGAGATACTTGTTAAATGTTTTTGGGCATAATCTAGCATTTGGTGACCAATGATGGAAGTCGGGAACATGCCTTCACTTGCTAAGTTGTTGGGAATTGCAAGAAAAAGCCTTGGTCTTGTGGAATGGGGTGAAATTGATATTCAGTTGCATGCAGTAAATTTTTTACACTTTCTTTAATGTGTTTGCACCTTTCTATTCTTCTTTATATCCTGCTTTCACTCGAGCCCCATTACAACTTTATTTAAGTCCCTTAGATTCTTGTATTAGATTCACCATTAGTGGTGGAGATGTGATACACGAGCAAGCTTATGGTAAGTCATTCCATAGTGTTGATTTGAGAGTATATTATGTCTATACACTTTTGTGAGTGACCAGTGCCTTTGTTAATAGCTCCTGGGAGGATTGTTGAACTTCAGTGTATTCTGACTTTGGGGGACTTGTTGGGCTAATAGGATGTCTATGCTGATATGAATTGATGTAAACTCTTGTTATCTTGATTGTGCTTCTAAGTTTGGATATGCTTGAGGGAAAGCATAGTTTATGTGTAGGAGAAATTGATAAGTTGCATTTTTGTTATTAATTTTATAATTATTTCCCTCTTTTATCGCACTAAATATTGTGTTAATTGACAGATTCTATTTACTTTTGATAATTTATGCTGGCTGCAGAGATTTGGATAAAAAGGAAGAAAAGACGTGAGTTTTTTTACTAAATATGCTGATCGGCGTAATCACGTCAAAGTTAAACTTTGCAAGTTCTAAGGAGACTCGGAATTGGACGCGTATTATCTGGTCGTGCATTGAAGACTCGAAGTGGGGTCATGGATGTTCTATCAGTTGATTGTTATAGACCTTCTAATTTGCTTCGAATTAGTAATGGCAGTTTAGTAGTGATAGAAAACTAGTCAATTAGGAAACAAGGATTCCTTTTTGGGCTACACATGACAAGTCAATTTGGTCATTAGATTTTCATCTTATCTCTTGTTTTTTTGGTCGGCTGCAACAGGTTGCAGTGGACGACTTTTATTTTCAATTCTTATTCATCACAAAACTGTCATCTCCATTGTAGAGAATGCCTTCGACAATTAATTTTGCAATGTCAAGTGGGATTTTCTCAACAGATATGAACTAAATTTCCACTTCTATTCAAGGAACAATGGAGGACTTGGTTCGTCTGAAATTGTGAAATCAAATTAATTTTATTTATTTCTTTTATTTACTGATATTCGTATATTCTCTATTTTTATTTCTTATGGTTGTTATCTTAACTGAATATCCAGGGCCTGAAATTTAGATTAATTTAATAACTTATAGCCAATTAGAGCGTTAATTATTTAATTGCTTTAAAATAGTGGCATCTGGCATGATTGAATTTGTGTCAGGAGAATATATACGGGCTAATTTAAAATAACCCTTGTAGCATGTTATTTGTGTGACGCCCCCACTTCTCCCTAAGGCGAACAAAAGGGTATCCGGGGGACGCCTGTCCAACTCTCGCCAAAACTCGGTATAATTCTCGTTCAAACTTAATACAATGACAACTAATACGACAAGACAAAGTAAGAAATAAAGTCGCTTCCATACATATATAAATATCCAGTTTTACACCACCATTCAAATTACATCAATTTTAAAATATACAACTGCCAAAAACTGTCTAATCGATTACAATCGAAACCCTAATACAAAAGTTCAATCCAATGGTTTCTCCGAGTTTCACTCCATATCCGTTCCAGTTAAGGAAAACAAATCTACGTGGTGAGCGATTGCTCGTGAGGCCAAGAAACACACATGCAAGCACGTTGTCCAAGTAACAATCCCATTTAACAAGTACAATAGTAATATTCAAGTAAATAACAATTCGGGCGAGAAAAGTAAACAGAAACAATTCAAGGATATAAGAGCTCTCAGGAGCTATTTTCCACTTGCATGATCTAGAACCTCCACGAGTTGACACTCCGTCAATCGGATAGGTTATAATCCGTAGAACTTCACTTACTCGTTCCCCGATCACCATTACATACTCCTGTATCGGATCCGCCTGTCTTTTATATGAGACGATACTATTCGAGTATGTCAAGCGAGATCTCCCCATTGGATCCTTATACACGTTTCTCATGGCTCACCAAGCTTCTCGACTGTGCCCTTGCAGGCTCGAGTTGCAAGGTCGGCCGATGAGATTTGGGCGTCCCCTACTAGTATCACTAGGAGTCGAGGAGATTCACTCCAATCGATTTATGCAGCCATAACATAAATAATCATTGGAAACACTTCACTTAATTCACTTAACAAGTCACTTCAAGGAATTCAAGTATACTTCACGTAAATATTCACTTCAAATATTTCATGTCAAATACTTCAGGTACACTTCACTTTAATGAGAACGAGTGCGGTAAAGTACACACTCGACTCAACATTTTCAAAATACTCAATTGCCAATAACAATTAAACACGTAACACGTTTTCACACACTTGACACTCACCTAGACAAAAGGAGAGTGTTTTGCACAGATCAAACACTTAAACGTCCCTTGTGAGATCCTCTTGAAGGCCCCTTGAACGCCTGAACAAACAATAGTTAACTATCACTTATAAATCCTCTCTTATCAAGAGAGAGATTGTACACTTGTACAATCTAAGAAAATATCACGAAATAGAGCATTACTTGCTCAAAATTCAAGGTTCGAAGGTGGTGTTTAATAACACAAGGAAAAACTGATTTCTTTCATGAAAACAAGTCTAAAATGGTCAACTAGTATTGAAGGATAGAGAAGAGTCTCCAAAACTCAATTCTCGTCAAGTTTGGAAATTTCGGATTCGAAGTGCATTATTTGAAAAATCATATCTCATTCTCTGAAAAATCATATCTCATTCTCTGTAGGTCCAAAATTGGAAAACTTAGTACCATTGGCAACTATTTCCAAAGTACTAAAAGTTCCTAGAAGACACTTTTCCATGATTCTAAAAGGACGACACTCAAATTTTTGCTTCAAGTTGCTGATTTGGACTCCCAAGATAGATTCAGGGTTGGTTTTTGGCAAACTTTGGAAATTCGGCAAAATTCACAAAATGCGAACTAGCCTCTCAAATTTGAAACTCAATTAGAGTTACAATCAAAGTTTAAAACACAATAAACGGAGCAAGAATTGGAGTTTTGAACGCCAAGATATAGCAGCTCAAAATTGGTTCAAAATGACGACCATTGGGCCATTTTCCAGATTTGAAACACAAACTTTCGGACTTCAGTTAGGCATCGAAATGGACTTGGAATAGCACCAAATTTGGTATGATTACACTAACATATAAGGGTTACTCCTCTGTCAAATTTCATGCAAAAATTCATATGGGAAGTCAGTTAATAAGACCACTAAAGTTCCAAGAATTTCCAAGGCAATTCTGCCTTATGCTTCCGTTTTCCTTTTTTCGAACCTTTGGTCAATGAAATCATCTCAAACATGGTTCATTTATGAAGAAACAGTCTAAGAAATATTCAACATACATTTGGTAGGTGATTAACACCAAAAGTTTCAAAATAACAAGTCCCAATTCGAGCTAAGCCATTCGGCTAGCCAAAACTAGGGTTTTCGATCACTGACGCAGTTCTGTAATTCGGCCACAACTCTCTCAATTCAACTTGGAAGTAAGCATGGTTGGTGGTGTTGGAAACTAAACTCATAGGGCTACATTTCATTAAAAGAAATCATTCTGAAATTCAGTTCATAACTAGCTCAAATTCAAGCAACAATTCCAGCCCATTACTGACTCTTCAGCACAGTAACAAAACAGAACAGGTAACTTTGAAGAACTGGTATGGTTCACTCAAGTCGAATCAGGGAATGCATTTTATACCGTTAGAAAACTGAAAGTGTCTAGTTTCAAATGCCACAAACGGAACTTGATTTTAACATCGGAGCAAAGAGTTATGATCGTTTAAAATTTGCTGCTAGAGTACCTCTGTACACGTTTTCCAGGTTTGAACATGTTTCGAAAATGCAACATTTACCCAACCAAATCGAGTGATTTTTGGTGGAAACTTTCCACACAATTCGCCGCCTTAGACTATATTCGAAGCTTGGTAGTTGTGGTTCAAATTTTGCTCAAAAGTCAACTCTCAATAGTGCGCGTACGCGCGCGTTTCGTGCCCGATTTCTCTCGGGTTTGTTTCACTTGTGCACTAAACCTCTAATTCACTTCCTTTAACACTATTATTATTCACTCTTGGTAGTCTAATAATAATTTTCTAAAGTCTTTCAATTAGTCGCGCGCGCGAAAACGCGAACTTCCGACTTATGCGCGATAAAGTGCAATTTCTAAGAAATTCTTGTCACGATAGTATAACTAACTAACACTTGGATAATTAATCATAAAAATATCTATTTTAAGACTAACACATGAGTCCTCAAATCTCTAAGGTCACTGTACTCTCAAATCAACTATTGCCTCCAAACGCGTTTTCACTAAACCTCGCTAAACGAGCTTCCAAAAATTAAATTTACTAACGGGACATTTTAAAAATATATGCAAGTCATAGTTCCATGTAAAAGGTTCTAAAAAAGTTAAAATAAATTATTCAGAGAAAATGGGCAATTAATTATTTAAATAAACCAATAAATAAGTGAATAAATCGATAAAATAAATAAATAAGATGAAATAAATTACGAGTCCTCATAGTTTGGTTAGTACAAGGCATCTTTAGTTTGTAAGGCAATCGGAAAATTAAATTCTAAGGTTGTATCTAGGATTATTTCTCGATTAGGGGAGTGATTAACGGTCATATCTTAATCACCGATACTGTAAGGAGGGGTTGACTGCCATCTCTTGTTTGACAGTTATAACTTGTTTGCCAATTGATAGTCAAAATTATTTTTGCATCGATGATCAATTAAATGAACCATTTCCGAAGTTATTCCTTGACTAGAGCTTATCTTTCATTAACTCAAATTTAATAAATTGTCGTTCAATTTTTAATTGTTTATTTATTTATATTTTTATTTGAGCAATTTAGTTATCCCTATTTTTATAAAAATTTCCCCCAAACTTTGAACTCAAAAGGAGATGAATTTTTCCAGTCCCTGTGGATTCAACACGGCTTGCCACTGTATATAAAATCTTTATATTTTTCAAGCAGGTATTTATTATTGCATAAGCTAGACACTGTCACTTACATCTATAACAAAGACTGAATGAGATTTATTAGGATATTTCATGGTATCATAAATATTGAATTTAATAATATCGCCATCAAATTCCATAGTTAGTGTTCTAGGAAACACTTCAATTTTTGTTCTAGATGTTCTCAAAATTGGTCTTCTTAACAAAATTGGAGGTAAATTAGAAGAATTATCTTCCTCCATATCAAGCACATGAAAGTCCATAGGAAAAACCAAATTGTCTACTTGAACTAAAATGTGCTCCAAAACCCTATCAGGATAAGCATTGGACCTATCACTAAGTTGAATTATTATACATGTCCCTTTTAAAGGACCAAGATTCAACAATTTATAAATAAAATGAGGCATAACATTTATGGAAGCGTCTAGATCCAATATTGCTTTCTCAATCCCAATATTTCTTATTTTGCAAGAAACAGTAAACATACCTAGGCCCTTACATTTCGGAGGCAATTTTTTTCTGAAGCAATGCTGAGACATTCTCTCCCATGTGACCTTTTTAATTTCCTTTCAATTTTTTCTTAGTAGTGCATGATTCTTTAAGAAACTTTGCATATCTAGGAATGTGCTTAATTGCATCTAAAAAGGGAATGTTTACCTCAACCTTGATAAAAGTTTCTAGAATCTCTTGCTCTTGCTCCTCTTTTTTCGACTTTGCAAATCGTCTGGGAAATGGAGGAGGAGGTGTCACCATTATTGGAGGTTCATCTCTAGACTTTTGCTGTTGCACAGCTTTAGGTTGGGGTGCCACCTCTTCTTTCTTAATTTCATCCTCAATAGCTTGCTTGGAACATCTCTTACTAGATTCTGGCAACTCTTTGCCACTTCTCAATGTGATGATACTAGCATTCTATTTCAGATTGATAACAGTCTGTGAAAGCAACGTTCCTAAAACTTGAGACTCCAATAGATTAACTATAGAAGCCAACTGACTCATTTGATTCTCCAGGTTTTGAATGCGCATTCTTGTTTTTTTATTGAAATTGTTGTGTATTAGTAGATAAAGATTTAAAAATTTTCTCAAGGAACACACTCGGCTTAGAAATTGGTTGCTATTGTGGAATTGGAGGCCTTAGCTGATATTGCTACTACTGAAATCCCAATAGCCTTGTAGTATGATTGAAATTCAGATGATCCTTCTACTCTAGGTTGTAGGTGTTTGAATAAGGATCATAGCGCCTTTGAGGTGGACCAGGAATTCCCCCAACTACATTCGCGTGTTCATTTGGATCATCTTGTAGTATGGAGTACATGTCAAATGCATGATCCGAAGCATAGCATATTCCACGTGTTTTAGCTTGCTACACCTGTTCTACAACCAACTTTTCCACGAAAGAGGTTAGAGAGCCTAATCTTTATTCAATAGAAGAAATACTTAGCTCATTGACTTTTTTGGAGACATAATCCTATCTATCAGCAAATTGTTGATCGTTGGTTGCCATATTTAAAATTATTCTCCTCACTTCCGTTGGCAATGATTTCTTATCTGTTGCTGATAATCCCCCATAAAAATATTCACTGAGAAATTGGTCAGGGATTTGATGATAAGGGCAACTTGCACATGACTATTTGAACCTTTCCCAATACTTGTGCACTCTCCGTTAATTGTCCAATCCTACAGATATTTCTTGATGCTTGCAGCTTGAGGAGCAAGAAAGAGCTTTTCACGAAACTGTGTCTTTATCTCAGTCCAGGTGGTGATTGATCCAAACAGCAAATAATAGAGCCAGTCCTTTGGTTTATTAGCTAAAGAAAATGGAAAGATTCTCAATTTTATTTGCTCCTCAATGACTCCTTGGGTTTTCATGATCGAGCATATCACATGAAATTCCTTTAGGTGCTTATAAGAATCTTTACCTGGAAGCCCATGAAAAGAGGAAGTAAGTGAATTAAACTAGATTTTAACTCAAATGGTACATCTAAAGCAGGATATGTGATGTAAAGAGGTTGTTAATTTAAATCTAGTGCAGCTAATGCACTCAAATTTCTTTCATTTGCCATGGTTTCAATCTCCTCTTCAGATTCACTAGAAGATTCAACTAAGTCAAATGCCAGTTTTGGCCCAAGGGATGAAGATGACGGCTTTGCTCATTACTTGGTTTCCTTTTTCAACCTACGCGTTGGCTTCTCTATTTTAGGATCGTATTGCAATTCACATGTACGAGAAAATCAATGCATAGACTTGCAACAGAATAAAAAGAAAATAAAAATAAAAATCCAAAGAAAATAAATCAACAAAGGCACCAGTCCTTGACAATAACGCCAAAATTTGTTGAGTGCCAAACCAACAAAAATAAAATTTCTTACTCCAAAAATGTAAATTCAAGTATAGTGATAAGTAGGGTCGTATCTTCAAGGACTAGGTGATTTATTTTCTTAAAAAAACAATGGCAATAAATAAGATGGGGAATATTGGAAAAATTAATCTAAGTAATTTAATCAATGAAAAATTATGTAAATTCAAGTAAAGTAATAAGTAGGGTCGTATTCTCAAGGACTAAATGATTTATTTTCTTAAAAAAACAATGACAATAAATAAGATGGGGGATATTGGGAAAATTAATCTAAGTAATTTAATCGATGAAAATAATAATGCAAAATTAAATAAAAATAAACCAATATGAAACAAGTCTCTAGTCAAAGGTTTAATTGCCATTTTGGTTCAATTACTGATTATCAATGCAAAGAAATAAATAATTTATTTATAAACAAATTGATTATGGTTGTCAACAAGGTCTGACATCCTACCTCTCCTTACTTCTTTGATAATCACAACAAGTTTTGTGACTATTTTCCTTGTCAATTAAGCAATCTTAAACAAGCTATTAGGATTGAACCTATTGACAGCATTAATAGTTAGAGAAACTACCAGTTCTAACGAACAAACACATAAGTTTGGGTTTCTTAAATTAGATTGTATATTTTCATGATAATAATCTGAAAGTTTCTATTACAATCAAATTATATCACTCACCGTAGATACTAAAACTACCAAATAATTACGAATTTTATATTTTTATATGATAGTAGATTATTCTAACAATTAAATAGTGATCAAGTATTTAACCATAGAAAATAATCATATCAATAACGAACAAAGAATATACAAATATTTATAAATAAATGTAACCATAAGAACAAACTAAATCTTATAGTATTCGTTGAACCAAAATTTTGATTATCCTTTGACCAGAATAGGGATTTAGTCACGCCTCATGGTTGAATCACAGCCAAAGATATGATTAGGGTTTGTTATTGTAGAGAAAAGAAAGAAAGAAAGTCTTGGCTATTTTATTCCAATGAAGAAAAGCTTAAGACCAAAGAATCGTCAATCATTTCGGGCTTGTTCCACTCTAACTCCTCCCCAAGTTATCACAAGTGATCAATAAAAACTATACGTTCCTACTCAAGGGCGGAGCCAAGACCCCATAATAAGTGGGGTCAAATTTTCGTACAGTAAACCTTATTATTTTTTAAAAAGAACTACTAACATTACATATAGATTAAAATTGTACAATACAAGTGCTCATCTTTTTAAAACACTGCAAAATCATTCATTATCAATTTTGTTAGATACAACTTTTTCAATGTAATTAAATTAAACTCTTGATTTTTTTAAAATAATTTGTGAATCACCATCAATGTGATCATCTATGAGTTTTTTCAAGAAATTTATATTCACTGTATTATAAATAAAAACCATAATAACTTAATTTTGTATTATAAATAAAAATTTTCTATCCACTTGAAAAACTCCGTTTGGATTGGCCATTTTTTCCAAAAATAAGTTTTTCAAATACAATACTACAGTAATATACAATGACTCGAAAAAGCATGTCATCCATACAATACATCAAATATTTCAAAAAATTTTATAGTAAAAATTTTTCATATACACTGTTACAGTAAAAAAATTTAAAATAGCTAATCCAAACAGAGTTTTTGGAAATTTTGAAGTTTGAAGAATTGGTTTTCTCACTTTACTCAACAAAGTTCACCCCTTGTTTTTTGGAAATTTTGGATGAAATTATTCTTGAACTAACTTCCATAAATAACTTGAATTAAATTCAAAATTATTGTGATGGTAAGAATTATGAAATTTCAATTGTTTGGGGTCAATGTATATAGAAAAGAGAGTTTGGTAAATTTAGTGGGGGTCAAATAAGATGCAATTTTAATTTTTTTTAAAAAATTTTCTAGGCCTAAAAACTAATTTTTCAAAGTTAAGTGGAGTCAATTGACCTCGCTTGCATGGCTCCGCCACTATTCCAACTATAACTAAAGGATAAGAATCCTTTTTCAACTCTAATACTAATACTACTAAATTAAAATATAAGATATTATTCCTCATGTTCCTAAATAACTAATCAAGTACAACCCCTTTAGGAAATTAAAATTGTTTCCAATGTATCGGTAAAATTCCAAGCTGGGCCCACTTTACAACTAGCGACATCAGGATTTTGCAGCAAATTAAGACGCGGCCACGTCTTGTAAAATAGTCTTTTGGAATTTCAGCTTTTAATGCACTTTTTACTCCCATTTCACCATAAATTCCTAGCAACAACACAAAAAATCATGTATGAGTAGAATCTAATAATTAACACCATATCTTGGCACAATAAAAGGAGAAATATTCAAAAAATTAAGTGCAAAATTATCTATCTAACACACCCATTTGTTCCATTTAGGATATAAGTGACACTAATCTTCATTTACTACCAAAATGCAGGGTGTTCTATTTTCTTTTGAACTGGTAAGTTCAATTAACAAGCGCATACTCCTGTGCTTTGTCCATCATTTTGACACAAACTACCAATGGACAGAAAGATGATAGATACAACATTGCTAAGGCATACATAACTAAGAACAGGGGTGGAGCTAAGACCCCACAGTAAGTGGGGTAAAATTTTAGTACGGTAAAATTTATTTTTTAAAAAAATAAAAACTACTAACATTATATACAGGATATAATTATATCCTAGAGTACTCTTTTTTTTTAAAATGTTTGCAAAATCAAATTCATTATATGCAGGTTATAATTATACCCTAGAGTACTCTTTTTTTTTAAAATGTTGCAAAATCAATTCATTATATGCAGGTTATAATTATACCCTAGAGTACTCTTTTTTTTTTTTAAATGTTGCAAAATCAATTCATTATATGCAGGTTATAATTATACCCTAGAGTGCTCTTTTTTTAATGCTGCAAAATCATTCATTATCAAATTTGTTAAATGTATCTTTTTCAATATAAGTAATTGAAACTCTTGAATTTTTAAAAATAATCTGCGAATCACCATCAACTTGATCTTCTACAGGCTTCTTTTATAAAATTTATCTTTACCCTATTATGCATAAAAATCATAATAACTTAATTTCGTATTATAATAAAAAGTTTACCATCCACTTGAATAATTCTTGTTTTTGAAGACCTTGAAGTTTGAAAAAAAATAATTTAAAGAGTTGAGTTTCTCACTCCAGTCAAGAAAGGTCACCCCTTGTGTTTGGAAATTTTAGATGAATTTATTCTTGAACTAAGTTCATAGATAATTTGAAATAAATTCAAAATTATTGTGATGGTAATAATTATGAATTCCTCAATTTTTTGGGGTCAATGTATATAGGAAAGAGAATTTGATAAAATATAGTGGGGTCAAATAAGATACAACTTTAAAATTTTCTAAATTTCCTAAGCTAAGAACTAAATTTTCAAAGTTAAGTGGGGTTGTATGTGGCTCCGCCACTGGCTAAGGAATTGGTTGAGATATGCCTGGCCACTACAGTTGCAGTTAGCCCTCCTATTATTGTGCACCCTACTTTGGCTGCTAGAGTCACAATTGAGGCACACAAGTGAACTTGCTAGAAAACTAAATTTAGTTTGTTGAAACAACCCAAGCACCTACTAGCAAAGATAAGTTCTTCAGCCCAATAACAAAGAATGTCATCGAAGCAATTGTTCAGTTATCTAACACTGTACAAAAGGCATCCTCATCAAAAGTTACAGCAAAAGGATCTTGGCTTTTGAAATTATAGAGCCCTAAAACTACTGCACCTACTGCTAAGGATATAGGTGATTAACTCTCTCCATTGACTACTTAGAAGGTTTCTGCTGAAGAGAAGAATCCAACCACTGCTAAATCTGCTGAGATAAGCCTCTAAACACAAAGCGTGATGCTATGATGTGAAGTTATCTTCGCCAACTTCATACCATTTTTTGTGAGATTAATGTGCTTGCTGAATTGCTAGAATACCATTTTTTGCACCATATTAGGATCCATTAAGATTCAATCATCATTAAAACTTAATAAATCTTGATATATGATATTATGTAGCTATCCATGAAATATAGATTAAACAATCAGCAGGTTTACCCTATCTTTGTTTAGGACAAAGATTGCACTGGAAGGCATGTAGTTGTGGCTAGGTTAGCTTGATAACTATGTAAATGACAATTATGGCTATTAACTGTGCTTGTGTTAATTATGGCTTTGTCATGTGATTGGAAAATGATATATGAGTTTGTTCACAATGGCAGCCTTTGGACCATATAATGTGAAAATTTGCATTAACAGGGATACTAAGATAGAACATTTTAGAGGCTAAGGTCGGCCTTGTGCAACCTAATTTCTCTAGTAATATAATGATTATTTCAAATAATATTTCAAAAGAGGTGTACCTTTCATGTTCTTAACTCGTGTCTATCTTAACAGTTAAATTTAATAGAATGTTCTGGAACTGCGGATGAAACAGTTTTAGGAGTACTGTCAGTCATTTGTCACGGAAAATAGTTTTGGAAGGTTTATTGTACCTCCGGTGCATTTTAACCTTTTTTTTTTGAAATGGCGGAGTACAAGAGGGGGGCTAAACCGTACCTCCAAGAACTATTGAACTATTTCTGATGATCACTATTCAAGCCTAATAGAAGGGATATGATGAAGAACCACCACTAAGAGCTCAAGTCATCACTTCAAGAGGCTCGAGTGAGGATGCTCTACGTGCACCATCAATGAACCTTGGGCCGATGACTAGAGCACCCTCCAAACATTTCTACAAATCGTTCATACACGCATAGGGAGGATCCAAGAGCCTAATCACACGATGGTGAGCCTACTCCAAGTCCATGAGAAGGCCGCGGATGACTAGAGAGAGGACGGGCTGCATTATGGGTTTCACTTTCGAGTTAAGTGTCTAGTGTAGGCTTGAGAATAAGGTTGGGCAGCCATGTGGGCTTGGCCGACCAGTCCTTATCCATCTAGGGCGAATTAGCACTTTCCAAATTCATTTATTTCCTTAGTAAGTTAGGTTTAGTAGTTGGAGTCAATATCGTTTTCCATTACTAGTAGGATTTCGGTTCATGAAGCCTATAAATATAAGGCTTGGCCGAGATTGTTAGGCATTCAATTATCAATAAACAAGTTTCAGTTTTAAAAGTATTCTCTTAGCTTTGGTTGACCTTTGAAATATCTTAGATTTGTTCTAAGTGTTTCTTCTTGGCTTATTAAGCAAGAATCACACTTGCTCGTGGCGCCATTCTACCATTAACCATAAGTTCCTTTAATCTTTTCTTGAGGGTTACAAATCATTTCGTAGTTCTTATCCAAGGGATTCTAAAGGGGTTTAGGGTTCCGCACATTCAAACCTTGAAGTCACGTGTCTAGATCCTGTTTGTTGGTATACGAGTTCTCCCAATCGCAATTGGGTTGTATCAAGAACCTAACGTTCCAAAGTAACCTCACTTCTAACCTCTAGCGAGAGTTGATCTAACGACTCGAATACCCTGTTGATGCCCAAGTTTATGCCAACCCTAGCGAGAGCATTAGCAGACCTATTTTGCCTCTCGAAAACAGTGCATCATCATTCGCACATGACGCTGCAAAAACTAGTAGCTCCTCAAAGTCACGCATTAGCCACCAAGATATCCCACCTTACCATGGAACATTCGAACCAGCAGCAAAGAATCTGACTCCATGTGCACATTCGCAAAACCTTGTTGGACACAAAGCCTCAACCCTGCAAGCACTGCCTTCAGGGTCTACCTGCAAACTTTCAGCTACATCAAAAACAGTAGAGAAGGCAAAAAATGAACTACCCCAATGGATTCCTTAGAATACCACTCCCGCCTGCCCTTCCAGGATTGTCCCTAAAGCATCCATCAACATTCAACTTAGGGATCATGAGCTGCGACCTGCTCCATTTTCTGCCAGGAGATCCTACGAGGTTTGTCCCTCTTGACCACTAAATCAAAGAGAGAAGGCCAGGAAAAACCACCATTGGCAAGATTGGAAAAACGGCCACAAAAATTCTCTCGCAGCTCCCCAAGAATACGCAAGTGAATAAATTCTGCCGACACCACTTTGCTTCAAAGAGCACTAAGTTCCTAGCCTCCAGAGGTGCCAACACACTAGGCAAGGGAGAATTCGATATATTAGCTTCAACTTAGAGTTCTTTGTAACCCATAACACTATTTAGCCAGCACATGTCGCATAGTATAAGCTGGATCGAGGCCACTAGCACCCCTTCAAAAGACTACCAAACCTGTAAGGGGATCTCTCCATTGCAAAAAATATGATCCAGACTCTCCATCCCCGGCTCCTTACAGCACCAACAGAGAGTGGACCCTGTACTTGAAAACGGTAAAGAATATCCATAACTGGCAGTCGGTACTCTAGAAAGTGTAGCATAAAGAAGGAAACCTTAGCATGAATCATTGAAAAAGGAATGACCTGGGTGCAGGTTGGCTCACCACCTGATACGCAGATGAAAACTGTGAACGAGCCGAGAAGCTTAAGTCCCACACTATTCGATCCGGCCGCCGAGATACAGGAGGAGGAATACTTAAGATTTTAGACACAATGACTCGTGCCAGCCATTGCTCTAATAGATTTATGCTCCACCCAGTCTTGGTCAAACAAAATTTGCCACTGAATATACCCCAAATGTCTCCACCTTATCGCACACAGGCCTAGGCCCCATCCAATTCTCATGCCAGAAATCCATTTCCCATTCCCCAAAACCCATCTAATATGCTTTTTCCATTAGGTCTTTGACCAATACCATCCTTCGCCATAGGGGAGACTGCCCTCGAACTTGTTCCGCTTCACAAGGATAACCATCGCGCAAATATTTGCCCTGCATAAAGCGTGTCCATAAGGACAGATTTTGTCGGAACAACCACCATAACTTCATTGAAAAAGCGTCATGGATCGACTGTAGCGACCGTATCCCCATGCCACCCTCGTCCACCAGCTTACAAATGGAACTCTATTTAATCCAATGAGACCGTAAGCCATAGTCTGAGCTGCCCCATAGGAATCCCCCAAAGATCTTTTTCTAGACTTCGAAAAAGACTCTTCGGGGGTGTCGCAACAGCCAATATATGAATCGGCATGGATGCAAGCACGCTCTTAATAAGAGTCAACTTCCCACCATAAGCTAATAGCTTACTATTCCATGCAAACACTCGCTTGGACACCGAGTCCGCAATTCCAGAGAAGTAGTTCATCTTACCCCTTTCCGACATAGAACGGGTAGCCAAGATATTTAATGGGGAAAGACTTCTCTTGGAAGCCCGTAACCTGAGAGATGGATATGCTTTCTTGTCCGCGTGAAGCCTGTTGATGCACTAAAAAATAACTTTTCTGGAGGTTCACCTATTGTCTAGACACGTTACAATATGCTTCCACAGAGCGCAAGACCATCTTTAACGATCTCTTCAACTCGCTACTGAAAATCATTACATCATTTACGTAAGCGAGATGAGAAACGTTAGGGCAGGCTCTGGGAGCAAACCTCCTATCTTCAAGCAAAGCATTTAGTGAGCGAGATAAAACATCCGCCCCCAAAATAAACAAAGCCGGTGATATGGGGTCCCCTTGGCGCAGCCCCCTAGAAGATGTGAAGAACCCCTTTGGTGTCCCATTAATAATCACTGAAAACCACACATTAGCCACTAGTCGCCACATTATATCAATCCACCTCTCCCCGAAACCAAATTTACGCATTACTTGCATTAGAAAATTCCAGGAAAACCCTATCATAGGCCATCGCCATATCCAACTTAAGGACCACATTACCTCCTCTATTCGGCCTCCGAATGCCTGAAAACTAGCTCTTTGGCCAATAAAAAGTTATCTGAAATTTGTCGACCCTGAACAAAGCCGCTCTGGTTATCAGAAATTAAAGAGCGGCAGAACCGTCGCCAATCTCTTCGCTAGTAGTTTAGAAATAATCTTATTCACAAATGTACAAAGACTGATTGGTCGATATTGCGAGAAATCCTGAGGAGAACCCACCTTGGGAATGAGGACAATAGAAAGTAGCCATTATGCTCCTTGGCAGCTCCAATCTAGAAAAGAAACTACATACCGCCTCAAAAACATCTTTCCCAACAACCTCCCATGCAAAGGTAAAAAACCTCCCCGAAAACCCATCTGGACCAGCAGCATTGTCAGGATCCAATGAAAACACCACGTCCTTAACCTTCTCTAGAGAAGGTTGACGCTCCAACTCGAGGTTATCTCGATCAGTCAGCAGTTTTGGGATCACATCCGGCATAGAAGTGGAGCTCAACCCTGATTGATTCAAGAACAGTTATTGAAAAGAGAACACTGCCTCTTTAGCGATATTGTCCTCCCTGTCCAGCCATTCCCCGCATTGCGATTTTATACAATGGATCACAGGTTTCCTCCTCCGGTGCATTTAACCTTGATAATATATTAGTATTTGTCTCACTATTGCGAATTAATCATTAAAAAAAATCTTAGCATTATGTTTATTCTATCCTTTGTGTTGGTGTTTAATATACCATATACTAATTGTAAAAAGATGGTAGGAGATAACGACATTTAAAGTTGGAAGAATAGGACATGACGGTTAAGTTAACAAAATATTATATTTAGGTTTAGAAGGATTTTGCCATCAAAATACTAATATTTCATTTAACTATGGCTTTCAAATAAGTAAGATACACGAGCGAAATAAATGTAGCTATTTTAGTTCAAATTTTATATGGCTATACAGTATAATTTGAGATATAATGAATAATTTATAAAGCAAAAAGAAATCTATTGCCTCCATGCATGCAAGCCAATGCATGACTTTCAATTAGAACCGGTGAAGTTGATGTAACTTTGTCAAACGAGCGAGATATTGAACATTTCTTACAAATCTTGAATAAAACAGATTTAATTAACAAATTAGTCCATTTAAGAAAAATTTGACAAGTACATAATTTCACATCAAAAAAAAAGGTTTTGATTAAATCTTTGCTTGTCTTTTCGAATTTATGCCTGGAGACTTAAAAAAATGGTTAGAAAATTATTAAAAAAGACTGGTGTCAAGATGGTTGATCTTCATCATTACTATATAAAAAGTATGAAAATTGGTATTGGGTAGTGCAAGTGTAAGCACTTTTTTATCTTAGTTTTTGTTATTCCTAAATTACCCTCATGTCTTTTAATTAAAATTATTGTATTTTAATGTGGCACTAATTAAAAGAAATAAAACACTCCAATTGATTACATTTTAATGGTATTGGTAATTATAATTAAAAATTCCTCATTAAAAACTATTTACCTACCCTTGGACTCCATTTCCTATTATTATATACGTATCAAAATCTCTTAATTGAAGCATGGAAAATTTCTCATTAGTCATTAGTTGAGATTATTAAAAAAAAATCAATTTTCAAAAAATAGATACCTACTAGAAATGGAGAAACATACAATCACAAGAAAACCCTTATTCATCTATATATTTTCACACAAATATCACAAGTAAATTTTACAATTATGCACTTTTACCAATATGAAGAATTTTTCATGTTGCACCTAATGAAATTTCAATATACAAAAAATGATGACACCTTTATAACTGAAATAACAGTATTAAACTAGAAAAAAGAAATCTAAAATAACACCATACGAACCACTATTATCATTAATCGCAACTGATCAAAACAAGAGAAAAACTGAAATAAAATTGAAAACTATTTATAAAATGACACAAAGTAAATAGCAAATGAATTAAAAAGATACAATACAATTCAAATAATACCAAAGACAACATCCAAATTACTGATATCCAGGGGAAGACAAACATTGTTATTGACAAATAATATAGTAATGCTTAATTTGTATTGGTTTGAGCAAACCAAATCCATCCATCAAGTCAGAAACCATCTCCAATGATAAAATAAGGATTATAATAAGAGTAAATATAAAATGAAGAATGATAAAATGAAAATGATATCCAAATTGTTTTTGGTGATATCCAAAATACCCTTATTTTTCTAATGATTACATATATTTATTGTATTGCAATATTAGTGAATAATGGAAGCGATTGTGAAATGAAAAGCTTTAAAATTAAGTAAATTTCATTTATGGTGACAATTGTAATTAGACAGATTTAATGCATTCCAATAATGATAATAATGATAGCGGTTATGGATTAAAAGTTGGCAATTAAAAACTAAAACACTGCAATATACAAAAAATTAATATTAAAATTATTAATTAGCCACAATTCTCATTCCAATTTCATGATCATAAAAAAAAAACTAATATTAAAACCAAAAATATTGTCCTCATATGAAAAAAGTAGACTTGTTGCTCTTGCTTCGCATTGGATTGTGCTAAAACATGAATAAAAGAAAAGGAAAATAGAAAAACTCCAACTATCTCTATCTATAAAATTTCAATTGTTAGAATGTACAAGCCAAAAAACTTTACGTGGTGGATTATTTATACTCCATTATTGACACAAATAGAATTAACATATACAAAGAATTCAAATTACATGTATGTTTATTTTTCTAACTTAATTATATTCTTCGTTTATAAAAAAATTGTGATGATTTTGGTTTATATGCAATAGAGTCATGAATATACAATAATTTTGGAAAAACATGATATTAATCAATATTTGATATGTTAGCGTTCAATCTATAAATCAAAAAGTGCTTCGTTCATGATTTCAAGTTCAATCCTAAGGGATATGTCAACTACATTGGAATGTTTTGTCTCTTTTCATTTAATAAAATTTTTAAAAGTAACTAGCTTAAAAAAATAAATAACATAAAATACTATATTATGATGTTGATGATCAAAATTTCATAAAAATTTTTAGTATCAGAAAAATAATATATTTTAAGATATTACAATCACGTGCAAAGCACGTGAACTATTACTAGTAAGTTAAAAGTATTGTTTAAGCAAAAAAAATTGTGGATTGCCTATTATAGAGTTCGAGTTCAAGTGTGGAATTATACGTTAACCACAAAGTAAACACATGAACATCAAATGATGGTTAATTGGTTGTTGAATAAATGTACATTGATTAGCATTGGAGTTCAAATTGACCATTGAACGAGTGCTTAATTTACTTAAAAGTTTGATTCTGTACTAAATCTCAAGTTGGTTATAATTCAACATGGTTGATTAAAGGTGTTGCTGACTATTAGAATTATTGATAATGCCTCAAACCCAAGCAAAAAGTATATAAAGAAACAACTAATGTGAGTATCAAAATGTAAATTACAACGTTGAATCAAGTATAAACTGTTAAAACTAAGGAAACATATAAAATGATGTAGATTATTTTTTCACTTACCGGATTAACTTTTGAGAAAGCTTAAATATTAAGAGTTACCAAAACGAGTTATGCTATGCGCACACACGTAATTGTAAGTTTGTACTATTAAAACGCTAACATACTTAGGCTGACATAACACAGCGCAACAAGATCATGTGATAATAGCATGATTTAGCAGTTTAAGCCGGTGATCTATGACATATGACAAATAATGATTATTTTCGTGTCATAAACTAATTGACACCAACTCGCTAATTTCATTTGAGGTTCTCGTCGAACTGTTATGTTTCTAGTAGAAGTTGTAAAATTTCCTCTAATTTTGCTTCTTTGCCTAAACTTAAAAATTTTAGATTTGTTCTAGTCAAACATTAGAAACCAACCAATTTTGCATGCATGGCCACACGAAGAATAAAGTTGCATTATTTATCCCAATTGAGAAAAGTGCAAGACTGAAGGACAGGCAATCAAAATTAATTATGTTTTAAAAGGCGAGGGCGTTGGATTAGACGTTCTATATTCCATGCCGGATGAAAGTCTTGAGTGTGGGGCATAAGTCCCACAAATTTTGATTTTTTAAATAGATAAAAAATAAGAGAAATTTAGTTACAGATGTCGGACAAGGTTGTTGTTCATCAACTATTACAACCTTCTTTGATTGGTTACAGCTGTCGAATAAAGCTTATTCTTCATCAACTATTACAACCTTCTTTTTTATGATGTAGCTGCTGATGTAAATGGATCAATGCAGATTGCTTTGGTACTCAAAAAATATCTAAAATCTATCAATCATTCAACAATTCCATTACTTCCCAAGTCTCCCCTGTTTTCTTCTTCTTCATCTCCTCCTTTTTTTTTCTAATTTTTGCCCCCACCACGTTTCAGCTGACTGTTTAATTTTGCTAGTTTTATTTCAGGATATTCTTTCCATGGAGTACGTTCACTATCAATTTAAGATCATTGATGTTGTTTATTCTCTCTTGGAGGACCTGCAAGGATGGCTAGATTTGTTATGGTTTTATCATAGAGGTACAACAGATCATTCTGATCTAATCCAGATCCTTGAAGTGGCATTTGAAGCTGTTGAGATGTTTCTTACATATATTGCAAATTGGAGTGATGCTAATGAGCTGTGCAGTGTTGATCAGGAGCTGGCATCTCTAATCCTGGACCTAGAAGTTGTATTCAAGAGACAAGAACTTATTACAAAGTTGCTGCTGAGAATCCAAGGTAGTGAAACAAATAAGGATTATCCCAAATCTGCAATTTCTGAGTTGCAAATAAGCTTCAAGTCATGAGGCCTCAAATTAAAGCAGCTTATGAATATATTGCATCCAACAGTTCATTTCCATCCTCCCATCCCCTTAGCAATTGGGATAAGTGGACAAACTTTATTGAATATCTATGCAATATTGTGTGGCAGCAATGCGAATTGCTAAGCCATTTCTCCTTGTATTTACATATCATGCATAACATGCTAAGACATCTCTACTGGTTCATCTCTGAAATGGATTGTCGGTATTTTGATAGAGGAAGATATCTCTTTAGTCATTTTGGAGCTGTACTTGTCTGTGCAGCACATTTTTGTTATTTGTGCTGGATTCATCAAATGGATGAAGACAAGAATCAGGAGTTGATCATTATGCTTGCTGGTCTACTAAAAGCGCTCAGCCTAATACCCCGCAAGTTACAAAGCTGTGCCTCGAACTAATAGCCTTCTGCTACTCGGGATCATATGATTATCGGCTAACAACATTCGTTGAATTTCTCATTCCTGAGAGGAAATTTGGACTCGAAGTCTGCAAAAGGCTCGAAGGCCTGATAAAATTTTACACAGAAGCATCAGATGTGAAAAACAAGGATGATGAGACAAAGCTGCTTTTAATGGAGATTACAGCAGCGATTAGCGAGCTTGGATCTTTTGGTTACTCATTTTATGCAACAAAGGGAAGACGTCACCTTAATCCTTCATTATTTAAGTGGCTTGAAAAGATAGAGCTTCTCAAGTTAGATTTATTCCTGATCAAGCTTCTACACCACAGGATCAGTTTGAAATTTCTTGAGGCTGAAATTGATTCTTTCCAAAATGAACTGATATATTTGCAGAGTTATCATAGAGATGCATCCGAAGGGGAAAGTAAAGTTCCTAAGCTGATCTGCGTTGCAAATTATACCTATAGCTAGGGAGGCTGGCTCTATTTATCGATCACTTTATGCCATGTTCGACGACCTACGTCGCTTGGAGGACACTCCATATCCCCCTTACTTATTCCCGTGGAGATTCAGTAACACAACTCAACAAAAGTTCAGAAATAAGCTATTAAATTTGCTAGAGAAGAATAAACTTTTGAAGGCGGAGATAGTTTTTGGAAAGAACTTGTTTATGGACACCCCAGTCTGATAGTCAATGTGAAGGACCAAATGGAAAGCCTTGATCAGGGGCTGATAGTCCTTAGAACCTATTTGATCGGTCCACTAAACGAGAATGAGAAATTAATTTTGACACATGCGGAGTCAGTAGCAAGGATGCAGCTTGTTTTTATTACTCTCTTCTTGGAAGTGAAATTACAGTAGACATGGTGAGGAAATTTAGAAATTGGGCTTCCTGAGTTGGTGGAAAAGATGAAGCTTGTCAATGCAGATATCAAAGAGAGTTATAAAACTATTCGAAGGTCAACAAAATCTCATTTGTCCAAGGTAGAAGGATTTGGCTTCATTGATTTTCTTCTAGGAGATATGAAGGAGCTGCTGAACTCTGAAGCTGATTCTCTTGTTCTAGTGAAACATCAAATTTCATATTGTTCATGGAGAAGATAAAATTCTTCAAATCATTCCTCAGGAGTATTGAAGAGCAGTTCGATGAGCATCAGGACTTGAAGAGTCTTGTGTTGTGCATTGTACATGTGATACTTGAGGCTGAATATGTCATTGAGTCTTTTCGGCTTGGAGATTGCTTGCGATGGTTTCATCGACTATGGCTTTCTGATCTCGTAGAAGATCTCAGCCTTATTAAGGTTCAGGCAACAGAAATCTATAAGAATGCACATAGGGTTAGCACCCATGATTTACTAGGTCTCCAATGAGGACATAGAACCAGCCAAGATTCCCATGATTGATGAAGTTGTAGTTGGTCTTGCTGATAGAAAAGATTGATCATTGATAGACTTATAGCAGGATCATCACAGTTAGATGTTGTCTCAATTATTGGCATGGCGGGACTCGGCAAGACGACTCTAGCCTGGAAGGTATATAATGATCCTTTGGTTACCTATCACTTCCACATTCGAGCATTGTGTTGTATCTCCCAAGCATATCATAAGGGGGAATTGCTTCTTCAGATTTTAGGTGACATCATGGAAATTACGGAAGAGATTCTTGAAATGAGTGATGAAGATTTAGAGCTGAAGTTGTACAGATGCCTAAAGGGAAAAAGGTACCTCATTGTTATGGACGATATCTGGAGCACTGAGGCATGGTATGATTTCAAGAAATCATTTCCGAATGACAACAATGGAAGCAGGATACTGATCACCAGCCGTCACTTTGATGTGGCTGAGAAAATCAAAGCATATAGTAGTCCTCATCTCCTTCGGCTACTCTCTGATGACGAAAGCTGGAAGTTGTTACAAAAGAAGTTATATGACACAAATGAGTGCCCTGATGAACTCTTGGAAGTTGGAAAGAAAATAGCCATCAGTTGTAAAGGACTCCCTCTTGCAGTTGTTGCAATAGCTGGTCTCCTTAAAAGAAGTAACATGACACCGGACAGTGGAAAAAAGTTTCAGAAAGTATGTGCTCAAGATTGCCGATGATCCTGAAACGAGGTGCATGGAGATTTAGAGCTCAGCTACAGGTATCTACCCAACTATTTGAAACCTTGTTTTCTTTATATTGCAGTGTTTTTGAGGATAAAGATATTCCAGTTAGGAAGTTGGCATGGTTATGGAGAGCAGAAGGATTCATAACAGATTAGGGTAGAAAGTGTAGAAGATATTGCGGAGGTTACTTGAGGATCTGATTGGAAGAAGCCTATTAATGCCTTCCAAAGAAGATCATGGAGGATGAAAACATGTCGTGTCCATGACATGTTGCTACTTATGCATCCAAAGTCTGAAGAAGAAAACCTTTGCAGTTCCAAAATGGATATGAACTTTTTGATTCTTCTCATGAGGATTGACTATGGTGTTGATCCCAATACATTTACCCCAAAAACTCCATCAAATACCAAAAACGTCGGCTGTCATTTGTTCCAAGAGAAATCATTTTATCATGTCAAGACCTTCTGGGCCATTTGTCCCACTCTGCTGTCTCTGCCACCAGTGATTGTATCCAAGATGTCCCTATGACATCTCCTTCATTTTTGACAACTTTAAACTCTTAGAGTGCTGGATTTGGAATGCATCAATATGGGAATTCTTTCCCCACTGGAGTACTAGTTGGTTGGTCTGAGATTTTTAGCTCTTTGTGGGGATAGATAGTATTCCAGATTCAATATCGCACCTCAGGGATCTTGAGACTTTGATTGTGAAGGGATTAAAAGGTAAAGTTCTACTACCTTATACTCTTTGGAGTATGGAAAATTTGAGACATCTCCATATCAATAATTATGCTGCCATCACCTTGGAAGATGATGAGAGCACAATTATTCCCCAAGTAATTAATCTGGTCAGTTTTTCCTCTCCGTATCTCCTTTGTTGTGAAGGTACAGAGAATATCATGAGGAGGTTGCTCAAACTTCAAAAGCTGAGATGTCTGTTTTCTGAATTACGTGATGATACTGGGAAGTGCAATCAGTTTCCAATACTGAATTTTCTGACGGAGATTGAGTCCCTCAATATACTCTACTCGGGCAGGATTGCTCCTCCTTGTAAATTTGACTTGCCATTGAATCTCAGGAAGTTAACTCTGTCAAATTTCGCCTGCCATGGAATTGTATTTCAGAGATTGGGAGATTACCTAACCTTGAGGTTCTCAAATTACTCAGTAAAGCTTTTGAGGGGAAAGTGTGGGAAATGAAAGAAGTTGAATTCCTCAAACTGAAATTTTTGAAGCTTGACACTCTAAGTATTGCTGAATGGAAATCCTCTAGTGATCACTTGCCACAACTTCAACACCTAATTTTGCGAAATTGCAGACAGCTCAAGGAGGTCCCCTCTGGTTTTGGGGACAGCTCAAGTCTCGAGATGATTGAGGTACAACTCTGCGCGCACTCTGTTGAAGAGTCTGTGAGACTGCTTCAGGAGGAACAACATGAAATGGGGAATGAGCTGAAGGTCCTTGTTGATCGGTCAGACATGGATTTCAATCATCTTCCTAATTTCTGGTAGAACTTTACCCTGTTATTCTTTTTGCAGCTAAGTAAATTTGAGACTTTTTGTTACAAGTCTGTATGTGCCACGTTTTGTATACTTGCTTGATTATCAAGTTACTGGATCCTCTACCTTTTTGAGACTTTAACTCCCCACCAAAATCATAATCATTTCGCTCTTGAATTATCACTTCATAGGCTGAAGTCTTGAAGTTATGTTTTTTCAGTTTAATTCTGCTTTCATACAAATACAGATTCTAAGAGATTTTGATCCGGTTAATTATTGGTCAACTTTTTGTATGAGCTCTTAAAAAGAATTAATGTGACCAAAAGAGAAGAACTGCACTAAAGGCAATAAAGATAGATTGAAACACAAAACTTTTATTCTAACTAAATATTTTTCAGTTGCCAAAATTTGGTACTTTTGGCCACAACTTGGACATTTTTAACAAAGCTAATATGCCAATATCTGTTTCAGTTGGCTGTGTGGAAAAGAGAAGTAAACCTCTTGAGGTGAAGATAAAGGAATTCTCAGCAGATGTTGGAAAAAGGGAATCTGGAAGATCTTACATCACTGACTTCTGCTTAGACGTGCAAAAGTCTCAATCCCAAAGGTTTTTCCTCACATTTGGGCAGCTAAATGCGCTTGTAGCGATGATTTTTCTTGCCACTAATAGCATGGTTAGTGTTGAAGATTTGGCTTTCATAGTCAATTCTTTAGTATACATCCATTTTTACCAAAAGTTGCCTTTCCAACTTTTTCCCCTCAACCCAATCTCAGAATCTTTTGGGAAAACACAGGCTTCAAAGTCTCTATGTGCTATCTTCTGGAATAATCAGTTTAGTTCTCCCACCAGCATATATGCTTCAAGGTATGTTTCGAGGATACAAAGGGGTATCAGGGACTCAGGGCAGCTGCAACACGTTGTTCGTCTTGCTAGTCAGATTTTCATGGAAGGAGTGGCTTTCTATGGTGCAGTTTCCATGCCAGTTTTTGTATTCGTGCCTGTTTTCTGCAATTCAAGGAGGATCTTTACTGGTATTGGAAGAGGTCTTGCTGTCATTAATATGGCCTTTTTTTCTTCAATTGTTTGGGGTTGTATTGCCTGTTTTCCTCCGAAGGGTCTTCAAGATATATTATTCATCTGGGAATAACACTAATTATGTTATGGTGGAAAGTGGGAGATTTTATGTTTCACTGCTTCCACCATAACATGAATACGTGTCTGAAAGATTGTGCAAGTTTCCCTTTTCTAAGGAGTCTGACTTGATTTAATGTAACTTTACGTTGCTCTATTTTGAGAATGGAAATTGCTACTAATTTCGTCTTCTCGTTATTTTGATGAAAAAATTATAAAAGTGAATGAATGAATTAGTGAATTGGAGGGAGGAAATTCCTTTGGATCATGTTGTTGCATACAATCTAGTCCTGTCAGTGAGAACCAAATCACATTGCAACTGGGGTGGTCTTTTCTTGTTTTACTACTTGGTGGTTGCTCAAACGCAATTGTAACCATTGATAGCTTCCCATTGGAGCCCTAGTCAACTTGATTAGGATTTTTGAACTCCATATGCTTTATGGCAACCGTTTTCCTACAGAACTTTGATTATTCCTTGTCCAGTTCAATTTTCAGTTTCTCATATTAGATAGCTTTGTATTAAATGTGTATAACTAGTAAGAGAAATAGTATCTACAACAATAATGCTCTTAGGAAACTTACCTTGATAGATATAGTACCATTTTTTACCTTTTTCATGTGATTGGATCCATGGTTCGCCGTCGCGGTCTCGGTTGTTCCACATCCGTCGCGGCATATCGGATGAATATCGGGTGATACACATATTATAGTATATAAAAAATTTCAAAAAATCTGAAAAAATTACTAAAAATAGAAAATACCATAAAAAGCACAATTATCAACTTAAATTTACTAAATACCTACATTATCATATATAGTTACTAATTATTAAATAAAATAATGCTGTCATTACCATAAGGGTCTATAGCATTAGCAATAAATGATTTTAGAATAAAGTGTACGTTCTAATTCTATTTTATATGAGATAAAAAGTATATATAAGAATAAAATCATCATATCTTACATAATACAATACAAATCTTGGTACACAAAGGAAGTAGCGGTGTTTAGTTTAATACAATAAAAAAAAAACAATTGCTACACGGTACAAAAGCCCATCTTCTGTTTAGTGCAGCCGCACCTCACTAGAGTCTTCCCCGAGTCTTCCCTTCATTTTTAGCCGTATCTTCCTCTGACTCTTCCCTTCATTTTTTTCCCAATTTCTGTTTCTCACTTTTTTCACCTCCTTCACAGCCAGATAATGTGGAAATTGAAGAGCCGGCCGTCACCTTTATTGTTTCTTTTGCTTTCCCTTTCCCGCTATTGTTGTCTTCCTCCAACAGCCTGCCGTCACCTCTGTTTTGAGCCGCAGCCGAACGATGAAGAAATTAAAGAACCGATCGGCTTGTTTCTCCAGCCGGCCGTCACCTTGATTCTAGAGTGAAGCTCAAAAAGTAGTGATGGATTATGCAGAAATTGCTGGTATGGTTCTCCCTTTATCCCCACTTTCCCCTAAATTTCTTCAGCCGGTTGTTTTGAGCCCACTTTCCCCTAAATTTCTCCAGCCGATTTGAAATTGCTGGTATGTTTTGAGCCCCACTTTCCCGTAAATTTCTCCCTTTCTCCAGCCGGTTGTCTTTGTGGCTGAAAAATGAAACAATAAAGCATGGGAAAAGACTGCAACAATCGTATAGCTGTGGTGGACGACCTTTTGTAATTGTAGGACAATAATTTACTTCTCTGTTTGAATTTTGTTTGGTTTGTAAAAGGCTCTGCAACAGCCGTAGCTAGCTGTGGTGTGATGCCTTTTGTGTCCTTTCGGTGTCTTTCCCTTTTTTGTTTGGTTATGGCTTCCCAGTTGCTGTTTAAACTTGTTTACCGATACATATCCGAGTCGAATCCGAGAATTTGGCCGTTATCTTGCTACACGGTTCTAATTCGGACGATATCGGTTGATTCGGAGCGATTCAAATCGGATATGGTATAATCGGCGTTTCGGGTATCGGTATCGGAACGGCACCTGCCGTTCCGGTTATGACTCGGCCGAGTTGGCGAACCTTGATTGGATCTCTCCTAAAATGGTTAATAAATTTATAATTTTATTTGTGAGAATGATTTTTTTTGGCTTTTAAAATGGGTAATTTTTACACTTAAAATGTATAATTGACCCCATAATTTGCCATCAAATAGTAGTTGTAGGAACAAAAGAAATTGCTATATCTTGGGACCTAACCCGTATTATAAGGTTGCAGTTTTGAATTTTTGTAACGCATCTTGCATTAGTGCATTGTTTGTATGCATTGTTTGTAGCGCATCTTTGATCATTACTCCACAGTATCCAAGTTTGATGTGTCAAACTCAAAGGCACATTCAAAGATCAAAGATTGTAGCTTGTAAGCCCCAATAACTTTGCTCACTCTAAATCTAGATGCAATTTTTGACATTCTGTTACTAAAATGTTGGTGTGCAATTTATACATGTACATGTATGTTATCCGAGTAGAACAGGGTGTAAAAGATCAGTTCTACTCAATTGAGTTGGATAAACAATAGAGAAGCGTCATCGAATTAATCTCTAGGCTTTATGGGTGATTTCATCGTCTATGCAGGGCCGGAGAGAACCCAGGCAATAACTCTCCATTTCACCTGAAGATGGCTTTAAATTAAGACAGCATAATCAGTAATTTCAGGTTTCTGAACATTGGCAATTAGGAAATCCTCCTACACAAACAAAACCAACATGAAAAGTAAATAATATCCAAGAAAGATCATAATTGTTAAATTCAAAGCCAAGCCTCAATTATTGACTTTGAAATAGCCAAAATTGTTGAATTATTTGGCACAATTACAAATCCCACATCGGTGGGTTTATGAATTGGAGAAGGTTTTGAGAGTTATAAATAAGCTCTCTACCTTCTCAATTAAAACACACCAACAAAAGGAATTCTTTTGTAATTCTTTTGTAATTCTTTCTTCTTCTAAATTATAAGAGCAGGTTGCTTGAGTGGTGCTCGGAGAGTAGGCAAAATTGGCCGAACTCCGTTATCAATTTTTCGGGTGCGTTCTTTCCTTATCTCTTTTATTTATTCCGCATTTATTTAGTAGTTTCTTTTCAATTGTGTATAGTATTCAATATATTTGTCGGGTTTATTTGTAATATTTTATACGGTTCATTTGGGTGTATTTTCTTATTCGTGTGTACGTATTATTTATGTATATACGGGTCTAGTTGTGATAATACACCGTACACGTAAATTCTGTCTAGGAGACTGGATTTTAAGTGGGACCGCTTGTGACCCCTCTAGTCTTTCTTGAAAATTTATTTGGAATGGTAATTTGTCTAAGAAAATTGATTTGACGATCTTTCTTGGAAATTACTGAATCGGTCTAATTACTAGTTGAATTTTTTAGTGAAAAATTATCCGATTTCCCCAACAAGTGGTATCAGAACCGAAGGTTCGTCCTTTGGCCTGTTTGTATTTTTTATATATTGAATATTATTATTTGAGTCTGTAATGGTATCAGACAATTCCACATCAAGAATTACATCTGAGGCATCGGCTTTCTCGTCTACATGGTCGAGGACTCTAATGTCAAATTCGAAACTGGCGGTGGAGATATTTGACGGTACTGGCTATTTCGGCATGTGGCAAGCGAGGTCATAGACTCTTTTTTTCAATAGGGTCTTGACATTGCCATTGAAAAAAGAAACCAGATGACATAGAAGAGAAGGAGTGGAGTACCATAAATCGATTGGCATGCGGAACTATTTGATCGTGTTTGTCCAGAGAGCAAAAGTATGCTTTAAAAAACGAGACCTCTGCATGGAAATTGTAGAGGGCATTGGAGGAGAAATTTCTGAAGAACAGTGGTCAGAATAAACTCCTTATGAGGAAGAGATTATTCCGATTCGATTACTAATCAGGTACTATTATGAATGAATATATCACTATGTTTAATCAGTTAGTAGCAGACCTGTTAAATTTAGATGTGAAATTTGAAAATGAAGATTTGATTTTGATGTTGTTGTCATCCCTTCCTGATGAATTTGAACATTTGGAAACTACGTTACTTCATGGAAAGAAAAATTGTCTTTAGATGCTGTATGTTCTGCTTTGTATAGTCATGAATTGAGAAAGTAGGATAAAATGAAAAAAAAAAAGTAGCTACAGCAGATGATGCGTTAGTGGTAAGAGATCGTCAACAAAGCCAATCAAAGGGGAGAAGAGGAAGGTCCAAAATCGAAAGCAGAGTTGCCAAAGATGAGTGTGCTTTCTGTCGTGAGAAAAGGCACTGGAAGAAAGATGTCCAAAGTTGAAGAAGAAAGGGAAAGCTCCGCAAGACGCAAATGTTGCAGATGCAAAAGTGATGCGGAATCAGATTTCTCTTTGGTGTATCACCTTCAACATCCCATTCAGATGAGTGGATTTTGGATTCAGTTGCACCTATCATATGTCTCCCATGCGGATTGGTTTTTCGAATTTGAAGAACTTGATGGTGGAGTTGTTTACATGGGAAATGACATTCCATGTAAAACAGTTGGGATAGATTCAATCAAGTTACGTAATCATGATGGATCCACCAGAATCTTGAAGGATGTTCGATACGTGCCGAATTTGAAGAGGAATCTCATCTCCTTGGACTCTTGGAGTCAAAAGGCTTGGAAGTGAAGATGCGAGATGGAATTCTTAAAGTAACTTCGGAGCACTTGTGATGTTGAAAGGTGTGAGGAAGAATAAGTTGTTGGAACAGTAGCAGCAGCAACTCTTCCAGTAGCAAGAAGGATGCGAAGGCAACAAAATTGTGCACATGCGATTGGGACATGCTGGTGAAAAATCCTTGCAAAATCTTGCCAAGCAAGGATTGTTGAAAGGTACAAAGCTTGCAAATTAGAATTTTGTGAGCATTGTGTTCTGAAAAAAAAAGAGAGTGAAATTTGGCACAAGTATCCATAATACCAAGGGTATTTGGATTATGTGCACTCAGATATGTGGGGACCTGCCAAAACTCCATCCCTTGGAGGCAAGTACTATTTTGTCACTTTTATTGATGATTTTTTCAGAAGAAGTTTGGGTTTTATATGAAGAGCAAGATGAGGTGTTAGGATTTTCCTTAAATGGAAAGCTCAGGTTGAAAATCCAGACGGGAAGAAAGATCAAGGTTCTCCGAACAGACAACGGTGGATAATACAAGAGTGATCCCTTCCAAAAGATATGCCAAGAATGTGGCATAGTTCGGCACTTCACAGTTAGAAGAACACCGCAGCAGAATGGGGTGTCAGAGCGTATGAACAAGAACTAGTGGAGAAAGTACGTTGCATGTGTCTAATGCTGGGTTAGGCAGAAAGTTTTGGGCTGAGGTTATGACATACGCTCAACATCTCGTCAATCGCTTACCATCATCTGCAATAGGTGGCAAGACTCCATTAGAGGTATGGTCTGAAAAACCTGCAACAGATTATGATTCTTTGCGTATTTTTGGTTCTACTGCATATTATCATGTAAATGAATCAAAGTTGGATTCCGTGCAAAGAAATCTCTCTTTATGGGCTTTAATGTTGGAGTTAAGGGAATACCATTTGTGGTGTTTAGAAGCAAAGAATGCCATTATTAGTAGGGATGTTACTTTTGATGAATCTGTCATGTTGAAAAAGGTAATACAAGATGGGATCGATGGGATCAATGGTACTTCACAACAGGTGGAGTGTACGCCGAAACAGGTGGAGTTTGAACAAATAATGGTGAGCCCAACAAATAGCACCATCAGTGACTCTTCCATAGCAGAAGAGGAGTCAGATGAGGAAGAGGTTTCTACCCAAGAACCTCCACAGCAGCAAGAGTCAATTGCCGTAAAGGCCAAGACGAGAAATTCAAAAACCTGCTCGTTTTGCTGATATGGTGGCCTATGCACTTCCAGTTGTTGATGATGTTCCATCCACATTTTTCGAAGCAGTTCGAAGTACAGAAAATGATAGATGGAAAGATGCTATGGAAGAAGAGATGCAATTCAGAAGAACGAGACGTGGAAATTGACACAACTACCGAAGGGTAAAAGGCAATTGGATGCAAATGGATATTTGCAAAGAAAGAAGGATTTCCTGACAAGAATGATGTTCGCTACAAGCAAGATTGGTGGCTAAAGGCTACGCTCAGAAGGAGGGAGTTGATTATAATGAGGTATTTTCTCCAGTTGTTAAACATTCCTCTATTAGAATTTTGTTGGCTTTGGTAGCGCAGTTGAATTTGGAGCTAGCTCAACTTGATGTGAAGACCGCGTTCCTTCACGGTGACTTGAAGGAGGAAATCTATATGTCTCAACCAGATGGATTCAAAGTTGCTGGTAAAGAAGATTGGGTTTGTAAACTGAGCAAATCGTTGTACGGATTGAAACAATCACCGAGACAATGGTACAAACGATTTGACCAGTTCATGATGGGTCAGAAGTACACAAGAAGCAAATACGATCATTGTGTATTTGCGCAAGTTACGAGATGATTCCTACATCTACTTACTCTTGTACGTTGATGATATGCTGATAGCGTCAAAGAGCCAAGTTGAAATTGACAAATTGAAGGCTCAGTTGAGCAAAGAGTTCGAGATGAAGGATTTGGGAGAACCAAGAAGATTCTCGGCATGGAGATAAGCAGGGATAGAACGAGAGGCAAGCTTTGTCTGACACAGAAGCAGTATTTGAAAAGTACTACAACGTTTTGGTATGAATGGAGATTCAAAACCTGTAAGTACTCCGCTTGCTCCTCATTTGAAACTTAGTAGCTATTATCTCCAAAGACGGATGAACGAGCATACATGGCGAAAGTCCCGTATGCTAATGCAGTTGGTAGTTGATGTATGCAATGGTGTGTACGAGACCGACATTTCACAGGCAGTTAGTGTGGTAGCAGGTTTATGCATGATCCGGGCAAGGGTCATTGGCAAGCTGTGAAATGGATTCTACGGTATATCCAAAATACGTAGATGTTGGATTAGTTTTTGAGCAGGATGAATCACTTGGTCAATGTGTAGTTGGATATTGTGATTCTGACTATGCAGGTGATTTGGATAAGCGACGTTCTACAACTGGCTACTTGTTCACATTTGCCAAGGCGCCAGTTAGTTGGAAGTCTACTTTGCAGTCAACGGGGCTTTGTCTACAAGGAGGCAGATATATGGCGATTACTGAAGCTGTGAAGGAGGCAATTTGGCTTCAAGGATTGCTTGAAGACTTGGGAGTTGGTCAAAAAACATTAACGTGTTTTGTGACAGTCAGAGTGCTATTCACTTAGCAAAGAACCAGATCTTGCACGCAAGAACGAAGCACATTGATGTTCGCTATCACTTTGTGCGGGAAATTCTCGAAGAAGAGGAGATTTTCTCCAGAAGATTCGAACTGCGGAGAATCCTGCAGATATGCTACCAAGGTGGTTACAAGGTCCAAGTTTAAACATTGTTTAGACTTGGTCAACATCCAACATATTTGAGTTGGTGCCTGAAGGCAAATTTGGAGGTATCGCAAGGACCGTTTATAATTTTTGAGGGAGAAGATTTGTATTTTTTGTGGGATTAGAAATCATGCCAAGTGGAGATTTGTTAAATTCAAAGCCAAGCCTCAATTATTGACTTTGAAATAGCCAAATTATTGAATTATTTGGCACAATTACAAATCCCACATCGGTAGGTTTATGAATTGGAGAAGATTTTGAGAGTTATAAATAAGCTCTCTACCTTGTCAATTAAAACACACCAACAAAAGAATTCTTTTGTAATTCTTTCTTCTCCTAAATTATAAGAGCAGGCTGCTTGAGTGGTGCTCGAAAAGTAGGCAAAATTGGCCGAACTCCGTTATCAATTTTTCGGGTGCGTTCTTTCCTTATCTCTTTTATTTATTCCGCATTTATTTAGTAGTTTCTTTTCAATTGTAGTATAGTATTCAATATATTTGTCGGGTTTATTTGTAGTGTTTTATACGGTTCATTTGGGTGTATTTTCTTATTCATGTGTACGTATTATTTATGTATACACGGGTCTAGTTGTGATAATACACCGTATACGTAAATTCTGTCTAGGAGACTGGATTTTAAGTGAGACCGCTTGTGACCCCTCCAATCTTTCTTGGGAATTTGTTTGGAATGGTAATTCTGTCTAAGGAAATTGATTTGACGATCTTTCTTGGGAATTACTAAATCGGTCTAATCACTAGTTGAATTTTTTAGTGGGAAATTACCCGATTTCCCCAACAATAATCATATATTAGTGATAAGAAATCTACTTTGACAATTCAAACTTGGAGGAAATTTCAGAATTCTTTAGTTTTGGTAAGTTGCTACAAAATAAGGTTTGATTTTTTCAAACACATTGTGGTTCTATGAAAAGCTAAACATACATCTCCCAGGATGCATTCTCTCCCAAAAAGTAACATAAGACAACAACAAGGAGCATAGTCATAACTCCTCCTTCCGTTAATATGAAAAGCTAACACCAATCAGGTGAAGCACACGCTCAAGAAACCGAAGCTACCTATGAAGTTTAGAATTCTTTTCCATAATCTTAATTAAATAGACAAACTACCAAAAAATTTTGTCAAATAAAAATCTAAATCTAAATATAACTTTGCCTTTGGGAAACATCATTAGACTCACAAACTTTCAAGGATGAACAAAAGTACCAGTTTCCCTCTCAAGCAAATCTTTGTAGCCATAAATAAAAATGAAGTCTATCACATATGGAGGCCTAAATTCCGGGGCACAAAAAAAATGGAGAAAATACCTCAGATCCCTTCCCCTCCTATGTAGTACTCAAGCTACATCCCGCTTCAAACCTAAAACAAAAAGGAACAAAAACAACTAATCAGATCCAAGACTATAAAAAGGAAGACTGGGGAAAAAGGTAAAGAATGTATGGATTTACATGAGCAAAGGAAGTCCGAGTCTTTTTATAAGGGAAAAAAAGAAAAAGAAAAGGACAGAGGGAAAAGAGAGGGGATACCTGGAGAGGATGAGAGTAGAGGAAGAAGGCAGAAGTCTTTAGAGAGAGCACGACAAAAGTCTCTGACTTTGTGCAACCGTAGCAATTTTTCAGTTTCGAATAATTTGAGTGAGATCCAAAAGAGGAATCACGTGCATTTTGTGAGTTAAAAAAATTTTAAAAAAAATGCTTCTAGATCCTGGCAAGTGACTGCATGCATCAGGATTCCGTTATAAATTCGTCAATTTTTCACTTTTGCTCAAAATTGAATAGATTGAGGACCAGATTTGCAATTCAAAATAAAATGGGGACTTGTTCTGCGCATGAGTGATAGATTAGGGACTAAAATTACAGTTTTCCCAACAAACAATCTATAATCTTCTTTGGATAGTGAAGCATACCAAGTACCAACTCCTTTTCCTACCTTCATCATCAGATTTGACCTCTCTTTATAATAAATTCACCATTTTATGTATAAGATTTGCCTTTTTAGGTTTTTTTAGAAGGAAAAAGTTTACACTTATGTACTATATAATTAATTGCACAAATTTGTAATCAAATAACAGTTGTATGTGAAAGTTGTCAACCTTGTGATCAGATTGTGTTGCTAGATTTGGAGTGGTAGTTTTTCATACCTTCTTTGACTGTGTGCATCTTTCATTGTATTGCTTCTGTTGTTTTTAGTTAATGAACAGTATGAACGACTACAAATAAAGAGAGATTCTTTTGTGTTAGGCCCTCTTTTTTGGGACCATTATAAAAGTTTCCTTTTGTGTTTTCAAACTCAGGGCGGACTGGACTGGCCAGTCGGACCGGTTGGACCAAGAATCGGCTAGGCATTCGGTCCGAGTTATTCTAAAAAATTGGATAATTAAAAACTCAATCAAACCCAGTCAAAAACCAGGTTTGACCGGAAAAAAACCGGAAGAACTGGTTCAGTCAAAGTTTTTTTAAAAAAAGGTCAAACGTTTTCAATATTATCTTTTGACCCCCAAGTTGTTAAAAATCATTAATATATCTCAAATATTTCATACTTTATAAATATTGTCCTAAAATTTGATATTATTTTTCAATTAAGTCCATAATTTTAATTCTAAACTTGTTAATGTTCATTAAATAATATAAATTGCTACTTGATTGTTCTAATTTCTTTATATTTTCTTGTTAAATATATTTAAAACATCAAATATATATAATATCTTTATTAATATTAACATGCTCTTAGATATTTTACATACAATATTTTAATTTTTAAATAATTTTTATTTATGATATCATCCAGTTCAACCCCAATCAAATCCGGTCGAACCCATTGACCCCTGACTCCTGAACTCGACCGAGTCAATGCTCGGTTCGAGTCTGAAAACATAGAGTTCAAGGCTATGTAGTGTCTATTGTATCTCATTTAATGTTATACTTAGTGAAAGACGTATACAAATTGACTGATGCATTCATAGACTTAGATGTGTACTTGCACCATTGGCTTTAGATTACCAGTAAATTTTAACGTCCTCTAATATGTACTGTTAGCTATAGATTTTGAGTTTTACTTTGTCGATTCCTCAAGTTGAGTTCTCTTTGATTTTTTAAATGTTCAGTATGTTTAATCTAACCCTACTTTGAGGTTTTTCTTTCCTTTAAATTGTAGCAAAATAACTTGTTATAAATATCTTAGTATACCACAATACTATTGTGAACCTATTCTTACATGCTAAATTAAGCAGAAGTCTAGCAATAATAAGATTTCATACAAAAGAAAGAACTATATATTGTTACCTTTTTTCTTCTTTTTCTCCTCCATTAGAGATGGTATGGAAATTGATTGCTGGCTGGACTTTTCTTACACTATCTTCTCATTCGACTCCCTAGTTTGGGCATTATAAACTACTCTTATGTGATTTGTCATTGAGAAGCGGTAGTCCAGTGCATACTGAATTCTCCAAGGTTTGTTTCCTATATATAATCCAACTTTGTCTCCAATTAGGGCAGCTTGAATTATAATAAATGGCCTTCCTTTCTCTCACAGATTCACAATTGTAGACTTGAAACCGCAGGAGTCTTGCTAGTGTCATTTGGACTGTCTTTTCAGAGTTTTGATTGTTTTTTTGTCTTGTTTACGTCACTTTATGATTAGTTTTCAATTTTTGGTCAGTTTTTTTTTTTGGGTAATGATAATGATAGGTTGTAAATATTTGATAGTGCTATTTTAGTTTTCATATTTATATAAAGCATACAACCATGCAAATTACTCATGGTCTTGTTATAAAGATATTCCAGGTCACTAAAGGTTTTTTTTTCCCTTGCATGCTGTTGTTTTATTCTAAGAGAATGTATACACTTGGTTGGCAAGAAAATTTTTTCCATTGCTTTAAGCAAGAAATTTTAAGCACAAGAAATAATTGGAGTTGACGTGTAAAGGTTGCTAAATACTTTTAAATGAGAGAAATTTTCATCTTAATTACTAACATTATTGAAACAATTGGTAGCGCTTCAGTTTTCGTTCTAATTACTAAGGGAGAAATTTTCGTCTTAATCACTAACATTGTTGAAACAATTGGTAACATTTCAGTTTTTATTCTAATCACTAATATTATTGAGTCAGTTGGTAACGTTTCATTCATTTCATTACTACCATAACTAAAATGAAATAATTCTAATTATTAGACAAAATGCTACTTTGGTCGTAGTAAAAACTAAAACAGAAAATGCTTACACTCAACTTGCTTACACTTCCACTTTCCTTGACCTTTCATACTTTTATAATATGTATAGATAGAAAGATAGATATAGATATAAAAAAATAAAGGGTTAAATGCAGAAAACCCCCATAAACTTTTATAGCTATTGCACAATACACTCCAAAGTATGTTTATAGGTACTTTGCATCCTAAGAAAAATATCGGTTACAGATTTCATGGTCAAACAAAGCATGTGTCTTGCAAGCTCTGTTCGTTGAAATTTCCTGATAGAATTGCCCTCCTTCCAAATGAATATAAATAGCTATCTCCACCTACCGTCATTTGTCCATTCTGCTCATTTATTATCATCTTCTTTACAGTTTTTCCCTTTTTATTTTCTCTTCTTCACAGATGCTGCACAGTCTTCTACACACATGGAGCACAGTCCTAATAGTTGCAGCTCAAGCAATATTTATGAAGCAACAAACTTCAACTCAAGATGCAGGTGTGGAAGAATAGCACCTCTACACACTTCATGGACCATTCACAATTTAGGAAGAAAATTTTTGGAATAACTAACGTAACATTTTTTGAGATGTGATGTATGTGAAAAAAAAAGATGGTTGGAAAGGTAAAAAGTTGATTGCAATTGTGTTTGTGATGCAAGCAAAATATTATTCGAAATAATTTTGTTATCCAAAAAGAAAACAAAAAGTACGAAAATTTTATCTTCTCAAATGAGTAAAAATTTTAAAAAAAAGTGTCGTTAACCAATAATATATTGCTACTAATCTTTTCTTTTTTATTTTAATCTTATTATTTGTCACTTTACTATTAATAATTAGATTTATTATGAGCTCATTTGTTTTAGATGTATTTAAATAATTTGAATACTATACAAAATATGCTTTGCACATAGCTAACGTATATTTGCAATTATAATTATAACTAATAATTGAACATAAAAAGAGATGAAAAGAGAATAAGTTGAAGTTCATTAAAAATAATATACAAATAATAATAGTAAAAATTAAAATCTAATCATACAGGACAAAAAAGAATAAGAAAATTTTAAAATGGAACAAGGTAAAGAGTAAAGAAAAAAGTACCAAAAATAATTGATATATAAATAATATTTCAAACAATTGTTTTTTCACTTACATCACATCCCAAAATTATTTAAATACTTCATGGACCATCATATCCCACTCCACACAACACAATGGCCCAATCGGACGTGAAGGGTGCTTTTGTCCATTCAATTATTATTTGAGTAAACGGTGTGTAAAGATTCGTTATTTTTTAGTGGAGTTTGGGTGCATAGTGCCTATAAATGTACTTTGGAATGTATTGTGCAACCGCTATAAATGTTCACAGGAGTTTTCTACATTTAACCCAAAAATAAACGAAAGGTCTCAAATTTCAAATAAGGCAGTGTAATTTAACAATTTCTGAACTTTGTTTAATGCTACTTCTTGCCCGGTATAGCAAGGAAAAAACACAGGACAAGAGGGATAAGGTTGTTGTACTCCATCGGAAAAGTTCCCTTTTGTTTCTTTGCTCACCTACCATTTGCATAGGGTGCAAAAGAGCGCAATCATACCAAAAACTCTATACAAATTTGTCAATCCATTTTAATGACCTTGAAACGGCATACAAGTCTGGATTGTTCATTTTATCAAATTAATTTCAAACAAGCTTTTATTGAGCTAAAGTTGATTAGCTTCAATTTTGCACATATATACATATATATATATATATATGTACATATTTATATACACTGATCAAGCTGAACACAAGCCAAATTTGAACTTTAGCCAAATATATATATATATATATTCCCAAAAAAAAATTTCTTATTGTGTCTATGAGTGTGTAAAAAGTACAAGGTTTATTGACTTCCAGTTGCTCTAGCTTGTATTTACTCTATTTGATTCTAGGAGTTATTGAATAACTTTAAGATGTGGATTGGAAATGATGGAATTAGCATAGATTTAATCCTACCTGAATCATACAGCATACTGAATACAGGAAGTTTACAAAAATAGTAGTAATAGTAATAATAAATACAGGAAAAATTTTAGATCGAATATACAATGCCTATTTCAACAAGCTTTGGATACATGAGGATACTCTGTATCTTGCAGTTTTATTGATATTAGTAGAAAGATAATTACAAAACAATTATGATCTTGAATCTTTGATAAATTTCAAGATCGGTTATTTGTCAAGATAGGGATTTAGGCATTAGCGCAGAGAAAATGGTGACATATTTTACTTCTACATGCGTTTCTTATTTACTTGATTTTCACCACTATCTATTTCATAGACATAGAACCAATTTTACTTGTTGGTTACGCAGGAGTATCAGTGATTTTGTGTTTAAGTCTTAAGTTAATAATTATCCTTTTTTTAAAATATTTTTTCAGCTCCGATTGGCGCAGGCCATATGATCTAATTCCTAAAGGAGCCTGACAACCGTTGAATGAAAATAAATTTACCAAATTAAAAAGGCGCAATTAGGAATTGCATGTAATTATGTGTTTGTTATTTATTTATTTTTAAATCAAGTACTAAAACACAACAAAGTTGTTCTGACAATGTTGTGTATTATTGCATTGTATATTAATCAAGTCCACGTTATGAAACCCTAACATGATCCTAGTAATAATATATGGTGTTTGTGTTTGATCAACGTTTATCCCTATGGTGTTATATTTGACAATTTAACCAATTTATTCTTAGCAAGATTATAGCAATGTATCTAACTTTTTTCTTTTTTTTTTAATTTTAATAGGGGGATGGGTAGGATTTGAGGGGAAGAGATTAGAATGCAAAATCTTTAACTATTAAAGTTCTTAACCACTAGGCCAATGCCTCCCCTCCAAATTAAACAAAACTTGTTAACATGCAATTAAAACTTCAAACGTTGATCCTTTAACAAATTAAGCATGCTTTTGGACCAATCCAGATATGATAAACACTTTAGTGTTTATTCATGACAGCTTGTATATAATATTTGGGTTAAATACTAAAAAGTTCCCTATGGTTTAGCAGATATTTAATTTATCTTTCTGTGGTTTAAAAACCTATAAAACCAACTTGTCTTAAGCAAATTGGCCTCCAAAAGGGATTTAAAATCCCTCTTTGGACTATAGATCAGGGGTTCAATTCTCACACCCGAACACTCTCTTGGTCTAGATGAGTCTGTCTTCTTTTTAACCCCTTATACAACCTAGTTGGGCTCCCGTCCCATGTAGAATATGGTAGTATAGATGTTGTCCATTAAAAAAAAATTTTAAAAACTTATAATTTTACCTCTTGTAGTTTATAAGTTTTTGAAATATCAATGGTCGGAAATCGTCAAAACTATGTTGGCAAGCATAACGTCACAATTGCTCGCATATAGATAAATGGGTTAAGTAGTAAAAAAGTACCCATGGTTTATGAAATGTTAAATTTATCCTCTTATAGCTTTGAAACCTACAATTTAGTTTCATAAGCGTTAATTTTGCATGATTTTAGCATGTTTTATTGCTTAGTTTTTGGTGTGTTTTAGTCATTTTAATAGCTAAACAACTAGGTTTCTAGTGAATTTTGTATTTTGTGATTAAAGTAAGAAAAATGACATTTCTACAGATCTAGGTGGTTAAAAACTTCATGTTATTGTAGATTTTAATAATTAAATCATCAATTGAAATGAAGTGAGAGGATATTTGAATGATTCTTAATGATCTAAAATAATTTCAAGTGGGCATGAAGTGTAAAATTTTCAAATGATGAAATGCAATTATGAAACAAGGAAGAAAAGATTGACAACCTTAACATAGTTTGGTGTTTTCAGCGATAACTTGAGCTACAATTATTACATTGAAATGATTCTTGAAATATTATAAAAGTTAAGACAAAGTTCTACATTTTATACGAGACATCAAAGCCCAGTTCATATGTTACAAGGGTCAAAAAACCGAAATACAGTTATACATTTCTGTTGCAAAAATCTGAAAAATGCTATTGGCCATTCAGGGGTATTTCTATCATTTCCTAGCTTCCAGATCTCCAAATGATATGATTATTGATGCATTAAAAAGTTAACTCAAAGGGCTATAGCTTTTGTGTTTTGTGCAAGAGTTAGTTTAGCTTCCATCATTAAGAATTTTGCAGTTAAAGTTGATGAAAAAAATAGAGTAATTTTGAGGAATTATTATAAAGTGCAAAAGCTAACAATAGAGCCCTAAAAACGTAGACCTACCCACGAATCTACCCATGTTTCCACCCGCGTGCAGGTATGCAAGTTGCTCTGCAACTTGTAGCTTGTTTGCACAACTTTTTGGACCACTTTTCTGATTGAATTTTGACTATTTGCTCAAGAAATCTTGAAGATTTTAAGAAACAACTTTTTGATGATTTCAAGAAGCAAATTACATCAACTCAAACATGATTGATTGTGGCTTGATTCCTCTATAAATAGAGGCCTTGAAAACACATTCGTGTAACTTTCGAGTTTAGAGAAACTATACTAGAATGTAGTTTTTCACTAGAATTCCCTAATTCATTAACTTACTGTAGATTAGTGTAATTTATCCAACTTTGTTTTTAGCTAACATAGACTAAGATTAGGGATGAAGATCGAGAAGTTGGAAGCTCATGTGACAAGGGTGATGTGACGACCCCACCTTTCCCTAGGGCGTACCCTAGGGTTTAGCGAGTCGCCTGCCCAGCTCTCGCCAGGACTCACTCACTAGCACTCGAGAAAACCATCATCCATAGAAAATAAATACCATAACAAGTTCAAACTTAATATATATATACATTGGTGTTCACCCAAATACAAGGCCTCTACATACCATAATACTTTAAAGTGCTACAAGTCAAGTTCATACAACCCTAATCGGGTGTTAACGCGAGTACAACTTCAAAACTCAAAACTACTAGACCACACTAGTCGTCGTAACTTTCGCGCCTCACTCGTACCCCCTGCAAGGAAAACAAATGGCGTGGAATGAGCTAAAAGCCCAGTGAGGTTCCAAATATCGAATTAACCATCAAATAAAGTGTAAGCAGCACAATAGTGAAATAGTGATCAAGACAAGTCAAGAAGCAAGTAATGTTCATATAGTCAAACAACAAATTTTCACATTTCACAAACAAGGATACAGTTGCTCATATACCGGCTCCACCATAGCTTGATCGATTGGTAGTTGACACTCCGTCAATTTTCAAGTGAGGAAACTAGTCCAGTAGAACACCACTTAACTCCAACCTCCGTCCACCGACCAACCCCCTTACCGGGCCCGAACTCCACAATAAACACTGGTGGTAATACTCGAGTATACCGATTAGTCGAGAAGATAACACTCCACTCGACAACACTAACTACCCAGGGTTCGTTATCTAATCGACCAGGCCCTTGCCGGCTCGACTCGATTAACTAGCCACAGGGTTTCTGGAATTCCAGACAAGATACAATTCATATGCATGTATATCCATTCAACTGAAATCAATGACCAAGAACGAATTACATTAGGGCAAGTGCGATAAAGTACACGCTTGCCCTATCAATCCACTCATATATCATGTACACACATTGTTCAAGTATTAAACACAAGTGTCAAGTGCAATCAGGTATTTGGAACTCACCAAAAGATGTAGTGCCTTTACGGGTCACGTTCGGGTATTACTCCGTGTTTGGAGTCCAAATCTGCGAGAAAACATTGTTTAAGAACTTTGAAAAGTAAACTAAGGTTCGAAACTTAAACGTTTCGTTTAACGAGAATCAAGTAATTGAAACTCATTTAGGGAATATTCGTAAAACTCTTGCTCGCTATTCAAACAGTGAAACTTTGAAGCAATTATACGTTGAAATACCATTTGGGGCGAAAACAAAGAGAACGCATTTCTATTAGTTGTAAATTTCCAAGGGTACAAGTTTCGGCCGAGTTTCAACTTATATACCTCCACAAAAGGGAACTCGAATAACCTAGACAAATCGAGTTAGATTCGTCCTCAAAGCCTTACTCAATACAAGCGTAAGTCCACTTAACCCTCGAGTGCAAATTCGGGCAGCACGCCCTTTGTGTTTACCAAATTTCCAGCCATTTATGGCTTCTTTATTTTCTTTAATTCAGTCCCACAATAACACACAAGTAATGTTACCAAAACAGCCCTTCCATTAGGCTCCAAAATCATCCAAGTACAATACAAGTGCAAAAGTACCATTGGAAATCAGTTTTGAAGACAAAACTAAACGGCAGATTTGGCATCTCATAGCATTTTAGTCATAACTGGAGCTACGTTTATCAAATTGGGTGAATCTTATACTGTTTCGAAGCTAAGACAGAGGAGCACAACTTTCATAAGGCAAATTAACCTAATTCACAACTTATCTAGGTCGAATTTGCAAATCACAGATCCAACAGTTCGTGATCAGTCCGGTTGTCTGTACTAACTTTAATCGGTAATAACTCAAGCTACACAATTCCGTTTGAGGTGTGTTCAGAGGTATTAGAAATCTAAAGCATAGGGCTACAATTTTTATGTTTTGGCCAAAAGTTGATTGGATACGAATCAGGGTGAAAAAAATGAAGCCAAACTGGTGAATTCGCAAAAACTGTGTACGAATTGAAGCTTGTGGCAGTCAGGGTATTTCGATCATTTCACATCCTACCATGCTCCGATTGAGCTTAAATTTTACAGGAAGCTTAATAACATCATTTCCTACAACTTTTATGTTTTGAGCTAAGTCTAATTCGGCCTCCATCATGGGCGAATAGAACTGGTCAGAACAGGGAAACATAAGAACTCTAATCTGGAATTTTATGAATTCATGGTGCAAACTTCACTTTTCTAACTTGAATCACTACTTCAACCTCCAACACAAGATTATAGACACCATATACCATCTAAACAACAAAATTTATGATTAAAAATTTCCAAAACCCTAACTCAAATAACCACCATAAGCATCAAAACCAGGGAAATAACCATTACTAGCCACAAAACCATGGAAATAACTATCATAAGCCACAAGTTTGGGTTGTTCTACAAAATTAGGCAAGAGTAGAGAAGCAATAAAGGAAGATAGCTATAATACCTCTTTAAGATGCTTACAAGAGCAACCCTTCACCTTTCCTTTCAAACTTTGGCACACCAAGCTTCCTAAAGCTCTCAACTAGAAGATTAATCGGTTTAGATTTCTTGTTTTTCCCTCAACTCAACTAGAAATCAAGATGGAATGAAGCATGGTTTTCTCCCTTTTCTCCCTCTTGAATTCCGTCCACCATGAGAAGAAAATGAAGAAAAATGAAGTCCTAGAAGATTTAAGAAGGTTGGACTTGATTTGGGTCAAAGTTAGGTGGATGCCTTCCACTTGGCACCTTAAGATTCTATCTTAAATTTTTGTCTTTTCCTTTCTTTTTCTAGTCAAATATTTCGGCCAATAAGAGCCAATTAAGGGCTGATATTTTGCACTAATATCAATGATATTTATGGTAAGAAAGTGGTGGTCAAGTGGTCTATTCAATCGGTAGTGAACGGTATCCGTCGGTTCAACCCGATTTTCTCTAAATCGCGTATACTAGGGTTTTAACCTCTAATTTACTAACTTATTATTATCACTTCTAATCACACATTTAATATCATCTAAAATATACTCTTAATTACTAAATCTAGTACACACTTCGTACCGATTACTCATACTACGAAAAGACGTAAAAACCCTAGTTTGTTTTAACGATAAAAGTAAAACGAAAACCCTTGGTTCTATGATTATTTGTAACTATTGGGGAAGTTAATGTGTAGTAAAGTTATTATAAAGTAATAATTTCATAATTAGAGAAAATTTTAAGAAAAATATAAGGGGTTTTACACGTCCTCACAGGTGACCTCTCTCCAAACTCTTGATTTCTTATATTTGATCCTTATGTATGACTATAATACAAGTTTGGTTCTTCTTTTCTTATCTTTTATGTTTCGCTAGTTTAATACTTAGGGTGTGGATGCATATTTTATGATTGTTGTGTGAGATTTTCATTATTATTTGAGTTTATATCTTGGGTAAGTTATTTAACACTTTTGCTATTACAATTATGATTGACTGACCATTACTTGTGATTATCTAAAGGTACTGATTCGTTAATAAAACTTGGGATATAATACTAGTTTATAGAAGTATTAAATCTTGGGAGTTCACTCACTAATGTAGGGTTGTACCTTTGCGATTTTAACCTTATAATTTCATAGAATTTAATGAATCTATAACTAGTTTCGTCATTACATTAGTAGGTGTGAAGTAGTTATCAGTATGGTTGGTGTACCTAGGAAAGCAGATATTAAATACATTTGAAAATTATGTCATATCTAGCCAAGGTAATAACACTCATTTAACTGGTAATTTCATTTGCAAAAGTAGTTAGAAAATCCATAACCCTAGAAACATCTTTGTTATTGTTTTTACTACTTTTATTGTATGTTTGTAGTGTAGATTTACTTGCTTTATTTATGATCACCTAAATAATAGAGGAATTTGAATTACACCAATAATTAATGATCTTTCGTGTGGGATTCACGTTCAAATATTCTCTATATTCATGTACGACTTGTGCACTTGTAGTAGTGGAAGTTTGAGTTATGTTTAAAACTAGATAACAATTAGGGTTCAAACTTCGCACCCGTCATAGTCCCTCATAGTTATTAAGTTTTTAAAATTGCAATAGAAATCATAAAAAACCATTAGATTTGTAAGGAATGCATGGGTGGTGCTATCTTTTTTTAAAAAGTGTTTTGACACAAAAATATAATGTAATTTGCCTATTATACCCCTTGATATAAAACAAACTACCCAAAACACAGTCCATTGTTGGTCCAAATCTTAAGAAGAGAAAGTAGTAGATTTGGAGACAAATCAAGCTTTTGTTGGTTCATATATGTTCGTCGTGTTTGACTTGGGAAAATAGGTAACAACTTTAAATTCCGTAATTGAATATTGTTATGTAGTTTATGTGGATTTAAAATATCTATTTTGTTGCTATAGCAGAGTGAAATATACAAAACGTATTTCCTATGTCTTAGAAAATATATTTCAACCAATTAAGGGAGTGGCAGAATTTGATATGAACCCCACTAATCTTGTGACGAAACCTGTAAGAGACAAACCCAAGAATCTAGAATATGGTATCAAAGTTTGAGGCAGTGATTCTAAATGATCAAGGACAGCTCAAGACCGTGTTAGAAGGGTAGAATGATGCCACAATCTAGTGCGTTTCTAGATTGATAAATTAATCCATCCCTTCCTTAGTTTAATCCTTAGTTAAATTTGTTTATATTAGTTATAATTGTTATTAGGCTTATGTGTCATTTCCTTGGAATATGTTCAGCCGTGTGTTTAGTTTTTTCCAACAAATAATAGTTGGTTCAAAAATTAACAGGTTGTCGATGCCTGTGCAATAATAATAATAATTATCCTAAGTGCCAACAAAGTAATTTTGTGTCAATTCTAGTACTGGAGCAGGGACTCTAGATGTGCAATGGGTTACTTGATTCACCCTGATTTCGAAAAGTTTGCTTGATCCGATATACCAGAATTTATTCACGAGAAATCTATAATTTGTATATAATGCAAGTAGGGTCGTATTCTCAGGGATTGGGAGTAATTCGTTTCTACTAAAGTTCAAGTTATGGGAGGATTTTAGGGAAATTAACAATGGGATATACTAATCAAATGTTGCAGTCAAATAAGAATTAAATAACAACTAAATCGCAATAAGGTAAAAACTCAAACAGTATTAGGCAGCTCTAGTCAAGAATCAATTTCAGAAATGGTTCTTCTAATTGATCATCGATGCAAGAATATTCCACATATAAACTGATAAACAAGTTATAATTGTCAAACAAACGATGACAATCAATTTCTCCGTAATTATCGATAGCTAAGGTACGACCGTTAGCTATTGCCCTAATTGCAAAATAATTCTAGGTACGACCATAGAATTAAATTTCACAATTGCCTTAAGACATTGAGAAACCCTGTTCTAATCAGACAACACGCTACGAGGGTTATCTACAAATTAGCCCATATATTTCCCTAACATAACCCTGATTATGCCAGTTACCACTAATTTAGAACAATCAAACAATTACGGATTTAATTATTTTAATTGGCTCTAGGTTATTCAATTAATCTAACATCTGGGCCTGGGACAATTGAATAATACATCAACCATAAGAAAATAAAGCCAAAAACATACGAATACCAAGAAATAATAGGAAAACTAAAATTAGCTAGATCTCACAATTTATGTCGAACCAAATCCTCCGTTGTTCCTTGACTAGAAAAAGGGATTTAGTTCATCCCTGTTGAGGACCCACGCGAAATTGCAGAATTAATTGTTGCATACATCGTCTCTCAATTGAGAGGAGCAATCCGATGGAATAAGCCACAGGAATGAGATGCAAAAGTCAAAATCCAAAGTAGTCAAGAATGTCTGCCATTCTACTATCTAAATCCTATCTACCTAGTTGTCTACTCTCATACGGTTGCCAGCCCAAGAAAAACAAAGGGAGTTCTAGTCTTTGTTGACTTCCTCCTTCTTTGGAAACTCCCAAAAGAAAGGAAGTGTCCTCCTTTTACTCCAAGTTTGACGCATATTCTTCAATAGATAAGGAAACTGAATTGAATTAGTCTCCATCTTGTTGACTGCTACTCAAATTCCCTTGTTTACGCCTTGTTTGTGCCTTTTTATCATATTTTATCCCAACTCCCTGCAATCAATACAAATTTTCAAAAGTGAGTAGAATCCGCCAATTAATGCACACTTGGTAATATAATAGGAGGGAATTAATTACAAAATAAATGATAAAATTTTGACTTATCAATTCCCCCCACACTTAAACCATACTTGTTCTCAAGTATGAGAACAGCAAACAAACACCAATTCCTGACAATGGCTATTGCTCCATCTACTTTATTGCCAAAATACCAAGAAAAACACATATCAAGCATCAATGGTCAAAGTCTAAGAAATATCATCTCGGTTAGCTTCTAAACTGCAGACTCTTCCAATTTATGACTAACTATTCTAAGAAAAAGGAATGGTCGATCAACATTTATCAGCAAATGGTCCAACTATAAACCAAAATCTCAACATTAAATCCATAAATCGGCAAGTTGACTTTAATCACATATTGACACATCCTTCACACTTCTTTTTGTTTTTATGATCTTTTTCTTTCTTTTGAAATAATAATAGGCTTAGTCTCTAGGCATTAGAGCCTTTTGACGCAAACTCCAACATTTGTCAGATAAAGGAGCCCGGTTACTCAACTTCTATCGCTACACGACCATGTACTCATAGAAATTACTACTTTTTGGTGCGAGAATCGACACTTTTGGTGAAGATCCCCGGTTACTCAACAGTAACAACCAGCAGAGTACAACCTACTTTTATTCACAGCCAGGCAACAAAATAACTCAAAATATCACAAAAAAACAACAGCAGCTAGCCTCATTTCTTCAAACATGGAGAACTAAAGTTAATAACTAGACCAATTCACATAAAAATGCCAACAATTATTCCCTATACCTAGAAAAGTTAACCGAAAATTATAGGAGTCATACAATTATTGATATTCACCAAAGAGATATTTTTGGACTCGACCAAATTAACTTGATATACCTTTATTACTAAAACTTGGCAATAGCAGAATTAGAATCAACAATCCAACATCAAACCTTAGCAGTCATAGGAGAGCGGATCACTAATAAAAGAGAAAATAAAATAAAAGAAAAAAGAACAAACAACAAGAAATACAGAAAATGTCTAAAAACTAACAACTAAAATTACTAGCTGTACCACAGCTCTCCTCCCTACACATAATCCGACATTGTTCTCAATAGAGGTAATATAGCAAATAGAGCAAATAGGACAATGAAACTTCTCTCTCGAGTAGCTAAGGGATAGACGGGAACGGTGGAGTGAAGCCAATATGATGGAAGTAGGCGACCAGGTTCTGAGACATCTGAGTCACTTGATTGGCGATGTTCGTCACTCGCTCATCTCCACCGTTGTCCTAATGAAGAAAACGGGAGTGGTAGCGGCATAGAGAGGGAGACTGCCACGGCATTGGCGACGATGGAGCTTTCAGCTGGAGAGAGAGAGAGAGTCGCGCGGTTGGAGGAGGGCGAGACTGTGGGTGGAGGTTGGGGATGGCGAAGGCGATGGTGCGCGTAAGGAGAAAGCGGCGGTGGCGTTCGAGAAGAAAGAAAAAAGGAGAAGAAAGAAAGAAAAAGAAAAGAAAAAAAATAGTTTTTTTGTTTTTTTTCCTTTTTTTATATTTATTTCAAATTTAAATTTTAAAATTTGAACTTTGAAAATCAAAATTGAAGATGAAAACAGAAAATATCTTTATTTTTAATTATTATTATTTTTTGATTTTTGTTTGTTTTTGGGTCGTTAAACACGGCGTGAGCACGCCAAGATTGGAAAAAGTATTCTGACCTTGGGAGTCACTTTTCGCAATTTAACACGTGCCCTCTTCGCGTGGGCACACCATGATTCCACTTCCTGCCAATGTCGCGAGATGTTGAGGTTTTACCAATATGGCGTGGGCACGCCATATTTTGCAAAAGTCTCCTGACCATGAGGCTGGGGCTTATAAGATTAACGCATGCCCTCCTCGTGTGGGCACACCAAATTTCCTTCTCCTGGTCACAGTTGAGGAAAACATCAAGATCAATCAGTACCCAAGTGAGAAACGTCGAATTTAAAGCATTGAACAATGAAAAATAAACAAAACTAATATTTGGGTTGCCTCCCAAAAAGCATCTTTCTTTAACGTCTTTGGCTAGACGTTAAACACCACTCTTCAATCTGGATGTAATTCAATTTTTCTTGTAATCGATGGCCCTCCTCCGGAATCCAAATAGTCATTGAGTGCAACCTTTTTCCTTAATTTTCTACTCATTTTCACCTCATGAATTGTTTTCATCCAATGATACTTGTTCGTAGCAACTTTGAATTTACCCCTACAAGCAAACTCAGAAAATTCTTACACAGAGGGATTAGTAGCATGAAAAGCAAACATAGAATGAGAGTTAACAGGATGTTTCATTATATCAAAAATATTAAAGTGGATTATTTCTCCATCAAATTCCATCGTGAGAGTACCTTTACTAACATCAATCTTAGTTTGGGCAGTACTCAAGAATGGGCCTTCCTAATATAATGGGTGATGGATTTGGAGCACTTTTATCATCCATGTAAAGCACATAAAAATCAGCAGGAAAAATTAATCCATCTATTTGCACTAAAACATCCTCAACTATCCCATCCGGATAAGCAAATGTACGATCAACCAATTGAATTATTATTCTTGTTTCTTTTAAAGGTCCTAAATTTAGGGAATCATAGATTGATTTAGGCATCACATTAATAGAAGCCCCTAAATCTAACATGACATTTTTGATATTAGAATGTCCAATCTTACAGGGGATAGTAAACATACCTGGATCTCCGCATTTAGGTGGTAGTTTCCTTTGTAAAATCGCTGAAACGTTCTCACCTACCACAATATGCTCATCCCCCCTCAACTTCTTCTTGTTGACGCACAACTTTTTCAAGAATTTAGCGTATTTTGACACTTGTTTGATCGCGTCCAACAAAGGGATATTGATTGCCACCTTTCGAAACGCTTCTAGAATCTCCTTTTCCTTATCTTGCTTCTTTGGTTTCTCTAACCTGCTTGGAAAAGGCTGTGAGTTAGTTCCAACTTTAATTATAGAATCAGGAATTACCTTGAATTTGCATTTCTCATTCCTTCCTCCTTAAGTTCTTTTTCAATTCGATCTTCATTTTTATCCTTCGTTATCCTTCGAAATCACGGGTTCGAGTCCCTGAATTTCCTTCCCGTTCCTTAAGGTCAATGCACTTACGTTCTTCGGGTTCAATTCGGGTTGAGATGGTAACTTTTCTTGAACTTGGAATTCTAGACAGTTGATCGCCACTGCCATCTGACTCATCTGACTTTGCATTGCTTGTATCTGGCCCATTTGACTTTGCACTGCTTATATCTGACCCATTTGACTTTGCAAGTTAGATTCCATCTTTTCTTGAAATTGCGCTTGGCTAGCAATTAACTGCTTTACCATTTCTTCCAAAGGCGGGCCTGAGCTTGGAGGTGGTGGTGGTACTGGCCAAGATTGGTATTGCTGATGATACCCTTGCTGTATGTTTGGTGCAAAATTTGATTGCATATTCCCTCCATAGCTGAGGTTAGGGTGATCGCTCCAACCCGAATTGTAAGTGTTCGAGTACGGGTCATATGGTTTTCTTGGCGTGGGCGCGTGACCAGCCATGTTTACTTGCTCCGCACTCTCTTCCTAAATCATCGGGCACATCTTTGTAGAATAACCTATGGCAGTACAAATTTCACACACATTGGCCTGCGATGCACTTCCTACAGTCAATTTCCAAACAAAAGATGTTAACTCTATCAATTGTTGTTGGATAGATAATGTTTCTACTTCATTCACTCTGCGTGTCGGGACATCCTCTCTCGTACCAAACTGCTGCGAATTTTCGGTCATTCCTTCAATTAACTCTCACGCTTCTCGAGGAGTCTTGTTGACCAACGCCCCTCCACTTGCAGCATCAATTATACTTCAATCTCTAAAAAGCAGCCCCTCGTAAAAGTATTAGATGAGCAGTTGCTCGCTTATTTGGTGCTGAGGGCACTTGATGCATAACTTCTTGAATCGCTTCCAGTAATCGTAGAACGACTCTTCTGGATGCTGTTTGATATCACATATCTCCTTCCTTAGACTTGCAGTTCGAGACGCAGGAAAATATTTGTCTAAAAATTTTTTCTTCAGGTAGTCCCAAGTGGTGATGCTACCTAGGGGCAGGTAGTATAGCCAATCTTTCGCGGAATCCTTCAGAGAGAAGGGGAATGCACTCATTTTTATCTGTTCTTCTGTAATTTCCGAGGGCTTCATGCTGTTGCAAATGACATCAAACTCTTACAAGTGCTTATAAGGCTCCTCACCTAATAAACCATGGAAATATGGCAAGAGGTGAATTAGACCAGATTTTAATTCAAATAGAGTGTTATCATTTAAACTTGAGAAAGTAATGCATAATGGCTACTGATTTAAATTAGGGACAGCCAACTCCCTTAGTGTTCGTGCATTAGCTATAGTGACTTTTTCTTGATCCGAATCACTCGAAGTATCACCAAGCAAATCTATTGGTTCAACTTCTAGCTCAATTCTCTGAGATGCAGCACTAGATTGCTCTTCTCTGAGCTGTTTGGTCTCTTTCCATATTCTCCGCGCAGTCTTCTCTACTTCGGGGTCGAAAATTAGTTCGCTTGTACGAAAAGAACGAGGCATACACTAAAAAATATCAGAAAATTAAAACAAGAATGAACTTAAAAAAGAAACAAATAATTAACGCCAGTCCTCTGCAACAACGCCAAAAATTGACAGGTTGTCGATGCCTGTGCAATAATAATTATTATTATCCTAAGTGCCAACAAAGTAATTTCGTGTCAATTCTAGTACTGGAGTAAGGACTCTAGATGTGCAATGAGTTACTTGATTCACCTTAATTCTAAAGAGTTTGCTTGACCCGATATACCAGAATTTATTCACGAGAAATCTATAATTTGTATATAGGACAAGTAGGGTCGTATCCTCAAGGACTGGGAGTTATTCGTTTCTACTAAAGTTCAAATTATAGGGGGATTTTAGGGGAAATTAACAATGGGCTATACTAACCAAATGTTGCAGTCAAATAAGAATTAAATAACAACTAAATAGCAATAAGATAAAAACTCAAACAGTATTAGATAGTTCTAGTCAAGAATCAACTTCGGAAATGGTTCTTCTAATTGATCATCGATGCAAGAATATTCCATATATAAACTGATAAACAAGTTATAATTGTCAAACAAATGATGACAATCAATTTTTCCGTAATTATCGATAGCTAAGGTACGACCGTTAGCTATTGCCCTAATTGCAAAATAATTCTAGGTACAACCAGAGAATTAAATTTCACAATTGCCTTAAGACATAGAGAAACTCTGTTTTAACCAGACAACACGCTACGAGAGTTGTCTACAAATTAACCCATATATTCTCCTAACACAACCCTGATTATGCCAGTTACCACTAATTTAGAACAATCAAACAATTACGGATTTAATTATTTTAATTGGCTCTAGGTTATTGAATTAATCTAACATTCGGGCCCGGGACAATTGAATAATACAACAACCATAAGAAAATAAATTCGAAAATCTACGAATACCAGGAAATAATAGGAAAACTAAAATTAGCTAGATCTCACAATTTATGTCGAACCAAATCCTCTATTGTTCCTTGACTAGAAAAATAGATTTAGTTCGTCCCTGTTGAGGAGAACCCACGCGAAATTGTAGAATTAATTGTTGCATACATCGTCTCTCAATTGAGAGGAGCAATCCGATGGAATAAGTCACAGGAATAAGATGCAAAAGTCAAAATCCAAAGTAGTCAAGAATGTCTGCTATTCTACTATCTAAATCCTATCTACCTAGTTGTCTACTCTCATACGGCTGCCAGCCCAAGAAAAACAAAGGGAGTTCTAGTCTTTGTTGACTTCCTCCTTCTTTGGAAACTCCCAAAAGAAAGGAAGTGTCCTCCTTTTACTCCAAGTTTGATGCATATTCTCCAATAAATAAGGAAACTGAATTGAATTAGTCTCCATCTTGTTGACTGCTACTCAAATTCCCTTGTTTACGCCTTGTTTGTGCCTTTTTTACCATATTTTATCCCAACTCCCTGCAATCAATACAAATTTTTAAAAGTGAATAGAATCCGTCAATTAATGCACACTTGGTAATATAATAGGAGGGAATTAATTACAAAATAAATGACAAAATTGTGACTTATCAATTAACTAAAAGGCTAGGTCATATTGACCGTAATTGAGCCTTAAGTCGAGTTAGTTTCCTAATTCTAGCTGAGTTAGAGTTAGTTACATAAGTTCTGGTTTAGTTAGGTGTTTTGAGTCTTTGTAAAGGCTATATAAAGCCTTCAAATCCAAACGGTTTTCAGATGACATGATGAATTAAGAAAAATTCCAGCAAACACTTTGTGTTGCGTGAGTCTCTTGTTCAAGAACTCCAAACTTGAATACTTGAGAGGATTCTTGAGTTTTCAATTGACTGATCAATCTAGAAACGCACTAGATTGTGGCGTCATTCTACCCTTCTGACAAGGTCTCGAGCTGTCCTTGATTGTTTAGAATCCATTGCCTCAAACTTTGATACAATATTTTAAATCCTTGGACTTGTCTCTTATGGGTTTCATCGCAATGTTGGCCGAGTTCGTATCAGTCGTAACCAAGTTCAAGACAATGAATTTTGGGCTTTGAAAAATTTAAGATTTTGGAAATTTTGGTTCAAGACTTTCAAGAAATCCTTTTTGTATGATTCAAGAACCCCAAGATTTTCAAAAAAGGTATGCCAAAAAGTTCAAAAAATTTTAATATTTTTTATCCAAAAATTCAAGAATTTCAAGTACTTCCAAGCAACAAGAGAAACTAGCCACGAATTATACACAAGACATAAGGAACAATCCACGGATTACTACAAAACTCGAGGACCAGCAATTTTTTGTTTTTGTTTTGTCTTGACACAAGATTCTAAGACAACCAGACAGAAGACACAATTCAGGACAAAACACAACTTGACCAAGGGAAACAACACACGGACAGCAAGATAGCTATGCAGATAGCAAAGGAAACGCGGACAACAAAAACAATCATAAACCCTAGCGACTCAACAAATAAACTTGGATAGACTTGGACAAAACAACGAAACAAGATGTAAACGAAGAAACAACACAAAAACAAGGCATGATTCAAGACTTAACAAACTCGGACAGCAAAGGAAACAACAAGAAACCTAGCAACACAAACCAAACAAGGCGCGGACAACAGAAACACAAGAAAAAACCCTAGCGTTTCAACACAAAAGTACGGACAAGTTTGATAACAAACACGAAAACACAATCTAAATTTTTTTTTTGGATGAACAGTTATCGCTACAGTAACGATGAACAGTATTTGATAGATTAAAGGTGAATAGTAATGATGCAAGAATGATGAACAGTAACATTTTTTTGTGACTCTACAAGAAAATGATGCGAACATAGGATCCAATGGTTCATTGAAGAGGATGGTTCATTGAAGAGCTCGTGGAAGTTCATCCAATCGGTCCCTTCCTTAGTTTAATCCTTAGTTAAGTTCGTTTATATTAGCTATAATTGTTATTAGGGCTTATGTGTCATTTCCTTGGAATATGTCCAGCCATGTGTTTAGTAATTTCCAGCAAATAATAGTTGGTTAACTAAAAGACTAGATCATGTTGAACATTGTTGAGCCTTAAGTTGAGTTAGGTTATTGATTCTAGCCGAGTTAGGGTTAGTTAAGTAAGTTCTAGTTTAGTTAAGAGTTTTGAATCTTTGTTTAAGGCTATATAAAGCCTTCAAGTCCAAACATTTTTGAGATGACATGATGAATTAAGAAAAATTCGAGCAAACACTTTGTGTTGCGCGAGTCTCTTGTTCAAGAGTTTCAAACTTGAATATTTGAGAGGATTCTTGAGTTTTTAATTGACTTATTAATCTAGAAACGCACTAGATTGTGGCGTCATTCTACCCTTCTAACACAGTCTTGAGTTGTCCTTGATCGTTTAGAATTCACTGCCTCAAACTTTGATATAATATTCTAGATCCTTGGACTTTCTCTTACGGGTTTCGTCACAAGGTTGGCAGGGTTCGCATTAATTGGTATTAGAGCTGGTTGAAGATATCGAGTTAGCCAAATGTTGTGATCTTTCAAGCTTATTCCCAACATCCAAAAGCTGGTTGCCAAGTGTTCATCTTGTCAACTTCAACTTGTGTTAGTTCATGTGATTCCTATGGAGTGGAATTCAATCCATTGCTGCCTCATATGTTGGACAAAGTGAATATTTGTGCCGTGCAAGATGTTCCAAATGAACATCACCTAGTGATGGATTTTACAACTTTGCATAATCCAAGTTGGGACTTTACTAGTCTATTTGAGCGTCACCATGAAGATCACTATCTTGTAGATGCAAATGAAATTGTTCGTGGATGATTTGAGAGCAAAGTGGTGTTCCTATCAGATTCATACACATTGGTAAGTTGAAGTCTTTACTCATGAGTCTCTTGCAATTGCATAAAGGTCATGCAACATGATATGCTCGCATAAAAGTGTTGCCTGAGTTGTTGCATTTTCTTCAATCCGTTGATTTGTGGGCAAATCGCTTTCAAGAGGAGGGGAATGATGCAAACATAGGATCCAATGATTCATGTCCAAGTCATACAAGAGGATGATTCATTGAAGAGCTCATGGAAGTTCATCCAATCTGTCCTTTCCTTAGTTTAATTCTTAGTAAATTCGTTTATATTAGGTATAATTATTATTAGGCTTGTATGTTGTTTGCTTCGAATATGTCCTTCTTGTTCTTTGCCTATGGCTTCATTCATCATCCTTATGTGGCACCCCACTTCTCCCTAAGGCGAACCAAAGGGTATCCGCGGGACGCCTGCCCAGCTCTCGCCAGGACTCAAGCCGGAACAATTCAAGCTTAAATATAAATATCCAACAATACAAGCCTAATTAAGAAAGTCGCTTCCATAACAATATTCAATGGAACACCATGAGTACAAAATGGCATCAACATTACAGTCTTACATTAAGTCCCAAAAATTACATCAAGTCTCCAGTTATACAATAACCCAAGGTCTAGCCATGTACATTGAAAACCCTAAAACAAAAGTACATCCAAAAGGGGTTTCCTCTAGTTCGCTCCAATCCATTCCTGTTAAGGAAAACAAATCTAAAGGGTGAGCAAAACGCTCGTGAGGCCAAGGAACCACCATGCAGCACACAATCCAAGTAACAAGCCCAAATAATGGATAAAGTAGTAATATGCGAGAAATTAGCAATTCAAGCAATAATGTGTAAACAGAAACAATTCAAGGATACAAGAGCTCTCAGGAGCTATTTTCCACTTGCACGATCCACAACCTCCACGAATTGACACTTCCGTCAATCGGGTAAGTTTTTGTCCGTAGAACTTCACTTATCATGTCCCCTTTCACCTTACATACCCCTGTATCGGGCCCGCCTGTCATTTATTGGTGGCGATACTTGCATCGAGTATGGCCAAGCAAGACCTCTCATTAGGTCAAACTTATTTTCTCAGGTTCACCAAGGAGCCCGACCAAGCCCATGCCGGCTCAAGTCCAAGGTTAGCCAGTGAGAGTTTGGGCGTCCCCAAGCATTTTGAGTGTCGAGGAGATCACTCCAACGACGTATGCAGCCATAGCATACAATTTCTATCGTTCAAGCATTTAGCATTTTCAAGCATTTGATAATTTCAAGCATTTGGCAGGTTTCAAGCATTTCAAGCTGAGTCATTTATTTCGAATGAGAACGAGTGCGATAAAGTACACACTCGGACTCCATTTTAAAAATCTCGTTTCGTGGATATCAGGTAAGCATGTATCGAATGCATATAGTTTCAACTATCCATGCACTTGACAACTCACCAAGTTTTCAAGTAGAAACGTCACTAGAGTTTCAAGCGTTCACCGTTGGATCCTCTTGAAGGTCCTCGTCGGTGCTGAGCAATTAAATAGTAATCCATTACTTGGACTCCTAATTATCGAGGAAGATTGTAACACTTGCACAGTCTAAGAAAATTCTCGTGAAAATGAGCCCGATTTATACGTAAATCAAGGCTCAAAGGTGGGATTTTAAGGTACAAGAGAAATCAGATTTTCACCTTTGAAATCGAGTGTACAACGCTCGAGTGTTTATCGAGGGGAAAAGGAGAATTCGAAAAACTCCATTTCCTTAAGTTTCAAAAATTTCAGATTTAAGGGGTATTCTAGCAAAAATCATAACTCACTCTTCGTAGGTCCAAATTAGAAAACTTGGTACGTTGGAAACTTCTTTCAAAGGACTAAAAGTTTCTAGAAGAAACCTTTCTATGATTCCTAATGGAAGATATTCGAAAATTAGCTCAAACTCGCTGTTCAAAGCTTGTAAGGCAGTTTGGAGGTTGGTTTTTCGCCAACTTTGGAAAATCGGCAAAAAATCACAGGATTTCGATCTAGCCTTTGAATTTTAGAACTCTATTAGAGTTGCAAGCAATGTTTAAAATCCAACAACGGAACAAGAATTGGAGTTTGGAGCATCAAGATATAGTAGCTCAAAGTTGGTGCGAAAACGAAGCTCACTGGGCAAATTTCCAGATTTGAAGCTGGAAATTTGCGACTCTAGTTGAGCATCGAAACGGATTCGGAATAACACCAAATTTGGCAGTATTACTAACTACCAATGAGGGGCTAATACCTCTACCAAATTTCAATGAAAAATTCCCCGGTGGAAAGCTAGTGAACAAAGTCAATAAAGTTGTAAAATTCCTAAGGCAATTGCCTTGCCTTTGCGTTTTTCTCTTTTCCAAACATTGGCCAATGAATTTTCTCAAACATCATTCATTTATGAAGAAAAGGTCTGTGACACATCCAAGGTGCAATTTGGTAGGTGGTTGGTACCAAGAAATTCGAAATAACAAGTCCCAAATCAAAGCTAAAGCATTAAACTAGCCAAAGAGGGTTCTACCCTTGAGTCAGTTTCGGATTTCGGCCACAAACTCACTCAATTCAATTCCGAATTGAGTGTGGTTGGTGGCATTAGAAACTACATTCATAAGGCTACAATTTCTTAGAAGAAATCAGTTTCAAAATCAGTCACAACCAGCGTCATTTTTGGACATCACGTTGCTGCTAAAAACAGAGTCCCCCTATGAGGACGTGAAACAAGGGCAGTCGACTTTACAAGCTCAGTACAGATTGCTCAGATCGAATTAGAAACTTGCATTTTATACCGTTGGAAAGATGGGATTGTCTAGTTTCCAGTGCCGCAAACGGCACTCGATTTCGACATCGGAGCAAGAGTTATGGTCATTTGAAATTCGCTGCCAGAACAAGTCTGGACACGTTTCCAGCCACGAAGAATTTTCGAAATCTAAACATTTACCCAACCAAATCAAGTGATTTTTGGTGGAAACATTCCACCACAACCTATACACATATTTTCATCAAAATTAAGTCAATTGGACCACAAAAAGCTACACCAAGGGGCACGGCAAAGGCAGGGCAGAACCGGCCCCTTCTTTCCTTTTGTTTCCTTTGAGTTTTCTTTCCACCTATGCCACTTATAATCACTAGTTTAACCACTAAATCACACAAAAACACCCAATATCATCACATCAGATCATCAAGTCCATTGTGGGATTTCCATAGAGCCCACTCACAAGATTTTCAACAATATAGAAGTACCCACATGAAGCTTACAAGCTTCCAAGTGCAATTTAACTTACAAAAAGCTAAGATTTAAGAGTTGGATCTTCATTACCTCCTAGATGGTATTAAACCAGAATTTTTCAGTCCCTTTTTGCTCCAAGAAAACCGTGAGGGTGAAGCTCCTTTCCTAGCCCAAGATGATCTCCAAGTGATTTGCTAGTTGTGGTAAAATTTTGGAGTAATTTGAAAGTGAATTTGTATGGTTAGATTGAAAGAAAATGAAGAGGAAAGTTTCTTGCTCTTTCTTGCTTGAGAAGCTCGGCTGTTTGGATGAAGAAAAAGAGAGGAATGGCTGATGATAAAGCTTCCTTGAGTAAGTTTGGTAGTTGGCAAAAGTCAACTCTTCAATTCGCGCGCGCACGCGCGCGTTTCGTGCTCGATTCCTCTCGAGTTCGTTTCACTTGTGCACTAAACCTCTAATGCACTTATATTCATACTAATATGATTCACTCTTAATAGTCTAGAAATAAGGGTCTAAAGTCTCTCAATTAATCACGCGCGCGAAAACGCGTATTTCCGACTTGTGCGCGATAAAGCGAAATCTCTAAGAAATTCTTATAACGATTGTACCACTAACTATCACTTGAGTAGTTAAAACTTGAAATTAACCACTTTAGGGCTAATGTATAAGTCTCCAATTTTCCAAACCTATTGTGCTCTCGAATCGATTATTATTTCCAAACGCGCAATCACTATTCACACGTAACAAGCATTCAAGAATTAAATTTCGAAACGAATCACTTTAAAAATTATAAGCAAAGCATAGTTCAATGTGTTTAGGTATAAAAGGGCTAGAGAATAATATTCGGAATATTTGGCCAAATAAATAATTAAATAAACTAGAATTTGGAGTTTAAAATGAGAAAATTGTGAGTCCTCACATCCTCTCCCCCTTAAGAAAATTTCGTCCTCGAATTTACCTTGGTGGTGAAACAGGTCTGGATATTTTTTCTCGCATTGCTTCTTCAATCTCCGCAGGTTGCTTCTTCGATTCCATGATTCTCCAGAGAACTTTTACTAATGGTATCTGCTTATTTCGTAATTCCTTCACTTTCTTATCCAAAAGTTTTTTACCGGCTCTTCCTCATAGGTTAAGGTCTCATCAATCTCAATACTTTCCGGTTGCAAAATGTGAGAAGGGTCTGGATGGTATTTCTTAAGCATCGACACATGGAACACATTATGAATTCGTGACAAGCTCGATGGCAATTCCAACTTATAGGCCACATTACCTTACACGTTGTATAACCTTATAAGGTCGCTACAAAATCTCGGTTGTAATTTCTTTCCCCTTCCAGATATCAAACTTGCCTTTAGAGGTGTAATTCTTAAGAAATACTTGATCTCCAACTGTAAAACTCTAGGTCCTTTCGCCGATTATCTGCGTAACTCTTTCTGACGGCTTTGAGCGGTCTGGATTCCCTTGGCGTACCAGCTTCACTTTCTCATTGGCTTCCTCAATCCAAGGTATGGTAGTCGGATCTAAGATCTTACGTTCACCTACTTCGTCCCAACAAATCGGTGACCTACACTTCCGACCATACAGTGCTTCATACGGAGCCCATTTGAATAGAAGAGTGAAAACTGTTTTATAGGCAAATTCTACCAATGTCAAAAAATTTACTCCAACTTTCCCCCAAAATCCAGAACACAAGTCCTCAACATATCCTCAAGAGTTTGGATTGTCCTTTCCGATGTCCATCTGTCTGGGGATGGTAAGTGTACTGAAATTCAATTAGTCCCCCAACATCTCTTGGCATCTTTTGCCAAAACCTCGAAACAAATCTTGGATCTCTATCAGACACTATACTCACAGGTATCCCATGTAATCTAATAATTTCATCCAAATACAGTTTGGCTAATTTCTCCAATGGGTATTTCATGTTAATCGCAGAAAATGAAGCCGATTTGGTCAACCTATCCACTATCACCCCAAATAGCATCATAACCTCTTTGTGTCCTTGGTAATCCTGATACAAAATCCATAGTGATATTTCTCCCATTTCCACTCAGGTATCTCCAAAGGTTGCAAAAGTCCTGATGGTTTCTGATGTTCGGCTTTACTTGTTGACAAGTCAAACAAGTTTGGACAAATTGGGCAATTTCTTTTCATACTCTTCCACCAATAAGAACTCTTCAAGTCTTGGTACATTTTTATTCCCTCCAGGGTGTACCGTAAACTTCGATCGGTGTGCCTCTTCTAGAATTTCCTTTCTTAAGTCCTTCATCCTTGGCACTACTATCCGATTCCGAAATCTCAAAATACCGTTTGATCCCAAATTAAAATCCACCTTTTCTCCCATTTTAACTTTTTCTAGCCATTTTTTGCACTTCAGGGTCCTTTTCTTGAGATTCCTTGATACGTTCCAACAAAATTGGAATTCACTACAATATTCCCCAAAATTACTTTTCTTGGTTCAAGTTAGGATTCCAAACAACTGATTTCCTCCAACAAGTGCAATTCCTTAATCATCAATCCGGCCACTTTGTACTTGACGACTCAAAAGCATCGGCCACTACATTGGCTTTCCCTGGATGGTACTTTATCGGTGCAATCATAATCTTCTAAAATTTCATCCACCTACGTTGCCTTCAAATTCAACTCCTTTTGAGAAACAAATACTTAAGACTCTTGTGGTCCGTAAAAACCTCGAATATCACTCCATACAAATAATGTCTCCATTTTTCAAGGCAAACACTACAGCTGCTAACTCCAAATCATGAGTCGGATAATTTCCTTCATGCGGTTTCAACTTCCTAGAGGCATAAGCTATTACTTTTGCCATTTTGCATTAAAACACTCCCAAACCTTCTTTAGATGCATCTGTATAAACACAAAACTATCCTTCCCAGTCGGCAGAGCTAACGACAGGTGCCATTGTTAGACGTCTTTCAACTCCTGAAAACTCTCTTCACACTTAGAACTCCAAATAAATTTTCCATTTTTCTTGGTCAATTCAGTCATGGGTCCAGCAATTCTAGAAAAATCCTGAATAAATCTCCGGTAATACCCTGCTAGTCCTATGAAACTTCGAACCTCAGTAGGATTTTCCGGTCGTTTCCACTTCGAAACAGCTTCAACTTTATCTGGGTCACTTTAATCCCATCCTTAGAAATTATGTGTCCCAAGAAAGTCACTTCTTTTAACCAAAATTCACACTTACTGAATTTGGCATACAATTGGTGTTTTCTCAGGGTTTGCAAAACAATTCTCAAGTGTTTCTCATGATCCTCCACAGTTTTAGAGTACACCAATATGTCATCAATGAATACGACCACGAATTGATCCAAATAAGGCTTAAAAACCCTATGCATTAGATCCATGAAAGCAGCAGGGGCATTCGTCAATCCAAATGGCATTACCGCAAATTCAAAGTGTCCATACCTCGAGTTGAAAGCAGTCTTGGGTATATCTTTCTCCAAAATCCTCAATTGATAATATCCCTGTCTCAAATCCAATTTAGAGAATACTACTGCCCCTTGCAATTGGTCAAATAATTCATCAATATGGGGCAATGGGTATTTATTCTTAATGGTAATATCATTCAAGCCTCGATAGTCTATACACAACCTTAAACTCCCATCTTTCTTTTTAACGAACAAGACTGGGGCTCCCCAAGGTGAATCACTTTCCCTTATAAAACCCCGTTCCAACAAGTCCTGCAATTGTAACTTTAATTCCTTCAATTCGGCTGGAGCCATCCGATACGGCGTTTTAGAGATAGGTGCTACTCCCGGAGTCACATCAATCTTAAAGGCTATTTCCCTTTCCGGGGGTAAAGACTCCAATTCCTCAGGAAAAACTTCCGGATAATCTTTTACTACAGTCATGTCCTCCAATCTCACCTTATCACTAGGAGTATTGATTAGAAAAGCCAAATATCCACGAGCTCCTTTACTTAACATTTTTCTGGCTCGGATTCCTGAAATAAGTGCAGATGAAGCTAATCTACCCCGTATGTCCAGTTTCAAGGTTGCCTCTCCCAGTTTTGGAAGGCTGAACACTCTTACTAGTCTGTCCAGAAATACGACTAGAAAAGTTCCTCTTCCTATTGTGAAAATCTCTCACTTGCATTCTTGCACTTTCAACCCTTTGTGCTTTCTCTAAAGTCTCAGTAAATGTAGAGATTTGGGCTGCAGCCAAGCCCTCCTGGATTTCCACATTAAGTCCTTGTATGAATCGCCTTATCCGTTTTCGTTCATTTATCACCAATTCAGGGGCGTATTTGGAAAGTTTAGTGAATTTCCCTTCATACTCCGCTACACTAAGAGTCCCTTGTTTCAACTTAATGAATTCATCCTCCCTCTTTTCTTGGATTAAGGGCGGAAGAAATTTCTCATTAAATTCCCTCGTGAAGTTCTCCCAAGTCCAAGGGGTTTGAGTTCTCTCCCACTTTCCCTTTATCAGATCCCACCAAGCACGTGATATTCCTTCAAATTGAAATGCAGCAAAGTTCACTCGCCTATCCTCGGTATAATCTAAGGCAGCAAATATATTAGTCATTCTTTCTAACCAATTCTCTGCTACCTCAGGATCGGGTTCACCAGTAAACTTAGGCGGGTTGAATTTCAAGAACCTTTCTAAAGCTCTATCCTGTCCCCCAGGTTGGTTGAGTGGTGCAGGGTCTTGCCTATCCGCTAAGCGTTCTAGGATATCAGTCATCCTATTAATGGCGGTAGCCACTTGATTTCCCTCTATGTTTTCCTGCCCTTGGGTCGGTCCAGCTGCCGATCCCTGGTCATTCCCTTGAGGTTGGGCCTGTCTAGTTCCTCGCCCACGGCCTCGACCACGTCTTAATCCTTCCATTATTCTAGATGTGCATAATGCAAGAAATAAATCAATTATATATAAGAAGAAATCGAAACAAGAACCAAGCAGGCAAACATTAAAGATAACAATAATTTACATTTATTAATACTTCAAGTTCATACAGTTAGCAAGTAAGGGGCAATCACAAAAATATAGCACGTAAGTGCCATAAGAGTACTTTTAGTCATACCAGACTAAAGTAAGACAAGTGCCTCAAAAGAAGACCACACAGTCATGCAAAATACAATGGCCTCATCACTCGTATCACCCCAGCTAACCTAACTATCCCAGTCAAAAGGGTCAAAAGAGTCAAAAGAAGGTCAATCGCTAGAACCTAGTCCACAGTAGGACTATCAGGGGGAACCTCCTCCTCAGGATCCTCCTCTGGATCCTCCTCATCAGAGGTTGGAACTAAATCCATCACCTCATCCGCTAGCCTAGTAGCATCGGCTAAGATCCCAGAGGCCCGATCACGGACCTCCCGACCTAAACTAGTAAGTCGAGCCCTAGTACTCTGGAGCTCCTCACGAACAACGGCAGCAGTAGCCACCTCACCCTCAATCACCTCCTCGAGCTCGGCAATTCTCTCACCCTGAGCTCCTACCATCTGTCTAAGCTCGTCCACCTCTGCCTGCAGCTCTAGGTTGGCAGTCACCAACTGACGACGCTCGTCGTCCAAGGCTAGCACCAAATAGTTCGGGTAGGCAAAAGTCAACCTACACGGGCATCGGGGATATCTAGTAGCAGGTGCATAACGCACTCGAGCTCCTCCACTAAGAGCTCGGTAGTAGATAGGCCTAGGAAGCTCTACGTGTCCGTTACCATTAGCATGACCATTCGCATGGCCATTCCCATTAGCCACGGGAGTCCCATTTTCATTTTCCATCCCTGCAAAACAAGTACACTTTTCGGGTTAGAAATTTAATCATTAACTTGTATGAATGTCTCTTACGGCATGCCTAACTTAACCACTAACTTGCCCATGTACCACTTGAAACACCACTAAGTCATTCTGTCTCAGGCCTTAAAGGTAGAGTATCTAGTAGGTCTCCCATATAGATCTCTAACCTAGTGCTCTGATACCAACTGTGGCACCCCACTTCTCCCTAAGGCGAACCAAAGGGTATCCGCGGGACGCCTGCCCAGCTCTCGCCAGGACTCAAGCCGGAACAATTCAAGCTTAAAATATAAATATTCCAACAATACAAGCCTAATTAAGAAAGTCGCTTCCATAACAATATTCAATGGAACACCATGAGTACAAAATGCATCAAACATTACAGTCTTACATTAAGTCCCAAAAATTACATCAAGTCTCCAGTTATACAATAACCCAAGGTCTAGCCATGTACATTGAAAACCCTAAAACAAAAGTACATCCAAAAGGGGTTTTCCTCTAGTTCGCTCCAATCCATTCCTGTTAAGGAAAACAAATCTAAAGGGTGAGCAAAACGCTCGTGAGGCCAAGGAACACACATGCAAGCACACAATCCAAGTAACAAGCCCAAATAATGGATAAAGTAGTAATATGCGAGAAATTAGCAATTCAAGCAATAATGTGTAAACAGAAACAATTCAAGGATACAAGAGCTCTCAGGAGCTATTTTCCACTTGCACGATCCAAAACCTCCACGAATTGACACTCCGTCAATCGGGTAAGTTTTTTGTCCGTAGAACTTCACTTATCATGTCCCCTTTCACCTTACATACCCCTGTATCGGGCCCGCCTGTCATTTATTGGTGGCGATACTGCATCGAGTATGCCAAGCAAGACCTCTCATTAGGTCAAACTTATTTTTCTCATGGTCACCAAGGAGCCCGACCAAGCCCATGCCGGCTCAAGTCCAAGGTTAGCCAGTGAGAGTTGGGCGTCCCCAAGCATGTTTGAGTGTCGAGGAGATTCACTCCAACGACGTATGCAGCCATAGCATACAATTTCATATCGTTCAAGCATTTAGCATTTTCAAGCATTTGATAATTTCAAGCATTTGGCAGGTTTCAAGCATTTCAAGCATGAGTCATTTATTTCGAATGAGAACGAGTGCGATAAAGTACACACTCGACTCCATTTTAAAATCTCGTTTCGTGGATATCAGGTAAGCATGTATCGAATGCATATAGTTTCAACTATCCATGCACTTGACACTCACCAAGTTTTTCAAGTAGAAACGTCACTAGAGTTTCAAGCGTTCACCGTTGGATCCTCTTGAAGGTCCTCGTCGGTGCCTGAGCAATTAAATAGTAATCCATTACTTGGACTCCTAATTATCGAGGAAGATTGTACACTTGCACAGTCTAAGAAAATTCTCGTGAAAATGAGCCCGATTTATACGTAAATCAAGGCTCAAAGGTGGGATTTTAAGGTACAAGAGAAATCAGATTTTCACCTTTGAAATCGAGTGTACAACGCTCGAGTGTTATCGAGGGGAAAAGGAGAATTCAAAAAACTCCATTTCCTTAAGTTTCAAAAATTTCAGATTTAAGGGGTATTCTAGCAAAAATCATAACTCACTCTTCGTAGGTCCCAAATTAGAAAACTTGGTACCCGTTGGAAACTTCTTTCAAAGGACTAAAAGTTTCTAGAAGAAACCTTTCTATGATTCCTAATGGGAAGATATTCGAAAATTAGCTCAAACTCGCTGTTCAAAGCTTGTAAGGCAGTTTGGAGGTTGGTTTTTCGCCAACTTTGGAAAATCGGCAAAAATCACAGGATTCGATCTAGCCTTTGAATTTTAGAACTCTATGTAGAGTTGCAAGCAATGTTTAAAATCCAACAAACGGAACAAGAATTGGAGTTTTGAGCATCAAGATATAGTAGCTCAAAGTTGGTGCGAAAACGAAGCTCACTGGGCAAATTTCCAGATTTGAAGCTGGAAATTTGCGACTCTAGTTGAGCATCGGAAACGGATTCGGAATAACACCAAATTTGGCAGTATTATACTAACATATGAGGCTATACCTCTACCAAATTTCATGGAAAAAATTCCCTTGGAAAGCTAGTGAACAAAGTCAATAAAGTTTGTAAAAATTCCTAAGGCAATCTGCCTTGCCTTTGCGTTTTTCTCTTTTCCAAACATTTGGCCAATGAATTTTCTCAAACATCATTCATTTATGAAGAAAAGGTCTGTGACACATCCAAGGTGCAATTTGGTAGGTGGTTGGTACCAAGAATTCGAAATAACAAGTCCCAAATCAAAGCTAAAGCATTAACTAGCCAAAAGAGGGTTTTCTACCCTTGAGTCAGTTTCGGATTTCGGCCACAACTCACTCAATTCAATTCCGAATTGAGTGTGGTTGGTGGCATTAGAAACTACATTCATAAGGCTACAATTTCTTAGAAGAAATCAGTTTCAAAATCAGTCCACAACCAGGTCATTTTTGGACATCACGTTGCTGCTAAAAACAGAGTCCCCTATGAGGACGTGAAACAGGGCAGTCGACTTTACAAGCTCAGTACAGATTGCTCAGATCGAATTAGAACTTGCATTTTATACCGTTGGAAAGATGGGATTGTCTAGTTTCCAGTGCCGCAAACGGCACTCGATTTCGACATCGGAGCAAAGAGTTATGGTCATTTGAAATTCGCTGCCAGAACAAGTCTGGACACGTTTCCAGCCACGAAGAATTTTCGAAATCTAAACATTTACCCAACCAAATCAAGTGATTTTTGGTGGAAACATTCCACACAACCTATACAACATATTTTCATCAAAATTAAGTCAATTGGACCACAAAAAGCTACACCAAGGGGCACGGCAAAGGCAGGGCAGAAACCGGCCCCTTCTTTCCTTTTGTTTCCTTTGAGTTTTCTTTCCACCTATCCACTTATAATCACTAGTTTAACCACTAAATCAACACAAACAACACCCAATATCATCACATCAGATCATCAAGTCCATTGTGGGATTTCATAGAGCCCACTCACAAGATTTTCAACAATATAGAAGTACCCACATGAAGCTACAAGCTTCCAAGTGCAATTTAACTTACAAAAGCTAAGATTTAAGAGTTGGATCTTCATTACCTCCTAGATGGTATTAAAACCAGAATTTTTCAGTCCCTTTTTGCTCCAAGAAACCGTGAGGGTGAAGCTCCTTTCCTAGCCCAAGATGATCTCCAAGTGATTTGCTAGTTGTGGTAAAATTTTGGAGTAATTTGAAGTGAATTTGATGGTTAGATTGAAAGAAATGAAGAGGAAAGTTTCTTGCTCTTTCTTGCTTGAGAAGCTCGGCTGTTTGGATGAAGAAAAAGAGAGGAATGGCTGATGATAAAGCTTCTTGAGTAAGTTTGGTAGTTGGCAAAAGTCAACTCTTCAATCGCCGCGCGCACGCGCGCGTTTCGTGCTCGATTCCTCTCGAGTTCGTTTCACTTGTGCACTAAAACCTCTAATGCACTTATATTCATACTAATATGATTCACTCTTAATAGTCTAGAAATAAGGGTCTAAAAGTCTCTCAATTAATCACGCGCGCGAAAACGCGTATTTCCGACTTGTGCGCGATAAAGCGAAATCTCTAAGAAATTCTTATAACGATTGTACCACTAACTATCACTTGAGTAGTTAAACTTGAAATTAACCACTTTAGGGCTAATGTATAAGTCTCCAATTTTCCAAACCTATTGTGCTCTCGAATCGATTATTATTTCCAAACGCGCAATCACTATTCACACGTAACAAGCATTCAAGAATTAAATTTCGAAACGAATCACTTTAAAAATATAAGCAAGACATAGTTCAATGTGTTTAGGTATAAAAGGGCTAGAGAATAATATTCGGAATATTTGGCCAAATAAATAATTAAATAAACTAGAATTTGGAGTTTAAAATGAGAAAATTGTGAGTCCTCACAACTTTGGCTCGTGAGAGCCACCTATATCCTTTCCACATGAAGTGTTTATTTATTTCCCTATCTGGTGTGTATAACTGCATAATTGAAAAGTGAAATGCCATGATTCATGACTACTTGTACTTTTGGTACCCCATTGAGCGTAAGCTCACCCCCTTCTCGTTATCTTTGTTTTCCTTACAGGGAACAACACTTTTGAATTGTGATTTTGAAGAAAGGGTCGAGCTAGTGTAAATGTTCTTTTGTTACGCTCTTTTGTAATCAAAACCCTAAGTGCTTTTAATCAAGTATCACGTTTTGATTTGTAAAGCTTTCTATATATGTTTATAAGTGTTTAATCATGTACATTAAGTGTACTTGTTGAGATGCTACTTGTAACCATTGGACGATCGGACGAGCGCGCCGTTTGAGCAAGGAAAGAAAATTGCTGGCAGGAACTATTCATCGGAATCCGCCCGAGTATCCGGCCAGTTCTTGGCCGGATATCTAGCCGGATTTGCAGGGGATTTGGAGGATTTTTGGGTTGAGCTACTGCCTCCAATCCGGCCAGAAACTGGCCGGATTGTGACGTGGCAGTCACTGTTCATTTTCAGTTTCATTTTCGTTTTTCGTTATTGTGGTCGTTGATACATTTAATCGTTATATTTCATTCGGAACGTTTTAGTTGTGTGTGATCGGCTTAGTAGTCTCCGAGTGTTTGTTTTCTTTGGGTTCTATCGCGCGAAATCTAGGGTTTGTGTGATTCGACTTCGTAGTTCTGGCAAGAGCTGGGCAGGCGGTCCGCCAAACATCCTTTGGTTCGCCTTAGGGGAGGGTGGGGCTGTCACATTATGAACTTGAAATGTGGCTTGAAAACGATAGTTAAAAGAAACAAGATTTTCAAGGATGCTGCACTTAAGATCGCATTCCTCTCAAAATTGTTCCAATTTTGGGCTCAAAGATCTTGGACTCCATTTTGACTTTTATCATCAATCACTAGAGAGATTTTGATTTGAATTTCTCTTTTTTTCTTTCTCTTCTCTTTTTTTTTGTATTTTCTTTCTCTCTTTTTTTTTTTGCATTTTTTTGGTTAATACTGAAGTTCAAATATCAATGGTAAAATAAAAAAAACCCCCTAGCTTTTAGAAGATAGATGCCATTTTCTTTTTCCTTTTCTTCTTTTTTTTGAAAAATTCATGTCTTTTTTCCAAAAAATTTAGCATCTTTGCTATCATTGAAAATTCTCAAATCTCCTACCCCCAATATGGGATGCGATCATAAGTACTTTTGAAACGAACCATCAATTTAAATTCAAATGAGGATGCAAAGGATAAACAGTGTTTACATAGTAGAAAAGATGGTCAGAGCATTATTCTTATGTTATATGACAACTAAAGTAAAGAATACTTAATTAGGAGAATTTATTCCCTTTTTACTTTTGAAAATTTCCCCAATGTAGGATTGTGATCACCAAGGCTCTTATTTGAAATGACATTGTAATTTTGATTGCTTAAATGGGAGAGTAAATGATAAAATCTGTATAAATAGAGAAACGAACGCCTAAAGTATCATCCCAAATTCTCAAAACAAATAAGAGTAATGACTATTTTTTGCTTTAAACTAGATGTAGATTGAATCTGGTTCGACACATTGGGCTTTTCAAAAGTCAAAAACAGCCTTACTTTGAAGTTTGTCAATCAAGGTGACTGATTTTGGAGGCTTGATAGAGTTATAAAAAAATGTGAATAGCACCAATGAAAGAGAAGCACCATCATACTTGGTCTCTTAAAACAAACTAACAAATTCGAGTGGCCCCTTTTGATTTCGATTTTCAAACACTCTCATTGAATTGTTTCGACCACAAATCTAGTGCATTCAGAGATTTTAAAAAGCTAAATACACACTTGTGAATTTTGTGCCAGAGATGACAAAATTGGAAATCTCAACTTAGTCTTGTTTCTTAAGATCTATCATGAAATCTCCATATAAGTGAAAAAAGAATGAAATGCATGTAAATATATACAAAACTACAAACAATAATAGTCTAAATGAAGAATTTTATTATTGCAAATATTTGAAACAAAAATTTTGCTCAACTATAATACAAATGAGAAAAGAAAAAACTCTAAGGAATTCCTCTTTTACACACACACACACACACACTCTCTTTTTTCTTTTAAGACAAAACATGTTAGAAACAACAAACAAATATTTTTTTGACAAAATAACTATATCATGAAATCTCTTAGATGCTCTAAATTGGAGTTTCTAGATGGATTCTCCATATTTTGCATTGTAGGATCTATCCAAGAATTAAGTAGTACTTCTAATTTTTTAAAAAAACTTTATCAAACCAAAATTGTTGTCAAATATGAAAAAATCATTTCTACTTTATTGAAATATCTTTCATGAATGCAGGGTAGGGGAAAAAAGAAAAAGAAAAATAGCCAAAGTTAGTAAGCAAAACTGCAAATTCGATATGCATGTCCTATGGGGGAGCCATTTCATGGCAAAAGTTAGCCTATCATGAAAAATGCAATCCTCTAGGATAAGTACCATATAATATTTGATGGATCCGATCAATTTACTAATATTTGGCTGACATATAATTTAAAAATTTGACTAATCGAAACAGTAGGAGACATCTAACCTAACAAATTGAGAACAAAATCCGAATGGATTGATTGCTTTGGTTGGCATATGAAGAGATGTCAAAAGTCAATTTAGTATGAAAGAATCCACTTTTGAAAGGATTGCAATGTCTCGACTAGTTTCTTTAGTGAAGCATGGATCAAAACCCTAAAAGAGAATAAACTAGTCAAATGAATGGATGACATTGATGATTTATTCAAAAATCGACTGAACTGTCCGCCCATTTGTAGCCCCAAAATTCACAATTCTCATTGCAATGCATTAATCTATAAGCCTTCTAAAATCAAAATTTGGTTTCGATATATTTATTATCTCAACAATGAGGAATCATTGGTGAATTTCTTCAACTTAGTGTTCTTTATGGACTGAATTTTACCAACTTTGATAAAATGACCAAAAAGTGAATATTAGAGGTTCATATTCTAATGTACAAAAGCTATTTCATAATCTTCAATGTCATTATCATGGAAGGGATCGGATCCTACCTTACCTTGTGCACTACCCCTTTGGATGGTACAAAAAATATAAACATGCAAGTCTCATTGGATTATATATCCGAGACAAAATGATAGTTTATTACTAATGCGGGAATCTCTAAGTGGCATTCCTTTTATGGTTAATACATGATGTCAGTTTATTAAAACGAGCAAACATGCAATAACAGAAATTAAACATGACCTAAAAGAACCCCTTTGATATGCCGGGTTAGGCCTAAAAATGATGTGCAATTATTAAGACACGAATGCAATAAACTGTAATTTAAACATGTAATAACTTATCTAATAAGGTAGCCACTTAAAAGAGTACTAGGCCAGAACTCTTATTTTTAAGGTTTGTAAATGCAAGAAAAGAGAAGACAAAGAGAAGGTTAGTTCAATTGATAAATAACACATAACACATTGGAGCAATAAAATTATACAAAAATATAAGGTAACAAAAAGAAAGAGGGGTAGAATCTCTCCTCTCGTGTCTAGTGTTCCTAATTGAGTAAGGTTGATTCTATCCTAAACAATTTTTAATATGGGTGCATGAGATTGACCTCACTAATACATCTAGACTCGATAAGGTTTCAGCCTCCCAAACCTTCAGACCAAAGGGCAAAAGGTCATTAATCTTAAGACCCCAAGTCGATGGCTTGAGTGATCTCACAGACATTGTTATGTGTACGTCGTGCCACGGTCACATATCCAAGTGAATCAATTCTAATTCTAATAGGGAGGAGTGGTATGACAACCACTAAAAGAAAAAAAAAGAAGGGTTATATAAAAAGAATAACGTATGCACGTATGAAGTGCTCCTTTGAGAGGAGGGAAACATAAATGAAGCCTATAGGGTAAAATCACCTCCTATCCCAAAATGTAAAGCGTGATACGAGTAAATAATACAAATAAATAAAAATAAACATACCATTCATTATATATGTGCATAACAGGGAATGAATACGAGTATGAGATGCAAAAAGCCCTAAAAAGAAAGAAGAAAAAAATGCAATCTAAACATTCAAAAGTGATATGTAAACGAGTTAGAAAAGGAAAAAATCGACTAAATCAAACGTTTGGACTCACTAGAAGTTCCCCAACGGAGTCGTTAAGCTATCATGCCCCATTTTTTGAAAAAATAAAAGAGAAAGGGTGTTTAAAAATGAGGTTTTTTATTTTAGAAAATAAAGAAAAAGAGCCTAAAATGGAACTTAGAGAATGCGATGGTTTGGACCCAATATATTAGTCTAAAAAGGATTTTTAGAAAAAGAGAGTTGCCACTTGGTATCGAATTTAGGTGAACCACATCACCCAAAATATATTTTAAATGAAAAAACAAATAAAATCCTTTTAGTCGACTCCAACTCTTTGAAAAGGATAGAAAAGAGTTTGGGAGTCACGGTTGAAAAAAGGGAAGGCAAAGATTTGATCAACTCAAATCTTAGGCACCCTTTTAACCTAACCAAGGTTAGTTGCGAGATTTAGTCAAAAAATTTTCAAATCTAACCTATAAAATTTATCACATTTAGATGCTTCTATATGGATGCAAACTTAAACCTAGGGGGTAATGAGAGGAAGGAAATGTCTCTTCAAAGTTTAATTGGTGCAAATCATATTAATTGTGAAGTCCAAGAATGATCCCTTGAAAAGGTCACAAATATGCAAAAGATTAGATTCAAAAGGAAATTATGATATGTAAATAATTATATATGACATAGAAGAGGGGAATGCAACATAACGGGTATAGGAGATTAAAATTCATGACACAATTTTTCTTCTTATAGAGGGGTAATAGCGTGTTAAGGTTAAAAAGCCATACTCGACCATTTTCCATATTAAAGGGCGATTCTTCTAATCTAGTCAAGCCAATGAACTAACTTATTTTCTAATTATCTAAATGAAACGCAAGTCTAAATGATTTGCTCATATAGGGATGAGAAGACATATCACGCATATGGAAATAACCTAAAATGAAGAAAATGCATGAAGTGTAATAAATGTCATACAAAGTATGAATTTAGTGCGTAAATGGCCTAAGGGTCTAGCATTGGATTAACTCATTTCTACAAGTTCCCACTAGTGTTGGACTTGTGAGAAAATTAGGAGAAAAGCCACAACTAGCGTTAGATTAGTGTGGTGACGTCATGCACATCATTATAAATAAATAAAGGATATAGAGTATAATTATAATAAATAAACACATAAAGCACATAGAGCATGTCGAGCACATAGCACATAGGCATAATATCTAGATGCAAAATTCCAGAGAAAGCAAATAAAACTCATAAGCACATAAACATACAAGCACACACAATCTAATTATTATATTAGGGACCCTAATTACAATCTAAAAGGAAAATATAAGATAATGAACCTATCTATTATATTTATCTAGCTAATTACATTTTCTTGCAAAATATAACCTATCTATTACATTTCTTGCACAAAAAGATATTACCTATCCATTACAATTTGTGCATTTAAATACCTTCCAAATAATCACAAGACTTAAATTAAAAAATAATAAAATGAATAAAAGGTTAAAATAAATAAATGAAAAAAACACATAAACATATGAACACATAAGTGGACATAAAATAATTTAAAGGATAATAGGTATACCTCTCTTTTCAAGTAGTGGCTAAATGAGGGGAAGGGAGAGTTGTTTATCATTCCAAAATCAACACACAGGTCAATGCACTAATTTAATTGACAATACTTTGAAAGAGAATGAAAACATATATTAAATTCCCCTTATTATTGCAAAAATGTAAATAAACATAAGACATCTAGAATTTACAAATTAAATGTATTTAAATGAAGCACAATTAACAATTAAAGAAGAGAAACAATTGCAATTGAGAAATCAAAAAACTAATAGGAACTAAATTGCAAAAATTAGAAAGTTTTTTAGGTCAAATTATAATTTTTAAAAAGATTAGGGGTCAAATTTAAGTAAAAATAAAGTTTAGGGACCAAAATGCAATTAAATTAAGGAACTAAGTGAAAGAAATCCAAAACTTTAGAGCTACAATACAATTACTCAAATGATCAGGGGACCAAATTGTGAAATTTGTTTCTGATTTTGAGCTCAATACAAACAATATAATTTTTGGGTCATTCTAAATATTTTGGGCCACACACTTTGCCCAAAGAAAATGTAGATTATCTTTGTATAAACCAAACAAGTTTAGCTACAAAAAATCCAACTAAACTACACATAACACATATATTTTAATTCAACCCTAAAACCCAACACCAAACCCAATCGAAAGTAAACATAAACCCAACCAATAAAAAAAATTCAGCCCCTACGAAAGTGCAAGAAAACAGCCCAAATTCCTATTTTTCCTTTTTCTTTCTTTCTTTTTCTTCTTCCCTCCTTTTCTCCTTCTCCGGTGAGCTTCAAGTTTCAGGAACCTGCGGCCATGGTAGACGCCAGCAGTACCTCCATGGCCGGATCACCACCCGCCAGCGACCTCTCCGGTCGCAAAATTTCATCAAAATACACCTCCTCATTCGATTTTTTTTTTGAAAAATCCATTTTCGCCCTTAGTTTTTACAAAAAACTAGTAGGAAGTGCTCAAAGAGCAATTTACAGCCAGTTTCGTATTTTCTAAAACTCAAGCAAACGATCATAAAAATCCATGAAAAATATAGCAAAACAACCCTCACAAAATGTACAACACAACTGTAAATTCAATTTAACAAGAAATAGTAAAGAAAATGAAGAATTAAAGCAAGCCAGTCCCTAACTAAAAAAGCCCGTTTCTTGCTTTTTAGAGTAAAAACTTAAAAAAAATTCATTAAAACAAATTTCCAAGCCATAAACTAATTAATGCCATTTTTCTAACGAAAATACATGCACAAAATTCATTCCTTTAACTTAGTTATTCATTGAGGCATTTTATCAAATAGGTTTTGGGTTATAAGAAATATTGATTATTTTGCAAGAATTTTAAAGTAATTAGTCCGAAAATTTTGCAAGAAATGAAAGTCAATCCAACAATCCAAACTCTAGACACTCAAACTTCACAAAATACCCAACAAATGAACTCAATAGCAAGAAGACGGAAGAGAAGGAAAAATAATAAATGTAGCACTTTTACAAAATAACTAAATAATAGAAGGAAAAAGAACTGACAAGTTTTTTTTTAATACGTTTAAAGAGAATTCACGGTGGTGGTGATGTGACGACCCAGCCAAACCCTAAAGCGAACCATAGGGCTTAGCGAACCGCCTGCCCAACTCTCGTCAGGACTCACTCAATAACCTTCCAATCAATAGCATTAACTCTGAAATAAATATTAAAACACCACAATTAAATATTATAAACCATCCAGCATTCCAAATCATTCATACTTATATGTACAACTAAACGGATCAAATTACAAGTTGTTCAATCAATTCACTAAGTACACATAGGATGGCAATTTACTTAAAACAAAGACTTCAACTCTCGAACTCACTATTCCCCGGTTCCACATTTCCAACCTCTGTTAAGGAAAACAAATTAAAGGGCCCAGTGAGGTTCTAAGAAAATAAGTAACCATAAACACATAGTTTCACACTTTCAATAATATAATAGGAATAACAAACCAATTAATAACAGGATAATTCGCGAAACAATTCTTAACAAATAGCACAATCAATATCAAAGGATACGGTACTGATACGGACTCTAAAGGTGTCTCTCGTCTGCTTCCAGCCGTAGCACTTAGTTTCGTTCAGTAATTCATTGTACAACTTCTTGCAATCACTTCACACTCCACCAATCTTCTCCTTATATCCTCCAGAACAATAAACAATCTCCTACAATCATTAATCATTTTGTCACTCCAATAGGTGCTTCAGTAAGGGGGTAATACTCGAGTATACCAAACATTTCAGTGTCCAATGTCTTCCAACCTACTTGACCAAGCCCACTATTGGCTCGAATAGACTATCCAATAGTGGCGTTTGGGCCCAGTTCAGCCATTGTGATAAAGTACACAATCGGCTTACATTCATGCATAATTCCAGTAACAATTAGGCATTTATGATTTCCAACATTCAATTAGGTCGAGGGCAATAAAGTATGCGCTCGCCTTTCAATAAAACAATAGCAATTGTCAATTTTCATTCTAAACAATTAAAGCATTAATAATCCAAAAATATTAGTCAACTAAGCACATAACATTTATCGTTCATCATATATTCAATCATTACAAACAAATATAGAATACTCACCCTAGAAGATTAATTCACATTTTGGCTCCAGGGTTTCCTCCTTGCATTATATTGCCCCTTGAGACAATTTACAATTACCATAATTATTTAGCCATTCATTTGGTAAAGCTCTTGAGAAGGGATCTACATACATGTTGTTTCCTAGCCTCTAATCACAATTCCAAAAGGCATTTAAGCTATAGCCATGTTTAGGTGAAGCAACCAACTCACTGTTTTCCCAAATTCTCACACAACAATCCCACTTTTAATTTTCAAGGGGTTCAATCGTGTAACCAAGATACATCTAGTAAAATAGGTGGAAAGCAACAATTCATCAAAACCCTCAAAATTCACAGCTACAAGCTGCACAAATAACCAGCTCAAGTTTGGCCAAACTTATGAAATAAAACTTCAGAAATAGAAATTTCATTCCTTATTGCTTCATATACTTATTAACAACTAAAGTTATGAAGTTAAAACTGGAAAATTCCCAGCTCTCCCCCTCAGCCCTCATCAAAACAATTCCAGCAATTTCCTTAAGTTTTTCTCTTAAAACAACCAACTTTTACTAGAGCCAAAAGTGAAACACATGATACAACATATATACAACAAAAAGTAATTGCATAACAGGAATTCTGTGAGAACCCTCACTTGACACCCCAATTTTCCTTAAATACTTGCTTTATTCTAAGATCTAGACCCCTTAGTACATGCCCTTGCATGACATTTCCCATGTATTACAACATTTTCATACATTGCATTTCATCCCTTTTTACTTGAAGAAAAACATTTACTTGAGTTGATTTTTAATGATCCACCAATAATTTGTTTCCAAGTGGATTTGATTTGGATTAAGGACTTTAAAAGATAGGTTAGGGGTGTTAATTTAGTATTGGTACACTTGGAAGAGTTGAATTAGTATTAGTCAAAAGATTAGGAGAGATTATGGACAAGAAAGAGGCCATGTGGCAAAACCCTAGCCTTGGATGTTGTTTGACCAAGAGATTAGAAATAATTTAAACCTTCTTGAAGCCCTTTTTCCTCTCACCTTGGCCGAACCTCTTGAGCTTCAAGAGAGAAGAGAAAAAACTTCATAACCTTGCCTAATAACCCTAGAAATCAAAAGCCAAACAAATCAAAGAGAAAGTTTGTGAGTTAGTGAGAAACTTTTCCCCTCCAACCCTAGTGATGATTCAAGCTTCAAGGCTTCAATTGGTTGATTGATTTGGTGGTCTAAGCTTCATATAAGAAAGGTAAATAATACTCAAATCTTGGTTCTATGATGTTTTAGCATGTTCCTTAAGTGTTAATGACAAGATACATGTTGTTTGGTTGAGATTTGGAGTTGAAATCTTGAAGTAAACAAGTAGAAGCTAAGGTAGTTAATATGCATACCAAGTGTTTGATGAAATGTTTGCCTTTTGTTCATGGTTGTTTATGATGGATTTTCATGTTTTAAACCTCTTTTGAGCTAGATCTATACTTGATATGTGATTTAAGTGCAAATCATTAGAGAATGAAGATTTGAGGGCTAAAGGAAAAATAGGGACTGATTGTATTTTCCATGGCTGACCGGCCTTTGAAGGAAGGGTTTCTCCTTGCTTTTTGTGGTTTAATTACACCTTAAGCATGCCTAAACAACTTGGCTAGAGATTGGTTAAGTTCATGTGTGAATTGAAATGAATTTGGAGCAAGCAAAGTGGCTAGAAGGACCATTAGTGGACTGGTTTAGGTTTTGCAAGATGACTAGCTTATTATGGAACCCTTGTGCATGTTTATGTGTTGTATTTTGAACTCAAATGATACCAAGTGACTTAAGCTTCTGTATATGATCATTAGAGGACTGATTTGGGTGAATTTGAACCAAAACAAATGAAGTTAGCATGAGGAATTAGTGTGCACATGTAAGGGTTTGAGACTGATCCAGGTTGGGAAAAACAGCCGATTTCCCTGAGCTACTGGCAGCTCTAGGAGACGAACTAGAACGTGTTCCAGGTACCGTTGGAAATCCCTTCGAGTCTAGTTTCCAACGCCGCTGACGGCACCTAATTCCAACCTTCCTACAGTGAGATACGGCCGTTTTACCGAGACTGCGCGAGCGCGACTGTGCACCCGCGAGAAACTTTTTAAAGCTTGAATGAATCTTTCCTTTTACCCAACTTTCATGCACTTGTTAAACTTGTTTATTCATGAACTTTTACTGCATTTTGGGCCTAAATCTTATGGTGAATTGAGTATAGTTAATCACTCACTTAGGCACCTAATGAGCTCACTTTGCTTGGAATTAGACCTAGTCGTTAACGTTTTCACTCGTTGCCCTAGGAGGGGGAAACGGTGGTGCACGTAATCGCGCGACTTGACGCTTGACTGCTACTTTGCTTGCCAGGTGAGTGTTCCACTACCTGTTACCTGCTTATGTGAACTAACTGATTGCTTGAATTGCCACTGTTTGAGCCAAACCTTGTTTTAATGAAATGGAGGCGAGCGTGTACTTTATCGCACTCGACCTTCCCCATTTTCCACTATGGCTCTGAGTACTGTTATTATGAGATATAATCTCTCTATATGTGACTGTATGAGATGTGATTCATCTATATGTGACTGTACATAAGTTGATGGGTGATACCTCAACGACCATTGCCACTGTTTGGGGTACCCTACCTCATAGGCAAACCGGTTCTATCGAGCCAGCAAGGGCTTGGTCGAGAAGGCCGGTAAACCTTGGGGACTGTTTACTGTTCACTGGAAACTGGTATACTCGAGTATTACCGAACTACTGATTTGGAGTGCGGGCCCGGTAGGGGGTTGATTGGTGGACGGAGATGATAGAAAGTGGTGTTCTACGGACTGTATATTCCTTAAATACAAATGTTGACGGAGAGTCAACGGACCCCGGTATGATCAAGCTGAGGGGAATTTGGCTTTTGAAAGCCACCCGTATCCTTAATTTGAATTGTGATTTAATTATTATTGTATTGCACGGTATTTATTTGGTTATTTTATACTCTTATTTGGCTATGTGCTTACTTGCTTTACTTGGAACCTCACTGGGCGTTAGCTCACCCCATTCCCTTTGTTTTCCTTAACAGATCGGGGACGGACTTAGGATCAAGGGACTTACTAGCTTCCTTTTGCTTGAACTTGTAATCCCTCTTATTAAGAAGACTTTACTTTTGACTTTTGTAAGCCTAACACTTAAGTTCGACCTGTGTTATGAAACTGTAGTATGGATTGGTAAATGTAACGTTTAGTTGGCTTTTAAGTTTGGAAAGCTGGTTGTCTATTATTTACTTTCTAGGGTTTGTACCGTTTGTTTGAAGTTATTCCACTGGATGTTTTGAGTTACTAGTTCTCTGATCGACCGAGCCCCGACGAGAGCTGGGCAGGCAGTCCGCTGATACCCTAGGGTTCGCCCTAGGGAGAGGTGGGGCTGTCACAAATTCTCCTAGCTAAATTCCTAAACAAAATTCGAATATAAGTTTGGGAAACCAAACTTCCTTTCCTCTCAGCCAAAGCTAGAAGCAAGTAAACAGTTTGAAAATAAATTTTTCTCCAATAAAACTCTTCATTTTATACTCAAATCCAACATGCATGTTAATATTTATGTGATATAAGGTGTATTGAATCACAATATGAAAGTTTACAGTCAAAATTCATGGAGGAAAATTGGAAAAAAATTCTTCCTTCTCTCTCGGCCATCCCAACAGAATTCCAGCAAGGTTCTTCAATATTTGCATCCATGTTCACCAACTTTGCACTAGTTTCAAAGATAAATATCATATAAGACAAGAGATAAAACATATATCATACTTTCCTAGTGAAATTTCTTCTAAAATTTTGAATGAAAAGCCGTGAGACTGAAGCTCTCTCCTCTCGGCCAGCATAGAGAATTTTCTAGCACGTAATCAGTTTTAAACAGGGTTTTTCTTCAAGTTTTACACTAATCCTTCTTTGCTTCAAGTGAAATTCTGCATGCATGTCAAGATAGAAGAGTTAGGGTGTGCGTGTGTTGCATACAAATACAACTTAACAGATTTTTGAGTGAAACAACCACAACTTTGCAAATGGACAGCATGCAATAGGTTCAGCAGAATATTTCCAGCTTTGAGGCATTTTTCCTTGGTTAAATTTCTCTTTTCTTGATGGTAGTTCAAGTTAAGACACTATAGAACCAAGATAGAAAGGAAATAAGGAAATTTATCAGCTTCTACCTCTTGTTTCTTCACAAAGAAAGTTGGAAAATTTTGCAGATTGCTTCACCTTTCTTCTCCTTGGTTTCACAAGGACAAATGTTCCAATTTTCTCCCTCAATGCGACTGTTTTGGACACCAAGAAGCTGCAATTTCTTCCTCACTCTCAATTCTCTCTCTCTGGTTGAAGTGATAAGCAAAAAATGGTTTACCTCTCTCCCTCACTCTCTCGAGTGCAAGCTAGAAGAAACCAAAAAAGTGTTTTGCTCTTTCTCTATAAGTCAAGTTTTGTTTTGTAAGTCAAAAGACAAGTGAGCTGGCTGCAGACTTGGTTTAATAGTTGGACAAGTGTCCAACTCATGCCATGTGTCACATGCTTGGACAAAAAAAAAATTTAAACCTTGCACTTTCATTCTATCTCACTATTACCCTACTAATTTCTTGCCTAATTCATATTAAATTTCCATGAATGTGAATCATGCATGAATTTAAAATATTCTAATACACTTAAGGATGAGGCAATCAATCAAACACACCAAATAGTCGATAATCCAACAAGGTTGCATGATCAAAATTTCTAATGGTAGTGTATGCAATTAGATTTAAAATTTCAAGCTCTCACTCTCTCCCTCCCTTAAAAGAATTTCGTCTTCGAAATTCCTACCTTTATTCACAAAAGTTCAGGATGTTTCTTCAAATTGATCATAACCTATCTCACACTAACTGTCGGGTACAAATATCCCAATAATATCATTCCATTCAAAAGAACTATCAAGTCATGGCTTCAACATTAGTCTGTCCTTACTTCTAGAGTTATGAGACGATAAATAGATCTAACTTACTAACTTTTAAATTTCCAAACATGATCTCACCCTCTTATGCTTCTCGCTATTAATAATTGTTATGTCAACTTCTTATAACATGTTACAATAAGCATTTCCTTATGTGACGCCCCCACTTCTCCCTAGAGCGAATCCAAGGGTATCTGCGGAACGTCTGCCCAGTTCTCGTCAGGACTCAATACGAATCCAATTCAAACTTAATGATAAACAACCAAAGAATAATAGTCGAAATAAAGAAAAGTCGCTTCCTTAAACCAACATTCAAATCTTACATTATAGTTATCAAAAGTACATCACTTTCCCCAAAATACAACCACTAGAAGTCGGCTAATCAATTACATCCCAAAATACTAATCAAAAGTAATCAGACCGGCTTCTCCAAAATTCTTTCCATTCCAAGCTCCTGTTAAGGAAAACAAAACTAATGGGATGAGCTGATGCTCAATGAGGCCAAGAAAACATGCAAACACATAATTCAAGTAGCAATGGCATTTGTACGAGAAATCAAACAAGGAAGCTCAAGTAACTCATAAATAACTTTAACACACATAATAAGGATACAGGAGCTCTCAGGAGCTAGATTCCACTCGTTTCGCCAAGGCTCGATCAAATACCTCCACGGGATGACACTCCGTCAAAACCGGGTAGGTATTAAGTCCGTAGAACTCCACTTACTCTTCATTCCCGCTCACCGTTACACCCCCTGCTCCGGGCCCGCACTGCTATTATAAAAGGCACTACTCCACGAGTATGCCAAGCGAGATCTCTTAATCGATCAAGTTTTTGATTATCTCATGGTTCACCGAGCTTCTCGACCAAGCCCATGCAGGCTTGAGTCGCAAGGTTGGCCAATTGAGATTTGGGCGTCCCCCGATTACTATTATGAGTCGATGAGATTCACTCCAATCGACAAATACAATTATAAGCCGATGAGATTCACTCCAATCGGCAAATACAACCACAATTATAATTTCAACTATGAGCAATTCAATTATATAATCAATTAAAAGAGAACGAGTGCGATAAAGTACACACTCGACTCGACAATTGTAAATCACTTAATCTATAAGAAGCAATTCACATAATTGGCAACTATTCATGCACTTGACACTCACCAATTCAAAACTAATGAGTAAGTGCAAAATAAGATCTTTAGTGGTCCGTTCCGAGATTCTCTTCAAGATCCTCTAGAGCGTCTGAAGAAATAACGATTAACTATCACTCACCAATTCACACAACCAATATCAATTAAGGACGAAAGTATATCCGTTTAAGACTTAAGACATCGTCTTAAAAGAGCTTTAAATCTCGCGAAAATCGAGATTGAAAAGTGAGGATTTAATGTCACAAGAGAAATTCACATCCTCCATGAAATCGAGTTTAAAACGATCTATCAATATCAAAAGACAGTGAAAGGTTCTCAAACCTCATTTCCCAAGAAATCATGAATTTTCAGCTTTGAGCGATAATTTTGGTAAAATCAGATCTTGAGTTCGGTATGTCCACAAATGGAAACATTTATACTGTTAGAAACTAAATTCAAGGTACTAAAAGTTCCTAGAAGACACTTTTCCAAGATTCCAAATGGAAAGCATTCATTTTTTAGCTCAAAGTTGCTGATTGAAGAAGGTAAGACAGAACCAGTCTTGGTTTTCGGCGATATTTGGAAATTCGGAAAAATTCACAGAAAGTGAATCAGCTTTTGAAATTTGTAACACAATAAGAGTTCTATACAAAGTTTCAAACACAACAAGTGGAACTAAATTCAGGGTTTTGAGCAACAAGATATAACAGTTTGAAGTCGGTTGATTTTTGTAATCTGATCAGTGAATTTCCAGATTTGAAGAGCAATCTTTGGGGCACTATTTGAGTATCGAAATGGTATTGAAATCACACCAAATTTGGTACACCTAAACTTCCATATAGGGACTACTTCTCTATAAAAATTCAGGTAAAAAATCGCATGGAAAGGCAGTTAACGAAACGACCAAAGTTTTGGGAAAATTTCAAAGCTAATCTGCCAACCGTAGTTCTCTTCCTTTCTCAAACGTTTTGTCCAACACAATCAGCCCCAATTCGCTCCAATTTTGAAACCAAAGTTCCAGAAACATTTAATATGCAATTGATGGTTAAATGACACTAAAATTTTCGAAATATAACATCTCAAAACAGATTTGACCATTCGGTCAGCAAGGAAGGGAAAAGTTTCCAGTTTCCAGTTTTGTTGCGTTTTTTAAATCAAGCCATATCTAACTCTATACAACTCCAAATCGAGAATGGTTGATGGCGTTGGAAACTAGGTTCAAAATGATACAATTTATCAGAAGACATCATTCTGAAAATCTTTTCACAAGTGGGACAAAATTGAGCCACAAGATGCAGCTTCCCAGTTTCATTCAAACAGCCAGTCAAAACAGAACAGCCGACTTTGCCGACTCACTACGGATCACTCAAAATGAACAAGCAGGGGATTTTTATAGATTTGGAAAGCTATGAATGTATAGTTTTGAATACCACTAACGCCACTCAATTTTTAATTTTGTACAAAAAGTTATGTTCGGACAAAGAACCACTGTCCGAGTACCCTGCTATACGTTTTTCCAGATTTGAATCTTTACCAAAACTCAAGTTTTGAGTAACCATTTAATACGATTTTTGAAAGGCACTTTGTACACACAATATAAAACATATATCCATCAATTTTACAGCCGGCCAAGCATCAAAATTTTGAAATACAAACAGGACAACATGGACAGAATTTTCGGCCAGCTTCCTTTCCAAGTTTTCCTTCGATTTCTCTCCACTTTCTAACCGTAATCAAGCTATATATCACATAAACAACCACAACCAAATAATCAAGCCTCAAGTAAGCTACCTACAAGCCTCCTCAATACCGCTAGCCTATGATTTAAAGCGAAATAAATGGTTTCCTCAAGTCCTCTAACCTATTTTCTTGCTTAGGGTTGTAAACCCATGAAGATTAACCGTTAAACTTCTTGTAATTTGAAAGATAAAAGAGCTGGAGTGGTTACCCTTAAAACCCTTGAAGAAAACCAGATTTTCCACTGAAATTTCCTCCAAGAAATTCCACAAGATTGCTTCTTACTCCAAGCTAGGATGAATCTCCAAGAAACTAAAATGTTGGATGAAGATTTGCAAGTGAATTGGAGCCAAAGAAATGGAGTTTTTCTTCTTCCTTTTTCCTCTTGGTTGGTCGGCTGAATGAGGTGAGAGAGATGAGGGTTTTGTGTGATGAAAACTTGGAGAGAAAGAATGGAAAAAGCTACTTTAAGATGGTGCACAAAAGTCAACTCTTAATAGTGCAAAATCGGGTTTCGTACTACCATTTTCTTCGAGTTTGATACACTCATGCACTAATCCTCCAATGTAATTCCTTTAACAATGTAATTACTCACTCTTACGAGTCTAGTATTAATTTGTCAAATCTCCACTTAGTCGTTCCGACGTGAAATGCGCGAACTTTCGACTCGCGCGCGATAAAGCGAAATTTTGAACTCACTCACCTCTAATCCCTCAATTAACTTTTCTTAGTCTACTAATGATCATTCTTAATTCTCCAAAATTATTGCACTCTCGGATCGAATATTATCTCGAAAAACGTGTACTCTTTATTCCTTACTAGACGAGCCGCAGAAAAATTAAATTTGCTAACGGGACGTTTTAAAAATATAAGTGAGACATTGTTCAATGTAAATGAATTTAAAATGGTTGAAATAAATTATTCGGAGAAAACGGTTGAATAAATAATTAAATAAGCCAGTAATATAGAATTAAAGTAAGTAAAAATTCGGGTCCTCATATCCTCCCCTACTTAAAATAAATTTCGTCCTCGAAATTCACATCTAAGATAATATCATACCCCTTAATAGCTAGGTTTATCAAATCGATCAACAACTTACACTTTCCAACCCATATCTCATAATTTCTATTCACCCAATTAGCAATCAAACTTTGATTCCCCAAGGCCTTCTAATTTCCAAGTCATAGGGTAACTTAATCGACCTCACGTCTACCCCACTCATGAATCTAGGGTTTGCAAAAGTGTGTGTCGTATCAGGGTCACTTAGAACCTTAGGTAATTAATGGAAAACAAGAATCATACCTTCAACGACCTTAGTGGAATTGGAAACCTGTTGATGGTCTAATGCATAAACCCTAACCAGCACCTTAGGTCGACTCCCTCCAGCACTAGACTGCTTAGATACTGATTTCTCTGGCCTTTGAGGACTACCTCCTACCTTCGGCACACTTGGACAACTTGAAAGCTGGTGCTCGGCACTACCACAGTACAAGCACTTTCTCGACTTCCTCCAACAATCATTTTCCACATGATTGGACTTGCCACAGTAGCTACAACTAACTTGAGGAGTCACGGCCTGACCACCAGAAGGTGTCCCTCTCAATTGACTCCGTCCATTGTGGCCTCCTCTTGATTGAATCCCTTTTGGTGTACTGGATGGTTCTACTCCTCCCGTTCCTTTTTCCTTTTTAGAAGGTGGGGCACTTTTACTTACTTGTCCAGAAGAGTAACTAGGAGTATTCCTTTTTTTAGCATGAAAGTCCCTAACTTGCAGCCTTGCATTTTCGACTCTCTGTGCTTTCTCTAAGGCTTCAATAAATGTAGAGATTTGGGCTGCCGCTAACCCTTCCTGAATCTCCACGTTAAGTCCTTGCACAAAACGTCTTATCCTTTTTCGCTCATTAGTCACCAATTCCGAAGCTTACTTAGAAAACTTAGTAAATTTCCCTTCATATTTAGCCACGCTAGAAACTCCCTACCTCAACTTTATAAATTCATCCTCCCTTTTTTCTTGAATCAAGGGCGGGAGAAATTTCTCATTAAACTCCCTTGTAAATTTTTTCCAGATCCAAGGGATCTGCGTTCTTTCCCATTTTTCCCTTATCACGTCCCACCAAGCACGAGCTACACCCTCAAATTGAAAAGCAACAAAGTTCACTTGTCTCTTCTCAGTATAGTCTAGGACAGCAAATGTATTGGTCATTCTCTCTAACCAATTTTCGGCTAACTCGGGATCAGGTCCCCCAATAAACTTAGGCGGGGCAAATTTCAAAAATCTCTCCAAAGCCCTATCATCCCCTCTATCCTGAGCCCCAGGTTGGTTATTAGGTCCTGGACTTTCTATCTCTGCTAATCGCTCTAAAATATCCGTCATTTGGTTGATGGTAGTAGCCACTTGGTCACCCTCTACATTTCCTTGTCCTTGGGTCGGCCCAGTTGCCGATCCTTGTTCATCCCCTTAAGGTTGGGGTTGCGTAACCCCACGCCCTCGACCTCTACCGCTCTTTCGTCCATCCATGATCCTAGTTATGCCTAAATGCAAGAATAAAATAATTACATGAGAAAATACTTAAAATAAAAGCCAATCATGAAAATATTGGAATTAACAATAACTAGCATGTATTAATACTTCAAGATTCGTACAATTATCAAGTCATGAGGCATTTACAAAAATATAGCACACATGTGCCACAAAAGTGCAATTAGTCATGCACGTCAAAAATAGATTCAAGTGCCTCAAAAGTAGGCCATACAGTTAAGCAAAATACAATGGCTTTTGAACTTGCACCACCCCAGCTAATCCTAGCTACAAAAGTCAAAAGATTCATCACTTCAAACCTAATCCTCAGTAGGACCGTCAGGTGGGACCTCCTCCTCTGGGTCCTTCTCAAAAAGCTCCTCCTCAGGAGTACCCTCACTAGCCGGGCTATCAACGGCTTCTATCACCTCCTCGATCAACATGGTAGTATCAGCTAGAATCCCAGCGGCCCGATCCCGGACCTCCTCGACTACCCTAGTCAGTCAAGTCCTAGTCCTCTGAAGCTCAACACTAGCGGCATCAGCTTTAGTCCGCTCATCTACCACTGTCCCCTCGAGCTCGATGATCCTAGCACCTTGGGCATCCACAATAGCATTCAATTCCTCGATCTCCTAAAGTAGTGTCCCATTAGTAACCACCAACTGTCGACGTTCATCGTCAATGGACAATACAAGGTCATTAGGATAGGTATATGTCTCCCTACAAGGACAGCGAGGGAATCTATTAGAAGGCGAGTATCGGACACGGGGTCCTCCACCCAGAACTCGATACCGGATAGGTCTAGGAGGCACCACATGTCCATTACCATTAGCAGCATGATTTTCATTTCCGTTCTCCATTCCTACAAAACAACCACAAATTCTAAGTTAGAAACTTAAAGTTACTAACTCACTCAAACATCAACTTAAGACATAACTAAATTATCTCATTCCTATTCTCAAGTGTAAAGCCTCTAAAACATCTCCCAAATAGATCTCTAAACCTAGGCTCTTTTCCACCAATGCCGTTTAAGAAAGTCTCAAGTACCAATTTTCTTTAACCACTGGAATACAATAGATTAATATTCAAGTGAATCCCATGGTCCGGTATCCTAAATTTCGAGCCTTGGAATACACTACAGAGCTTTGAAACCTAAGCTCTGATACCAACTGTGACGTCCCCACTTCTCCCTAGTGCGAACCCAAGGGTATCCGCGGAACTCCTGCCCAACTCTCGCCAGGACTCAATACGAATCCAATTCAAAGTTAAGGATAAACAACCAAAGAATAATAGTCGAAGTAAAGAAAAGTCACTTCCTTAAATCAACATTCAAATCTTACATCATAGTTATCAAAAGTACATCACTTTCGTCAAAATACAACCACTAGAAGTCAGCTAATCAATTACATCCCAAAATACTAATCAAAAGTAATCAGACCGGCTTCTCCAAAATTCTTTCCATTCCAAGCTCCTGTTAAGGAAAACAAAACTAATGGGATGAGCTGATGCTCAATGAGGCCAAGAAAACATGCAAACACATAATTCAAGTAGCAATGGCATTTGTACGAGAAATCAAACAAGGAAGTTCAAGTAACTCATAAATAACTTTAACACACATAATAAGGATACAGGAGCTCTCAGGAGTTAGATTCCACTCGCTTCGCCAAGGCTCGATCAAATACCTCCACGGGATGACACTCCGTCAAAACCGGGTAGGTATTAAGTCCATAGAACTCCACTTACTCTTCATTCCCGCTCACCGTTACACCCCCTGCTCCGGGCCCGCACTGCTATTATAAAAGGCACTACTCCACGAGTATGCCAAGTGAGATCTCTTAATCGATCAAGTTTTTGATTATCTCATGGTTCACCGAGCTTCTCGACCAAGCCCATGCAGGCTTGAGTCGCAAGGTTGGCCAATTGAGATTTGGGCGTCCCCCGATTACTATTATGAGTCGATGAGATTCACTCCAATCGACAAATACAATTATAAGCCGATGAGATTCACTCCAATCGGCAAATACAACCACAATTATAATTTCAACTATGAGCAATTCAATTATATAATCAATTAAAAGAGAACGAGTGCGATAAAGTACACACTCGACTCGACAATTGTAAATCACTTAATCTATAAGAAGCAATTCACATAATTGGCAACTATTCATGCACTTGACACTCACCAATTCAAAACTAATGAGTAAGTGCAAAATAAGATCTTTAGTGGTCCGTTCCGAGATTCTCTTCAAGATCCTCTTGAGCGTCTGAAGAAATAACGATTAACTATCACTCACCAATTCACACAACCATTATCAATTAAGGACGAAAGTATATCCGTTTAAGACTTAAGACATCGTCTTAAAAGTGCTTTAAATCTCGCAAAAATCGAGATTGAAAAGTGAGGATTTAATGTCACAAGAGAAATTCACATCCTCCATGAAATCGAGTTTAAAACGATCTATCAATATCAAAAGACAGTGAAAGGTTCTCAAACCTCATTTCCCAAGAAATCATGAATTTTCAGCTTTGAGCGATAATTTTGGTAAAATCAGATCTTGAGTTCGGTATGTCCAAAAATGGAAAACTTTATACCGTTAGAAACTAAATTCAAGGTACTAAAAGTTCCTAGAAGACACTTTTCCAAGATTCCAAATGGAAAGCATTCATTTTTTAGCTCAAAGTTGCTGATTGAAGAAGGTAAGACAGAACCAGTCTTGGTTTTCGGCGATATTTGGAAATTCAGACAAATTCACAGAAAGTGAATCAGCTTTTGAAATTTGTAACACAATAAGAGTTCCATACAAAGTTTCAAACACAACAAGTGGAACTAAATTCAGGGTTTTGAGCAACAAGATATAACAGTTTGAAGTCGGTTGATTTTTGTAATCTGATCAGTGAATTTCCAGATTTGAAGAGCAATCTTTGGGGCACTTTTTGAGTATCGAAATGGTATTGAAATCACACCAAATTTGGTACACCTAAACTTCCATATAGGGACTACTTCTCTATAAAAATTCAGGTAAAAAATCGCATTAGCCATAATCGCGAGAATAGTGAATTTGCGGTTAGAGGCAATAATCGATTTGAGGGTAAATGAGCTTGGAAATTGAAGACTTATACATTATTTTTAAAATGGTCATTTTTATGTTTAAATACTCAAGTAATAGTTAGTTATACTATCGTTATAAGAATTTCTTAGAAATTTCGCTTTATCGTGCACAAGTTGGGAGTTCGCGTTTTCGCGCGTGCGACTAATTGGAGAATTCTAGAAATTATTGTTAGACTATTAAGAGTGAATAATATTAGTGTTAAAGTAAGTGCATTAGAGGTATAATGCACAAGTGAAACAAACTCGAGAGGAATCGAGCACGAAACGCGCGCGTGCGCGCACACGCGAGAGTTTGACTTTTGGCACCTTTTTGGCCAACAACTTAAGCTTCTCAAGGAAGCTTCATTTGCAGCCATCTCTCTCTCTCTCTTCACTCAAACAGCTGGCCATCCATAGGAGAGGAAGAAGGACCAAAAGCTCTTCAATTTCTTACACCATTTCTTCACCAAATCACTTCAAACTTTCACCCCATCTTGCAAATAACTTGAAGATTCACTTAAGCTAGGAGAGGCTTCATTCTCACGGTTTTTGTTGGAGTTCAAAGGGCCAAAATTTCTGACTTAGTCATCCAAAGAGGTAACCAACGATCCGTCGCTTGAATCTTCGATTATATACGTTAGATTGCACTTAGAAGCTTGTAGCTTCATGTGGGTAGTCTTGGATTATTGTAGATCTTGTGAGTGGGCTCTATGAAATCCCACATTGGACTTGATGGGCTGTTATGATGATTATATATGTTATTTTTGTTGATTTAGTGCTCAATCTAGTGAATATAAGTTGTGTTGTGAAAGAGAGTTCAAAAGAGGTGAAATAAGAAAGGGACCATTCTGCCCTTGTGATTGCCGAGCCCCTCTAGTGTAATTTTTGTGGTCCAATTGACTTTTTTTTGATATAAATATGTTGTATGGGTTGTGTAGAAAGTTTCCTCAAAAAATTACTTGATTTGGTTGGGTAAAAGTGGAGATTTCGAAAATTTAGCAAAACTGGAACTCTGTCCCGTAATGTTCTGGCAGTGATTTTGTTTTGATCATAACTCTTCGTTCCGACGTCGAAATTGAGTACCATTTGCGGAATTGGAAACTAGATACGTCCAGGTTTCGAACGGTATAAAATGCATTTCCTCATTCCACCTGAGTGAACCATACCAATCGTTTGAAGATGACTACCTGTTTCTCGGATGAACTGGGAGCCCTGTTATGAACTGCAACTTGATGCTCGAATATGAGCTAGTTGTGGACAGAATTTAAAACGATTTCTTCTGTGAAATTGTATCCTTATGAACTTAGTTTACAACGCCACTAACCATGGCTCAATTCCAAGTTGAATTGAGTGAGTTATGGCCGAATTACAAAACTGTCTTAGTGTGAGAAAACCCTAATTTTGGGCTGTGTTATAACTAATCTTGATTTGGGACTTTGTTATTTTCGAATTTCATGGTGTTAAGCACCTACCAAATGTAATTTGGAGGTTCGTTAGACATTGTCCTTCATAAATGAACCATGTTTGAGAAAATTTCATTGGCCAAATGTTTGAGAAGAGGGAAACAAAAGTGTAAGGCAGATTTGCCTTAGAAATTCTTTGAACTTTACCGACTTTGTTAACTAACTTCCCGAATGCAATTTTATATGAAATTTGACTGAGGAATAGCCTTTATATGGTAGGATAATACTACCAAATTTTCTGTCATTCCGAGTTCGTTTCGATGCCCAACTAAAGCCCACAGTTCAAGCTGCAAATCTGGAATTTTGCCCAGTGAACTTCATTTTTGTACCAACGTTGAGCCTACTATATCTTAAGCGCTCAAAACTCCGATTCTTGTTCTGTTTGTTGTATTTTAAACCTTATTTACAACTCTAATTGAGTTCCCAAATTTCAGAGGCTAGTTTGCGTTCTGTGAAGTTTTCCGAATTTTCAAAGTTGGCCAAAAACCAACCTGAAACTGTCGTGGTAAGCTTAAAACAGAAACTTTGAGCTGAATTTTGAATATCTTCCATTGGAATCATGGAAAAGTGTCTTCTAGGAACGTTTAGTACTTTGGAAGTAGTTTCCAACGATACCAAGTTTTCCAATTTTGGACCTACGGAGAGTGAGTTATGATTTTTCTAAAAGTGCACCTCAAATATGAAAATTTTCAAACTTGACGGGAATTGAGTTTCGAGACTCGTCCCTATCCTTCGATACTACTTGACCATTTTGGACTTGTTTTCACGAAGGAAATTAGTTTTTCCTTGTGCGTTTAAATACCACCTTTGAACCTTGAATTTGAGCAAGTTAAGGCTCATTTTCGTAAGATTTTCTCTAGATTGTACAAGTGTGGCAATCTTTCTTGATAATTGGGGATTTTGAATGATAGTATGTAATAAATGCCGTTGTTTGCTCAGGCATTCAAGAGGACCTTCGAGAGGACCTCACATCGGACGCCTAAGTGCTTGAATCGCACTACTTACTCTCCTTGTGATTAGGTGAGTGTCAAGTGCATGACTAATTGAAATTATGTGAATTTGCAAGTTATGTATAGCATGACTATAACTATCGATTCGAGTGTGTACTTTATCGTACTCGTTCTCCATTGAAATAAATGGAATGAATTATATTAAATGATTGAATGAATGAAACGAATGGTTGAATGAAATTGGATGATTGTATGAATTAAATGGTATGCTATGGCTGCATACGTCGCTGGAGTGAATCTCCTCGACACCCAAATGAACATGGGGACGCCCAACTCTCAACTGGCTAACCTTGGACTCGAGCCGGCAATGGGTTTGGTCGGGAACCTTGGCGAACCATGAGAAAACATAAGCTTGACCTATTGAGAGGTCTTGCTTGGCATACTCGAAGCCAGTATCGCCCAAAACAAACGACAGGCGGGCCCGGTACAGGGGTATGTAACGGTGATCGGGGACAATGATAAAGTGAAGTTCTATGGACTAAACCTACCCGATTGACGAAGTGTCAATTCACGGAGGTTCTGGATCGAGCAAGTGGAAAATAGCTCCTGAGAGCTTATATATCCTTGAATTGTTTCTGCTTACATATTCCTTGCTCAAATTATTATTTTCTTTGCATATTACAGTTATATTCGTTAAATGGGATTGTTATTCGGACAATGTGGCTTGCATGTGTGTTTCTTGGCTCACGAGCGACTGCTCACCCGTAGATTTGTTTTCCTTAACAGGGATAGAACTGAAGTGAAACTCGGAGGAACCCTTTTGATGTACTTTGTAATAGGGTTTTCAATGGAACTGATTGGTTATTGTGGCTATTGTATATTTATGGAAATTGATATATTTTTTTTGGGAACCAATGTAAGAATTGGAAGATGATGTATTTTGTACTAGTGGTGTATGACCGGATGTTGTATATATATAAGTATGAGAGCGACCCTTTTTAGTAGACTTGTATTAATGGTTATTATCGTTAAGCGTGAATCGAATTATCATGAGTCCTGGCGAGAGTTAGGCAGGCGTCCGCGGATACCCTTTGGTTCGCCTTAGGGAGAAGTGGGGGCGTCACAAACACCAAACCTGCCGAGATTCCAATCCACCACGATAAAATGGTCAGTGGGATACAACCCAAACCTGCCGAAATTCCGAATCCACCACGATAAAATGGTCAGTGGGATACAACTCAAACCTGTCGAGATTCCAAATCCACCACGATAAAACGGTCAGTGGGTCAGTGGGATACAACCCAAGCCTGCCGAAATTCTGAATCCAGCATGATAAAATGGTCAGTGGGATACAACCCAAATCTGCCGAGATTCCGAATCCACCATGATAAAACAGTCAGTGGGATACAACCCAAGCCTGCCGAGATTCCAAATCCATCATTGATAAAATGGTCAGTGGGATACAACCCAAGCCTGCCGAAATTCCGACTCCACCATGATAAAATGGTCAGTGGGATACAACCCAAACCTGCCAAAATTCCAAATCCAACACGATAAAACGGTCAGTGGGATACAACATTAGATATCCAACATTTCCAGATAAAAGGATACAGTACCTCTTGCGAGTTAACTCTGCCATAGTTTTACCAAGTTGTAGTTAACACTCCGTCAACTTTCAAGTAGAGTAACCAGTCCAGTAGATCACCACTTAACTCCAGTCTCCATCCAACAATGAATCCCCGATCGGGAGCGAATTTCAAAATAAACAGTGGTGGTAATACTCGAGCATACCAATTAGTCGAGAAGATAACACTCCACTCGACAAAACATGATAGAAGTATTGAGAAGGGTACATGCTACCGCGCAACACCAGGGTCGACGAGATAACTCTCCAATCGATTTAATCAAGATAAAAGTACTGAGACGGAATGAGAGGCACCTCCACTCGGATTGAGTGTGGCACCGCTCAGCACTTACAAGTCAAGCACAAGCACGAACACAAGTACAGGTCAATCAAGTTCAAACGAGTACAAGATCATTCAAGGAGGGGATAAAGTACACCTTGCCTCATCCAAACAAGTCAATACCACCTGTGACGACCCTACCTCCCCCTAGGGCGAACCCAAGGGTTTGGCGACCCGCCTGCCCAACTCTTGCCAGGACTCGCTCACTCACTTCAATAAAACAAGTTATAATTTCGAAAGTAGATGAAACAACAGTTCCAAACATAGAATGTACATTTATACCCAATTCTATCTCAAACATTCATACCTTTCCCAATATAACAAAAGATTCTAGTTCTAGATAACTTTCAACTACAATCCAGCACTAGCGAGAGTACAATTCACAAAAATAAAAAAACTAGACTGCACTAGCCTGCACCAGCCTCACGCCTATGCTCGTACTCCCTGTAAGGAAAACAAAACTAATAGAGTGAGTCAAAACTCAGTGAGGTTCCAAAACATCATGCAGATCCAAGTAGCAAATTGACCATTGTAAAACCTTGAAATATCAAAGTAGCGAGCATAAGAGTTCATAAAAATGAGCAATAACACTTCAAATAACCAATCATTAGATATCCAACATTTCTAGGTAAAAGGATACAGTAGCTCTTGCGAGTTAACTCCGCCATAGCTTCACCAAGTAGTAGTTGACACTCCGTCAACTTTCAAGTAGAGTAACCAGTCCAATAGATCACCACTTAACTCCAGTCTCCATCCACCGATCAACCCCTTATCGGGCCCGAACTCCAAAATAAACAGTGGTGGTAGTACTCGAGCATACCAATTAGTTGAGGAGATAACACTCCACTCGACAAAATAGGATAGAGGTACTGAGACGGGATGAGAGGCACCTCCTACTCGGATTAAGTGTGGTACATGCTACCGCTCAGCACTTACAAGTCAAGCACAAGCACAAACACAAGTACAGGTCAATCAAGTTCAAGCGAGTACAAGATCATTCAAGGAGGGGAGGACGAGTGCGATAAAGTACACCCTCGCCTCATCCAAACAAGTCAAGTATTATTCAATCGCATTGGCAAATCATTTCATTCAAGGATCAAGTTCAATCATGCATTGGAAAACACTCACCAATGATTTATTTCTTTCCAAAACCAAGGTCAGGTTCAACTCCCTGGCTGGAGTCCAAATCTGCTAGGGTTTGGCAGACAGCCCGCCCAGCTCTCGCCAGGACTACTGAGTCGAATCATACAAATCCTAAATTACGCGCGATAGAACCCAAAGAAAACAAACAACCGGAGACTACTAAGTTGGAAACCTAATTTCTAAACCACACGGTGACCTGGTACTTCGATTAAACACACCTCAACGAAAATAAAAATGAAAACGAAAACACAATTGGAAAACAGCCACGTCACAATCCGGCCAAGATCTGGCCGGATTCGAGGCAGAAAGGCAACTCAAATTTTTCCAACCTACCCTGCCAATCCGGCCAAGTATCCGGCCAAGAACTGGCCGGATATACGGCCGGATTCTCTGGAAGGGTTTCCTGCCAGAAGTTTTCTTTCCACGTTCAAACTCTGCATTCGTCCGAATCCCAAGCAAGTACAAGCAAATTATATATATCACACTAGAGAATGTACATTCCCAAACAAATGAGCCACATAGACAAGATCCACCACTTTTATATACACACGTGGGTAAATGAACAATTCGAAAGGGAAACATTTGATTAAGATACAATTAGGGTTTTCCAATTTCAGAGGAGCTACACGAAAGAATATTTAAACTAGCTCCACTCTTATCTTCAAAGTCACAGTTCCAAAATTTGAACCCTGTAAGAAAAACAAAGGTAACGGAAAAGAGGGGGTGAGCTTAAGCTCCATGAGATACCAAAAGTACAAGTAGTCACGCAACATGGCATTTCACTTTTAAATCATGCAATTATACACACCAGATAGGGAAATGAATAAATACTTCAAATGGAAAGAATACAGGTGGCTCTCAGGAGCCAAAAGGGATGGTAAAACTCGAGTATACCAGAACTTCAGAATATAACTTAGCCCTAAGTCGGAGAATTTCGTTCCTGGCGGTGCTGGACAACACAACAGGCTAGCACGACGGCTAAGCCCCACCAGAAGGTCTAGATTTCAGGATTTCGTCCCTGGCGGTGCTGGACAACACAACAGGCTAGCACAACGGCTATGCCCCACCAGAGGGTCTAGATTTCAGTGCACGTAACCATATAAGTCCGCATACAGGAACAACTAATTCAAATTCATATAGTGATTTGACAATAAGCGAGGGAGACAAGTGTGGTAAAAGACACCCTCGACTCGTCCAAAACTAAGCAGGTAATACAGTCAAGCAAGTCACCTTATGCAGGTATAGGTAACACAGTTAAACAACGAGTCATGCGAGTGGTACACTCACCTATATAAGCAAAATAACGTCCAAAATTCCTTCCGGATAACACCCTTAATCACCAAGAAACCCTAAGAATAATCATAAGAAAATATTACGGTTCAACCAACCCAAGATTAAGTGAATCAAAGAAAATCCGAATAACTAATAGTACAATGTATTCGTATGATTTTGGAAGTGAAAAAAAGTACATTTAGCCCAAAAGACATGAGTAAAATAGTCGTAAAACTTATGCCCGCTCTTAAAATTTTGAAATCGCCATTTGAGTGCAAATTTAGGCAGCACGCACTTTGTATTTACCTATTTTCCAGCCATTTATGGCTTCATTATTTTCCTCAATCAGCCCCCAAAAACACACACAAATAATCTCATTACAATAGCCGTTCAATAGGCTAAAAGTCATTCAATTACAAAGCCAAGCTAGAAAAGTGACCGGAATTAAGGTTTAAGACAAGGAACAAAATGGCGGGTTTGACATCTTTTAGCGTATTGATCACAACCGAAGCTACACCAATCGGATTAGGGTAACATTTATACTGTTTGAAGCTACGACATAGCTCTACAATTCTTATGAAGACACCTCAACCTAGTTCGCAACCTAACCTAGTCAAATTTACCCAAACAGCCCCAGATGTTCCAATTCGTAGCTCACTGTGACATTCAACTAGCAATCCTGACTTATTCAATCATATCTCAGCACACAGAACTCCGATTCAGTTGATTCCAAAGCCATTCTAAAGCTAAGATACAAGGATACAATTCTTATGAAAGAATCAAAAGCTAATTTATTCATTTTCCCAGCCAAACGAGCCAATTACAGAGGCTGATTATCATTTCGGATAGAAACAGGGCAGCAGGGGTAAAATAGTCATTTCACAGGATACAGTGCTCCGATTGAGCTGAAAATTTACAGGCATAATCTACACTCAATTCTCTACAACTTTCATGTTTTGTGCTAAGGCTAATTCAGCCTCCATCATATTCGAATGACACTGGCCAGAATAGGGCAGAAAATTCCTGATAAAACTGAAAATTTCCATAATATCACTTCCAACCATGAAATATTGCATAAAACTACCAAAGTTGCTTCCATAAGGCACTATTTTGCAATTATTTGAAATAAAGAGAGTTTCTTAGCAAAATTACCTTAAACCTTAGGCAAGGAAGCTACCCACACCTTTCTCCTCCCAAATCATTCCACAAAACCCCTTAAGCTTCCTTAGAGACCAACTTCTATGGAGTATTTTGCAAGACTATCGGTGAAATCTCAAGATTCAAGCAAAGGATGGAGGATGAAGTTGGAGCTTTCTTTCTCTCATTTTTCTTCATATGGCTGGCCAAGCTAGAGAAGAAAATGAAGAAGATTTGGGTCAATTTTGGTTTTAGTAAAGTTAGGTAAGACTTGGTCAAGTCCAACCTCCAATGGTATCTTGACACTTAGCTTCTAGAGTTTACTCTAATTAGTTTTGTCTTCCAATACTAATCTTCCTAGCTAATCCCTAATCATCTCTTAGTACCTTGTAAAATAATATCACTTAACACAAAACTCCAACTAGTGGTAAAAAATATATCGCACTTACCTTATTAGCGGGTCCCACATCCACAACGCACCTCAAACTTAACATGTACGCACTTATACTAGATAAATGATTTAAAAACGACACTCACTTATAAAATCTCTGAAATTTAATATACTAAAATTAAAGTAAGGAAAATGCAAGCGGAAAATAAAGTAATATTCAATAAAACAAGGAGAATTTTGCGGGTCCTCACACTTATCATGTGATTTGTGATTTGTGTGGAGGTTATCATACTACTAATACATGTATGCAAGCACAAAATGTGGATTACTATGATGAATTAGAGCATTACAATCCTTGTTTTGATCAATATAGTGCTAATTGGAGCAATTCTCATGCTTATGGTTGGGATAATCAATGTACTTATAGTGATTATCCATATTTTTATGATTACCAACCTGAAAGTGTCCAATATGAATCAAAACCATTTTGGGAATTGGCAATAGAGAAGTTAGCTAATGCACCTCTACCTTGGGAATTGGAAAGTGAACCATTAACTAATGATTCTAATGCATCTTGGGAGCTAACTGTAGAAAATTTTTCTAATCAATTTGATTTAGCAATAGAAAAGCTAGCAAATGCAACTTCCAACCGTTTTGATAGGATTGAGGAAAGAATAGATGAATTAGCTTCTTACTTTGGTAGAATACATGAGCAATTGAATGCATTGTGTGAAGTTATTTCCTCTAATAATTTGCAAAATGATCCTAACATGAATGGTGGAAATGTTGTATGTGAAAATGGGTTGCATTTTGATGAAAATGATGAATCTCAAGTGTGACGCCCCCACTTCTCCCTAAGGCGAACCAAAGGGTATCCGTGGGACGCCTGCCCAGCTCTCGCCAGGACTCAAGGCAAAACAATTCAAACTTAACTATAATTATCCAACAATACAGGCCTAATTAAGAAAGTCGCTTCCATAACCAATATTCGACAATACATCACAAGTACAAAAGTATCAATCATCCCAATCTTACATTTAGTTTCCAAAAGTTACTTTAAGTCTCCAGTTATACAATAACCCAAGGTCTAACCATGTACATTGAAAACCCTAAAACAAAAGTACATCCAAAAGGGGTTTTCCTCAAGTTCGCTCCAATCCATTCCTGTTAAGGAAAACAAATCTAAAGGGTGAGCAAAACGCTCGTGAGGCCAAGAAACACACATGCAAGCACATTGTCCAAATAACAAACCCATTTAACGAATAAAGCAGTAATTTGCAAGAAAGGAGTAATTCGAACAATAATATGTAAGCAGAAACAATTCAAGGATATGGTAGCTCTCAGGAGCTAAGTTCCACTTGCTTTGCTAAGGTCATTAGTATACCTTCCCGCGATGACTCTCCTTCAACCGGTTCGGTATTTCAAATTTCGTAGATCTCCACTTACTTCTCATCCGTCCACCGTACACTGCACCGGGCCCGAACGACATTTGTAGGGCGATACTCCACGAGTATGCCAAGCGAGACCTCTCCAATAGGTCAAGCTTTTCATGTGATTCTCATGGCTCACCGAGGTTCCCGACCAAGCCCATGCCGGCTCGAGTCCCAAGGTCGGCCTATGAGTTTGGGCGTCCCCCATGTATCATTTGTTTGTCGAGGAGATTCACTCCAGCGACGTATGCAACCATAGCATACAAATTCATGTAATTCAGGCATTTGAAAATTTCAGGCATTTGACATTTCAAGCAGTTAGCAATTTCATGTATTTCAAACATGAGTCATTTATTTCAAATGAGAACGAGTGCGATAAAGTATACACTCGACTCCATTCTTCAAAATCTTAAGTCAGGAATATCAAATAAAGCATGTATCACATTCACAGGAGTTCAAGTAGACATGCACTTGACACTCACCAAGTGATGCAAGGAGAAGTGTCACTTAGAGGTTCAAGCGTTCACCGTAGGGTCCTCTTGAAGGTCCTCGTGGGTGCCTGAACAATTAAATAATAATCCATCACTTGTACTCCTAATTATCGAGAAAGATTGTACACTTGCACAATCTAAGAAAATTCTCGTGAAATTGAGCCCGATTTATACGTAAATCAAGGCTCAAAGGTGGGATTTTAAGGTACAAGAGAAATTAGGTTTTCACCTTTGAAATCGGGTGTAAAACGCTCAAGTGTTATCGAGGGGAAAAGGAGAATTCGAAAAACTCCATTTCCTTAAGTTTCAAAAATTTCAGATTTAAGGGGTATTTTTGTAAAAATCATAACTCACTCTTCGTAGGTCCAAAATTGGAAAAATTGGTACCGTTGGAAACTTCTTTCAAGTACTAAAAGTTCCTAGAAGACACTTTTCTATGATTCCTAACGGAAGATATTCAAAGATTAGCTCAAAGTTGCTGTTTTAAGCTCACAAGGCAGTTTTGAGGTTGGTTTTTCGCTAACTTTGGAAAATCGGAAAAAATCACAGGATTCGATCTAGCCTTTGGATTTTGGAACTCAATTAGAGTTGCAAGCAAGGTTTAAAATCCAACAAACGGAACAAGAATTGGAGTTTTGACCACCAAGATATAGTAGCTCAAAGTTGCTGCAAAAACGAAGCTCACTGGGCAAATTTCCAGATTTAAAGCTGGAACTTTGCGACTCTAGTTGGGCATTGAAACGGATTCAAAATGACACCAAATTTGGCAGTAGTATACTACCATATGAGAGCTATCCCTCAACCAAATTTCATGGAAAAATTCGTTTGAGAAGCTAGTGAACAAAGTCAATAAAGTTTGCAAAATTTCTAAGGCAATCTGCCTTGCATTTGTGTTTTTCCCTTTTCCAAACATTTGGCCAATGAAATTTCTCAAACATCATCCATTCATGAAGAAAAAGTCTAAGAAACATCCAAGGTGCAATTTGGTAGGTGGTTAGCACCAAGAATTCGAAACAACAAGTCCCAAATCAAAGCTAAAGCATTAACTAGCCAAAAAAAGGGTTTTCTACCTTTGAGTCAGTTTCGGATTTCGGCCACAACTCACTCAATTCAACTCGGAAATTGAGTGTAGTTAGTGGGGTTAGAAACTACATTCATAAGGCTACAATTTCTTAGAAGAAATCAGTTTCAAAATCAGTCCACAACTAGGTCATTTTTGGACATCAAGTTGCTGCTAAAACAGAGTTCTCTGTGAAAACGTGGAACAGGGCAGTCGACTTTAGAAGCTTGGTACAGATCACTCGGGTCGAATTAGAACCTACATTTTATACCGTTGGAAAGCTAGGAGTGTCTAGTTTCCATTGCCGCAAACGGCACTCGATTTCAACATCCGAGTAAAACGATATGGCCGAAACAAGAACACTGCCTGGGCAGTGACGTGAGAATTTTCCAGGTTCATCATCTTACGAAATTTTAACTTTTGGCCAACCAATTCATGGAATTTTTCAACGAAACTTTCTACACACCTCATACAACATATAAACATCATAACTAAGCCATTAGATCCACAAAATTTCGCCTTAAAGGTCACGAGCATCAAGAGGGCAGAATCGGAAAATTTCACCCCTCACTACCGTTGAGCTTTCCTTCAATAATGCTACTTATTTCCACTAGTTTAACCTCTAATCCAGTATTAATAACAATAAAACTCATCAAATCAGTCCAACAACTCAAAGTGGGAATTCATAGAGCCCACACAACAATTTTTCACCATAAATAATGCTACCCATACGATCAAATGAACTTATAAGTGCAATAGAGCTTCCATAATTCAAGATTTGAAGGTTTGATCATCACTTACTTTGCTAGATGTTCAAGGCAGAATTTTTGGTCACTTGAAGCTCAGCAAAACCGTGGAAGTAAGGCTCCTTTTTGCAGCTCAAGTTGTTCACCAAGTGATTAGCTAGGAGGAGGTAAATTTTGGTGTGATTTGGTGAAGGTTTAGTGAAGGAATGGAGTGAAAATTTGGAGAGCTTTGGAGTTGTTTTTCTCCCTTGGTAGCCGGCTGTTCTTGTGCAAGAAAAGGAAGTACCGTGGCTGATGAAGAAGCTTCCTTGAGAAGCTTTAAGTGTTTGGCCAAAAGTGATCCAAAAGTCAACTTTCTTCCCGCACGCGCACGCGCGCGTTTCGTGCTCGATTTCTCTCGAGTTCGTTTCACTTGTGCACTAAACCTCTAATGCACTTATATACATACTTATGTCATTCACTCTTAATAGTCTAGAAATAATTTCTAAAGTCCTCCAATTAGTCGCGCGCGCGAAAACGCGAACTTCCGATTTGTGCGCGATAACGCGAAATCTCTAAGAAATTTTTATAACGATTGTACCACTAACTATCACTTGAGTATTTAAACTTAAAATTAACCACTTTAGGGCTAATGTACAAGTCTCCAATTTTCCAAACCTATTGCACTCTCGAATCGATTATCATTCCCAAATATGCAGTCACTATTCACTTAACGAACTCTCGAAAATTAATTTTTGAAACGAGTCACTTTAAAAATATAAGCAAGCCATAGTTCAAAATATTTAGGTATAAAAGGGCTAGAAAATAATATTCGGAATATTTGGTCAAATAAATAATTAAATAAACTAGAATTTGGAGTTTAAAATAAGAAAAATTGCGAGTCCTTACATCAAGTGTGTTTTAATGAGCAAATATCCATTTCACATGATAATATTTTTGGAACTAACTTTGAGCTTCAAGAGGTGAGTTTTAATGACTCATTTTTCACCCCTCTTGAGGAGTGCATTGAAAGTATAGGTTCTAAGCGTATTACTACCCAAGATATTTTCATGGCATCTCCTTTGGTGAATTCTCAAGTGGTCATTATTCAAGATAATATCTATGAAACACTTGGGATAGGTAAGTTACTTCCATTTCTCACATCATTAGATTATGTGGCTTTTGCTATAAAGTCATCTTTTAATGATCCATCACGTCCAAAAATGGTGGATTATTCGTTAACTAAACCTCCTTGATAATGAGGTTATATAGTCAAGCTAATGACTATAAAGAAGCGCTAGTTGGGAGGCAACCCAACGATTTCTTATTTTTAGTAAGTTTAAGTTGTTTAATTAGTGTTTTTGTGTGTTTTATAGGGGGCAATGGCAATGGTTTATGCAAATTGTTTCAAGTGCAAAAGAGCTTATAAGGAAGCAAAAAGGGAGTTTTCTTGTTCATTTGATCCAATTCATGCATTTAAAGTGCTTTATGCTAAGGTTATATTAATGCATGATTTCATGTTTTGAAAGGCATTTGGTTGAAAAAGAGCATTTTTCACGTTTAGAGTGCAATTTTTCTGGAAGAAATTGAAACAAGTGGAAAATAGGGTGAGTTAAAAACTTGGTTGAATGGAAAACGAAAAGAAAAACTGCAGAAATAAAAAATTTCTGCAACAAATCTGGCCTTAAATCCAGCCACAATTTGGCCGAATACTTGGCCGGATTAACAGGGGAAGAAAACACGAATTTTTGAGGCTACTGCCTTGAATCCGGCCGGATATGCAGAATTAAAAAAAAAAATATCCGGCCGGAAACTGGCCGGATTCTGGCCAGTGTCACGTACAAGAGGGAATCCGTGCGATTTCTTCTTTCTTTTCTTCTTCAACCTTCACACACACTCACACCTTAAACACACACCACTCCTAAAATCCATCTTTTCACTCTCAAATCTCCGAACTAAATATACCAAAACACTCTCCTTTCCCTTGAGAGATGATTTCATAATTTAAACTTCTTCAAAAACAAGTCTAAATTCCGATTTGAGTTTGAGAAGAACAAGGGTTTCAAATTTTTGAACTATTCATTTGAGGCCGAATTGGAGTGAAATTTTTGGGGTTTCTTCACCATTTGCATCCATAATCATCAACAAACAAGTTTGACGTAACAAATCTTCACCAAATGCTGTCATTTGAATTTTGCCATTTATTATTTTTTTCTAATTTTTGGGCAATTTCGAATTTTTTTCATTTTGTGAAGTTTGGTGCTTTACATATCGAGCTTATTAATGATTATTGGTGATGTTTAACTCATGGATTTGTGATTATTTGGTGAATTTAGCAATTTTAACTAATTTTGAGGATTAATTTGATTTGATAATTATTAGCTAAATTCTTGAGCTAATTTGATTAAAAAAAATAATAAGGCCTTATTTGGTGAAGGCCTTATTGTGGTTTTGATGTGAGCACGGAGTTTCAAAGTATGGAGCTATTTCTTCACTAAAGAGACTGCTCAAGTTGTTTGTAAAAAACGCATAAGGACCGAACTTTTCAGCATTTGTTTCATTAGTTTTGTCTCAAGTTGTGGATCGAATTAGTTAGTCGTTATTTGCGTTATTTTTAGTGACTTTTTCCTAGTTAATTTAAGAGCTTTTAAGTGTCGGCCAGCTTAAGAAAACTTAGGGGCCGAGATTGTCATTCAATTTCCTAGTTTGAGTCAGTTTCATATCTTGTAGACCCTATAAATAAGGGTTAAATGTTTTTCATTAGGAACAAGTCAAATTTTCCTGGAAAATTGAGAGTCTCTCTCCTGCATTTCGTGAGCTCATTTGAATACTTTAGAGGTTTCTCTTAAGTATTCAACATTAGCTTATTAATTAAGAAACGCACTTGATTATGACGCTGTTCTAGCAAACTTTGATTTGCTAACTCGTTAAGTTGTAGGTTGAGATAATATCAAGAAGTTTGCACCCACAGGAATTAGAGGGGTTCATATAGGAATTTCATTGCTCAAACTTGTGTCAATCATCAAAGATCCGAGGCTGTTAATGCAAATATCGTTTGTCAACAGGATTCGTATTAGGTTTTTTTTTTGTGGTTTTCCCTTTTACCATGGTTATTTACTTTCGCGTTCAATAATCTCTTCCTTTTTTTTTTGGTAAGTAGATCAATAATCTCTTATTGGTAAATGATCTATAAAACCGCAATAAGGCCTTTTTCCAAGTTGGTGATCACTTGCTTGGACCTTGTTATGGGTTTAATTTACCGTCCTCCAAATCCTTTATTATTTTTAAGCCAAAAAAGGTGAAACTTGAAAAATGTAAATCTAATTTTTCAATGCATTCCAAGCGTCCATTCTTAATTTCCTTTCTTCTCTTTCTTTCTTTTTTTTTTTTTAAAAAAAAATTCATTTGAATGACATTCACTAGTGTGTCAAGGAATCACATTGGAACAAATCAACCACATCCGTGCTGAAATTCACCTAGGGACCAGAGGAACTCTTCACATTTACTGAAAACTCCCAATTTGTTTTTCCTAATTGATCTAAAACTATACCTCCAATTAACATATATTTCTTGAGTTCCCATGGCAGTCTTTTCCTCTTCTTGAAGCACCTCCCAACTAAACCAATGAATTGATCATAGGAATAACTAAAAGATCAAACCAATAGGAATAACTAAAAGATCAAACCAATAGGAATAACTAAAAGATGAAACCAATGAATTGATCATAGGAATAACTAAATGATCAACGAAATAAAATAATCAGATGCTCACAAAGTCACGTACTTTGATTGCCACAAACAATTTTACTTTTTAGCTGCAATACAAACAATGTATACAAAACGTGCATATTTGGTAAATGCCGGTGGTATGTCGAAAAAGGGCACAGCGGATTAGTTAGGTCTGTCCCTTTTGCAACATAAAAGGACATGAAAAGCAGTCATTGTTGAAAAAGGGTGCATCAATGCATCATCAACAATAACTACTTTTTTTGTGTTTTTTTTTTTTGACTAACCCTTTTTCTCTCAAGGGAATGTTGACAATTTTAAGACCTTTTTACCTTGACAAGAGCAAACACATTTCTCTATCAAATTGACATCAAATAGCAAAAATTGTCAAAAGGTTGGTGCACGCTTTGCGCCCCTACCACAAAATTCCAGAATAGCCTAAACCCGTGGTTTTGCGTTGAAAAAGGGTCGGTAATGTAGTATTCATCAATCATATTGCATAGGGTACTCTCTTATAATTTGGTGCTTTATCACATCACTTTTTTTATAAATTAATAATCTATACATAACCCTTTCATAATTTTTGACAAAAGTGTCACCATTAGTTTTATCGTTAAAACTAATGGTAAATATTGAAAAGTCAAAGTCGAACTGTTAAACTAATAAATTGATAAATTCATATTTTCACTACTTCTTAATTGGTTTTTTAATATTGACAATTAGTTTTAGCAAAAAACTAATTGTGATACTTTAACGCAAATTATGAGGGATTTATGTATAAGTTATTAATCCATAAGGGAGTCATGTGGTAAAGCAACAAATCTTAAGATGGTTCAAGATAATTTATCCCATTTGCATAACTATCAATCACTGGAATGTGCTACCATAAGAAAACATTTTGTTATTCAAGGTTTTATGAGACGGGAAGAGAAAAGAACAGGAATACTGATGTGTTAATGGTGCTTTGAGATAAGGAGCATATACTTCTTCGGCCTTTGTAGGGCTATAATTGAGTCGAGTCGAGTTGAGATAGAATATATCACCATACTTAAACTTGACTTGACATGGCTGACCATGCAGAAAGAATACTTGAACTCGAGTAAGTAACATTATTAGAGGTCAAACTTGAGTTCAATGCATTGCTCATAAAACTCGAACTTGACTCGCATAGAGATCGAATCAATGTGAGCCTTATTGAGCTCGAATAATGCTCGAGCACGATCTTGTGGCCTGCTACAATTTCTAGTTCAGACCTGCAAATATGTCCCTGTTGTCTAGTCCAACAACCACCAAGCAAAGTGAATTAACGTATATACCATAATAGAAACGGAAATGTGATGTGATGAGTACAATTATATACCTAAGAAGCTAAAACTACTGTCAGGTTGCCAAATTAATCTAGTCCAAGTCCAGAACAAAAGCAATGAGCCCAAGTCCAGAACAATAGCAATGAGCAAATCACTATTAGAAGTTCACTGGGCTTCAAACTAGCTCACTAGTCCAACTACTAGTTGACTAACCAAATACAACCAGTCCAAAACAAAGTTCAACGAACAATCACCAATCCATATTTACGAATCAAACAGAGGAAAATGCATGCAATAAGTCAGCAACAAAGTTCTCCATTCTCCAATAATCCAAGCCATCCATTGGCACCACTAGCAAATCCTAACGGCAAAGACAAAATAATATCAAATTTTAAGCATTCAAGTAAGACCAGATTAGATCAATAAATAAATATGAGTCACATTTGAATCGGCAATCAAATCTTTGGAGCTAATTTTCCTTATTGTCCTCATTTGCTGCGTACACCAAAGCAACATACACATATGACATATATAACTTAATTAATATGAAATCTAGTAATGAAGTAGTAAACTTATCAACAAATGGTAAAACTTAGTCATCTAAAACTCACCTTCATCTTCATTTTGATCCCATACATTTTTCTATACCAATCTCCAGCGCACAACAACACTTGGATCGTTTCTAGAGCCAATGCAGCTTGATATAAATTAGTCACTCTAGTTATAGCACTGAATGTGGATTTAGATGCTACTGTGGTCATCAGACCAACCAAGATATTGGAGGGCATCTTAGATAAAATCGAGCATGCGATGTTGTTGACTTCCACCATTCTAAGCAATCAAATGAATTAGGATATGAGTCAATTGGATGGCAAGGCTTATCTAGATAATCTAACAATTCGGATTTGTGGGGGCCAAAAGTTTGTACTTCTACAATATATTTAGCAAAATCATCCCAATCTGAAGACTTTTTTGTCTTGAATTCTAGCCATCAAATGCATCGCCATTGCATTCAATTGTACTCTCACTTGAACTACCAGCTACAACAACATATGTCTCATACAAGTCAAAGTGTGCTTTTCGAACCTTAGTTAGGTTTTCTTCTGACTCAAAGACCAATAAATCTTGGGGAAGGAAAACTCTATAAGGCACATTTTCTGCCTTAGATCCAAAATGGCACCAATTGCCATTAATAAGTTGCATTCACCCTAATATTTATCGAATTCGGCCTTCATTTTCTGAACTATTGCCCAGATGAAATCATCTTTATCAAAGACTCTTGGATTCAAGAGTCTTTTCACCTTGACAACCTCTCGGAGGAATGAGTTACTTGTGAGATAGTCACTGCTAGGGATCACATGCGTGGCTAACTAGAACGGTTCTAGGATAGTGCACACTTTGTTGTATAATATTGTTGTAACTATGTGCGAATTGGTTCTAGAAGTGTGCACAGGAAAATACGAAAAATGTGTACACCACTTAAACATGCAATCTTGTGCATAACCACAGCACATACATGCACGCACAAGTAACAATATGCCAACTTGAAAGTTAAAAAAAAAAAAAAAAATCAAACAATTGATTGAGATTATATCCTCTGAAATATTTCTGGCTTTGGATAACTACTGCCAGTAGTTTGGGCGAAGATTTGGTGTCAATTAGTTGAAGGAATACTTTGGTCCTGCAATTTTACCAAATTTGTTGTGGCCATTAAGATATAATCTGCCAGAGTTAGTTGAGATAGACTGAAATAGATTTCCAAGATTCTTTAGCTATAAAACTTGTTTTGACTTTTTCTTTCATAGTTCATAATGAATGGTCCTAGACAATAAGTAGAACTGTGTCGAACCATCCGGGAATATTACGGAATGGTTAGGGAGAATAAAATAAAATACAAAAGATTCAAATGTAGTCTATGATAATTGATAAGTAATCTAAAGGTTTAACCCAAAAAAATTAAAATTTGTAAACAATTTAACAGCAAAAATAGCAACGAAACACAAAGTTTAGTCTAGTCCGTCATTCACTAACAAAATCTCAAGATTTAAATTTTTTAAAAAGTGAAGTTAATCTGAAAAGCATTCAAAACTAATGGGCATGCACGATAAATGTGAATAATTTTGTGAGATAATTTCAGAAATTCTCTTGAAGTTTCTAATAGTTTCACTTAGCACCCCCAAATTTTAAAAATCTCACATGCAACTCATTTTAAAATATAATATTAAAAAATTCATTTTGTGAGAGTAAATATAATGTCTTTGCAAATTTGCCCTTTTGTTGCCTTACTTTTATTACCAAAATAGTGAGTATATTAATAAAAAATAAAAAACAAAAACAAAAGGTATGAAGCTTTATTCTGATTGGACAAAATCTAGTGTGTATTTTAAATAACAAGAATTAATATTTGAAAGTTTATTTAAAATTTTTGCAAGCTACAAAATTAATATTTATTTACTATAAAGCATTTGAGTAAATTTAAGAAGTTTTATAAATCTTTCACATATTTTTGAATTTTCTATTTTTTTTCCAAATTGATGGCTTGAAAAGTCAAGAGATATAGCATGCTAAAAATTATATATATGCTTTTTGTATTTTTGTTAAGTTGGAACAAAAATGTATTCTCATGGTTGTAAATTATTGTAAATTATTTTTAAGATTATTTTAAATAATTTAACATTTCTTGTTCAACCCAATGACACAAAAACTATTAAAGAGTTTTTTGATTTTGTTATCAACTTTTAAATTTTCATTAAAGAACTACATTGATCAATTTACAAAAGTTAAGAGATAAATTTGGTGTGTTATGATAATTAAGAAATCACAAAAGGGGCAAATTTGGAATAAAATTGTATTCTCCCTCCCATAATGAGTTTTTTAATATTATATTTTGAAATAGGTTTCAAATGTTACAAAAATTTTAAAATGGGGGAGCCAAGTGAGTTTTTTAAAATTTGAGGGTGCCAAATAAAATTGTCAAAAACTTCAGGAAAGGTTTTTGAAATTAACCCTAATTTTATTCAAACAATAATCTCTGTGTTTGGGAGGGGCTTGGAGTTGGGTTGGACGATAAAATACAAGAAATTGTAAGTAGAAGATTTAATTCACATATCTAGTTTACATTAAAAACCATGGGGATAACTTAATGCATAAGGTGTTGACATTTACAATTTCATGAGATTGATTTTTAGTAATACATGCAACATAGGAACAAACAATATTAATTAGTCCGAAAGATGTTAGACTGTATCTTGGGTTTGAAGGCTGTCAAAGATGAGAAAAACGTGAAACGATTGATAGAGAGAAATGATAATGGAAAAGATACAACTGTTTGATTCTACATAAGGCAATGAAAATCTAGTTGTTGTGCTGTATGAGTTTTGGCGTACTACCTTATGTATGTTTTGCTCTATTTGACCTTGAACACTAATAATTTTGTGGATAGGAGATTGTTCGAAATATTATTTGAAACAATTATTATGACATTTTTTGTGATATAATATATTTGAGATGAAAGGTGTTTGAAAGATATTATTTCTATAGTTATTTTATAATTAATCTTGAATACAACGATCATAAAGGGGAAAACCTAATAGAATTATCATATCATTATATACCTCAACTGATCGGACAAGTCACAAGTTAAAGAAAGATACGCCCCGGAATTCAAGGATGTTTTATTAATAAATTATAAGCTTACAATTTTTATAATTTACCTTGTCTTATTGAGTAATTAATTTGTTCACTTATGGGATAATTTCAGAAACCTCCCTTGAAGTTTTTTTGAACAATTTCACCTTTCTAATTTTAAATATTACACTATCCTCCCTTGTCAGTGTCATGATTAGAAGGTCCAAATTGTCTATAATACCCTTAGTGAAACAACTTCTTCAAATCAAAGTGAGTTTACAAAATATTAGTACTTGTTCATTTTACTCAAATGATCATTTTACTAAAATTTCCAATGGAAGAAGTAGCATTTTATACAGCAAAAGTGTAACTCATATACATTGTTTTGAACAAAAAAGTATACATTGTTTTGGCTCTTGGAATCTCTTATTACTACTTTATGACCAAAACTACAAATTCGATTGTTGATCCTCAAGTATGTTGCTAGTTGCAAAGAGTTCTCTCATATAGCTTGCCATCCTTGTGCTTTGGAGAACTGTGCCTAGGACTTAAGTTTCTTTGCTCGCTCCACTTAAAAGCTAAGAACTTATTACCGCTTAATTCAATAGGAAATGGCATGCTAATTTTTGTTGCATTACGAGCATTTTTTTTTTTTTAATCTAGTTCCTCACGGGAAACAACTTTGCACTGGCAATAGTTATATTGGTTTACCGGTCAACAGATATGAGACTTATTTATTCTTGTTTTGTATTAAGAATGTTGGACCAATTTCTTCTTGTTCTTCTTTTTTTATTCCATTTTTAAAGTGTATTACATTTCATAATTTTGAGAGCTTCAAGGGTTCAGAATGATGTTTGGTTTTAGATTTTCCTTTCAAATTTTTTCATTCACTTTTTCTCACAGGGGGTAAATTTGTTTCCACAAACTATGAAGTAAGAGAAATATTCGAAATTAAAAAGGTGCTAGTTGAAATTAGCAGAAGCCTCCACGGGAATTTGTGAAATTATTCCTATAATTATTCATTGACATACTATGTGCTATAAGTGAAATTCAGCTGATGATGGGACCATCATTATGAAGGATCGGTTAATTTGTATTGAAGAGAAGATAATAAAATGGAAAGTTCAATAGCTTTTACTAGATATAAATTTCATGTACAAATGACATCTTAACAATGAAAACTAGGAATAAAAGAATTAATCCAATTCACAGAAAAACAAAGAGATGACACCTTTGGAACCTTGAAAAGCCGAACAGCTGCAAAAGATTTTAGCCAGTTCTGCCCTTAGGCTTTGTTGGGTTAAAAACTCTACAATTTTTCCTAATTTCTCCAGCTTTTCCAACAAGGACTTCAACGCGTCCCATCTTGATCATAGCATTTGCAAAACTTTGTTGAAATAGGGCATCATTGGCAGCCAATCTTGAGACCAGAGGAGCACTTAGCTTATCCAAGGCAAGTTCTTGATCGATCTGCATGATCCCTTTCCTAGACTTTATTTGATTATAGAACTGCTTATCAACAATGAAGGATGTATTCTGGTCCAAAAAAACTGTTGGATCCCTAATCAATGGCCTGGATTGTGTACCACAGATCCTCAGGAGTCTAGCAGCCAATGCAGGGTCCATAGTAGGATCAGGTTTCCCACTGCCCTGAAAATCAGAGAGCCGGTCTTGGAAGAAACCGCAATGAGCAACTCCAACTGTATGTGCACCCAAAAGGACTACCATGTCATTGAGTGTTAGCCCTTTGGCGGTGAAGAATTGTGCTGCATCTGATATGGAAAGGCTAGGTCCTGGCAGATTTACTTGGGAGGAGTCGGAAACTCGCCCGTCTCGCCTGCCTGTTGGCACATTATAAGCAGGGCCACCGGCTGATGCGACTGCATCGCGGGTTGCTAATGTTATGATATCGGCACAGGAGACAGTTGAAGGGCAAGCAGCCTCTAGATTTCTCTTGGCTTCGTCAATTAGCTCAAATCCTCTTACGGTTAGGTTTGGTCCGGCATCTTTCTCCGATGACTTGGACTTGGTGGAATCTATCAATATTGATGCATCACAACCCTGCATCCAATATGAAATGTGAATTCGCGTTGAAAATGTCCTGCATGTACAGCTACCTGGCATCTATTACTTAATTTCCATTAATTGTATGCCGATCAAAAACCTTGTAAAAACTTCATTGTGGCCTAAAGTTGCAAAAAAGAAAATAATAATAAAAATAGATTTTGATGGATAAAATTCCAGTTGCCTAACCCAAAAAAAAAAAAGATTACCATGCAAAATGACTATATACGGAAACGGTCCAAGGATTGACCTTACTCAGCATCAAATTCCTCTTGAAATAGTTAGAAATCCCTCAAGTTTCCATTTGTTATATCTTGTATAAATAACCAAAAAAAACAAAAAGGGTAAATGTATGGATAAATTTTTTATACTTTAACAGTATAGATTCTAGCTGGTACAGATACGTGTCATACATATAAAATTTATTAAAATAATGTGTCTTACGTTCAAACCCGTCAATATATTCTATATACTAACATTATAGAAAAGATTAACCATAAATGTATGCTACTTACCCTAACAAAGCAGTCATGAAAGTGCATTCGGAGCAAAGCAGCTGTTATTGAACGATCCGTGCGAAACCGCTTTTGCACAACTTGTTTAACAATCGACTCTGCTCGTGGACATGAAGAACTATAGAAACCAACTCGAAGCTGGGCAGAGGAGAGCTCAAAAATAGTAAAAGAGAGTAAAAAAAAGATGATCTTCATCTCCATTACGTTTAACCAAACTGAACAAGCTTAGCCAATTTTGAGGATGCAAAGTGTCCAAATCCATCGAGGGGTATATATAGTGCATATGGATTGAGAAAATAGACATGGGTAGAGGTTCGCCACCAATGCATATTGTCAAACTACGTGAAGGATCGTTGACTTTCAAGCATATTTTAGCTGCTTACTTTTCTAAAGGATACTTACCTCACAAACGCGTAAGGACAGAATTTTTACAATACTTCATATAACCAAATTATAGTCTGTGAAAGCAAATTGCTGACTTCTTATAGAATACTACTAGTTGTTTTGGCGATGATATGGAGTCGATCAATATTATAAGTGCATTTGGTTAAGAACAGCTTGCCCAATTCGTTGTGGCCATCAAATCATGATCTGGCTGAGTTAATTCCTAAAGTTAATTGGTGATGATCTGAAATAGATTCCCTGATTCTTTAGTTATAGAAGTTGTTTTCCTGTTAACTTTTTACACAGTCCATAGTGAATATTTCTCAAGACACTAAGAAAAATGTGTTGAACTATCCTGGAATATTGTGGAATGGCCAGCTAAAAAAGTAAGTCTTGATAGTTTTTAGAATAAAACTCCGTCTATGATGTATAAAATAAAGGTATTCACCTTATATATTTGTGTGCGTACCCACACACACAGAGCAAAACAGAGACACTTCCCAGCTGTTTGAAGACTGTGTGATATAAGACAATTATTTTGCTTTTTCCATCTAATTACATGAACAAATTCACACTTGCAAAGATCATCAGCCTTCAATCAATCACATTTGCCAATAATCTTCAAACCAGGAATAAAGTAGGTTGATTATAAAGGAATAATCCGGTAGGAGGTTTTAATTTAAACAAAAAGGCACACGAGTACCACTTCCTAGTTGTGATATATAATTTATCAAATTAGAGGCAGAATCATCAATCAGAAGGATTTTGGGTATCTGATTTCTCAGCTGTATTCGATAATTGATTTGGTCCAACTTTAGATGACAATGTTAATTGTGCAACCATGTGACCAAAGCTGGCCGTGTACTTTTTTGCCTGACAAAAGGTTACTTTAGTTTTTTGTAGTGTAAAACATATTATTGAATTTGTCTACCCTGTTTCGTCTGTCATCTTATTGACCTTCCAAATAGATTTGCTTCAAGCTATGTTTTGCTTTTTCACTTGTACAAGAATGTTTTATAACAAGCTATGATTTGCTAATAACATTGTATGTACACTATCACACGATTAAATACATGATATATGTGTAAAAATTAAATTTAAATCAATTGTTATGCATCAAATGATGATAGTATATACTATCAATGTATATAAAATTAATACAAAAAATAACTCACAACTATGACTTTCCTTTTTATCCTTTTAAGAACTTCTTCGCAACTTCCTCCTGTGAATAAGCTTACAAAAGGTTCAAGCAAATGAAACTTGAATAGTCTTCTGTACTTTCAATGTTCTAAATTTGCATATTGGAAATGATTGACCCGATAAACAATGCTGGAACAAGCTTGCAAATTAATTATCCCATCGTATCGTAGTTGAGCTTGCGCCAACTGTTTCGGTTGACCCTCTTATTTTATTTGGTTTCAGAATTGGTACTTTTTTTTTTTTTTGTCTTTATATAGTTATCCACTTCGTCAAACAACAGAATAATCCACCCAGAGGATGTGTTAGATTGTTCAACTTGGAATTATGTAAAGAATAAACTGACATAATCACTTCTTCTACCAAACTGAGATGGTGGATTCCATAAGTGGTTCAAGGCATAATATAAGTAAAAGTTCTTTGATACTATTTTAAATTTGTCAATCTCTCATTATTGTAATTTCTAGGCAAAGTTAGACAAATTGTAAAGGAGGTTTCGGAATTTATAAGCAAGTTCCAAGTTTGGCAAAATTCATAAATGGGAAATAGGCACTCTTTATGGAGTTAGATTTACATTATATTTGTTGCTAAATATGGATGCATATGCAAGTCAGCCCATACAAAGTGAAAGAATATATGAGTATATTTGCTTCACCACCAAATGAAGTAGGATATATTAAGGGGATAATTTCAGAAAGCTCCCTTGAGGTTTTTGACAATTTCATTTAGATCTCTCGAAATTTTAAAAATTATACATACTTTCCTTGTCATTTAAAATGACAATACTACCCTTAAATATTTTAATGAAATTCCCTTATTGGTATGCTTATACTTAGAATGACTTTTAAAATTATTTTTTCATTCTTTTTCCTTCTTATTCGTTTTTTTAATTTTTTTGCCAATAAAAATGTAGAATTATCACCATTACCTCTAGTTTCTATTGTAACCAAATGCCAAACTAGTGATTTTGTTGATGAGTTAACTTTATATGCAATCAAATATTTTTGCTAATCTTTTTTTCTATTTTTTGTTATTAAAATTAATAATAAATAAAAAAGAAATAGCCCGAAACCACTACTAAATTATGATAATCCCACTACTTGAAAAATTCATAAACTCTAAAATGAATTATATCAATATTTTCTTTTTTAACTTATAAATCCAAATCCATAATGAAATACCATTAAAAGTATCCTATCATAATGATAAAATTATTATTATAGTCATTTATCAAATAGTATATATGGACATGAAGAATTTGGCACATTTTCCTTATAATTATACCAGATAATCTTATAATTGTATGGGAAAGTAAATTAAAACTCATTATACAAGAGTATTTTTGGATATTCATTTAAAAATTTGACCAAGTCAATATTATTTTAAGATTTTGTTACTAAAACTATTAAAATCAAATTAAGAAAGGTAGGTGTATTTTTCCAAATTTTAGGGGAGTTCAATGAAATTGTCAGAAACCTCCGGTTTCTGAAATTATCCCTATATAAAGAGTCAAAAATCTTCCCTTTATCTCCCACCACCTTCGCCAAATCCGAAAACCCCTAAATATGAATTCCCAAATCTCACACGTAAATCTACAAACGTCGCAGCTAAATCTCTAATCTCCGATGCCGTCATCTAAAGTTTACTGTGCATATCCTGAGATTTGGAGAGGGTGAAGATATGATATGAAAATCATCACGCACAATCACTACCATCCTAGCAGTATTTTTTTGGAGCGCACACAGATGAATCCAGCGTTATCCTGTCTAATATCTAATGGCTTCCACAATCATCCATGGCATCTTTCAATGACAGCATGCAAGAATCCAGCGTTATCATATATAAATTTATTGACTTCCACAATTTATATCTCAAATTATCCAAGGTTCATTAAGTAAACTTTCACCGTCATGTGTAGGGTATGATTTAATATGAAATCCTTTACTCCAAATTATGGGACAGACACTTCTAAGAATCCATTTAATCATATGCACAAGATGTATGCATGCACAATAAGCCAAATTTCATCATGTAATATTGATGTAACCATGCGCCAATTGGTTCTGGGTATGTGCACACATACAAATATGAAAAATACACATACCACTTAACCATGCAATCATGTGTAAGAAAAGAGTCAAATGAATGATTCTATGCATGTGCATTGCATAATTAATATTGTTTTACCATATTTCTCTCTCACTTATTTTAGAGTATGAAATACGTGTCAACTCTAAAGTAATTAATTATTTTCTTATTATTGAAATGTAACTCTTAATGAATAAATATTTTTTTCCCGCTCAATGAATAAATATTTGATACACCAATTTAAGATCTTTCCACTTAGTATATATTAAGATTTCTGGAGTTATATTTCAACAAATGGTGATTAATAAGATAACTCTTCTACTATTAGAGGTGATGAATCCTTGTAAATTAATAGAGGTGGCAATTTGTCCCAAGTCCCAATAGACTACCCATGCCCAAAGGGACTTTAGGCGGAATAGGTATTGTAATTTGATATTGGGTTTAAAATGGGACATATCCCAATTGTACCCATTAATTAATGGGAAATATTGGGAAATACTTGGGTACCCATTGGGCCCAAATATCTTCCAAAAAAATTTCATTTCTGACTTGGTCAACTCCTCCCCCTTGTCATCTGAGACCTCCACAGCTCCTTCAACCATTCCTCCACCTCCCTTTCTTACTTCGCTCACCCACGGCTACTCCCTCAACTTTTGTCAATTATATGTCGTATTCTGTTCAAGCCACCCTCAGAAATCTCGGTAGGTATTTCATCCTCATATCCCTTCCTTCCAAAAATAAGGACTCCAAAAATAAAGCTAGACATTGGACGGGGAAACAATTTGTGTAGCTGATGAATGCTTATGTTTCATATGCGAATGCAGGATATAGTTTAATATAAAGGTTCACATCTTCAGCCAAAGCTAAAGAATGGCCTAAATGGGTTCTAATATCCAAGAACTTTGGTTTGGTTGATTATTTGAAAAAATTATTTGAAAAAAAAGTATTGTAGAGTGTAAAATGAATTCATGAAAATATAAATTCACAATAAGACTAAAAGAAATTTAATAAATCAAAACTATTAAAGTTATTTAAAAAATAAAAAATGAATTAAAGGAAAAAAATGTAGAAAATAAATTTGGGTATTGGGCGGGATCAATCTGAACCCATCCCAAAGTGATCCCGCCCAAGTTAGTCCCAAAACACATATGAGTAAAGTTGGGTCCAAACCCATATGAGTCGGTTCTACCTCAAACTCAAACAAATCCCGCCCATCCCGCCCATTTTGCCACCTCTAGTAAATTATTTACTTTCTTTCCATGTTGCATGTTATATCCAATATCTAATGACATGATTGCCCATTGATACAGAAAATTAAAGTATAACAATTCATATTCAACATATTATGATAATTTTAAGTAAGAGGATCACCTATACATACGCTGTATTGAGATTTATTATTGACATACAAATAGTTATCCATGTGATAATCTCTTAGTAGATCTATCCAATAAACTTGATTATAATATCAAGAACTCACACAACTAAATTTGATATCTCTATAACATTGGCAAGTAAGAGCTACTATTTCCTTTAAAAAGAAGAAACATAGTATGTGCTATTCTATCAGTATTAATAGTATCTTATCTATTAATACTACAATTAAAGATTATTAAGAATAAATCCTAGTTAATGTTTCTCATTATTGTAACATTTTATGACTACATTAAGTTAGGTATTATTTACTTTAAGGACTTTATATAATTCATCAAATAAAACAACAATTAGTAAGATAAAAATACCATTTATGAAAATATAAATTGTTAAACTACAATGATAAACCCTAATTTTAGGGCATACACACTAACAGTAGTTGCATTATATTAGAAACCTTAAAACACCTGCACCCCATCCGGGGTCGCACTAGTTCCCATTTCACTCCATTTCTAGATAAAAGGCTCATTTTAAACTTTTTTACACTAAAGTGCTACATACTTCCATCGCACTCACCATATTTCAACCCATGTACATCCGAGAGCAAACTTATATGAAATGGGCGAGCAAATTTTTTCAAAAAATGTTTTTGTATTTGAAGTATACAGTAACACTTCAAATACAACTTTAAAAACACACATAATTTCAAATACATTTAAAAATAAATAAATAAATAAACAAAAAATTTATATCATCGTTCTTTTTTCACCCATCACCTCCACCCACCACCCACCAACGCCACCACTTCTCCCCTCCTTCCTCCTCCCTGCTCCCTCCATCTCCGTCACTGCCGCCACCGCACTGCCATCCCTCCTCTCTTCTCTCTTCCCACTTTCTCCCTCTTCCTACCTCTCCCCCTCCTTCCTCCTTCCTCTTCCTCCCTCCCCCGCTGCGCCTCCCCTCCCCTCAATTTCCACAAATTCACGCACAAAAAGTAGAAGCAAAAGAAAATATGAGGCTCAGATCTGTTATAATAGATGGACAAGGAGAAAGTGCACCGCCATGGCTGCAAAATCTGGTTGGATGAAGGAAGGGAAAATCCACATTAGCTTTTTCCCAATTCTGCCTTCCGGTTGCCCTATCAAGCTTTGGGCCACTTTTTCTCAATGCCCCAAAATTCAGTGATCAGAGAAATCATCAATCATCACAGCCTCAAATTCAATCCCCTTTTTCTTTTCTTGGTAGGTGTAGTGCATTAATCCTCAAGGTTAAATATACAGAATCAAAACAGAAAGACGACAGACATTGATGTCAAAATATGTGAAAGCAAAATGATCATACTAGCTAGTATTTCCGTTGGAGTATGCTCGGCTGTTGGTATCGTGGCGGGACTGGAAAAGAAAATCATTGGCTCTACGGAGAGAAGCAACCACCCTTAAAATGGTGATGGTGGTGGTATGGTTGCGGTGGTAGTGGAGGAGGGGAGTAAGTTTCTTTTATTTTAAAAATATCACATTAAATTTGTAAATTTCAAAAAAACATCAAAATATATTCTCAAAAACATCCTAAAAATACTCTAAAAAATATTTAATCACCTACAGTAAAAGTTTTTTACATACACAACTATAATAAATTTTTGAAAAATAGTCTAAAAAACAACTAATCCAAATGGAACTGGAGCTGTAAGATCCACCTCTTAAACAGTTACCACATGCTCCCGTCCGACGAATGCTTTTGGACAAATGAAGTGTCCGTTGGGTACTTCAATTTTAGCATTGGAGGCATGTTCTTTCAAACCTATTTATTACTATAAGCGGATGTATTTCACTCCAAAATATTTACACTGGAAGCAAAGTGTCTTTGGAATATATTAACATGCATGGATAGCAATAAAAGTTAATTTACATACTGACGTTGAGATAAGAAAGTACTTCTTTCTATTTTTTCATTTTTTTTGCCCTATTTAGGATCTTTTTGCCTCTCTCTCAATTTTTTCAATTATTTAAACAATATTTAAAGTTGTAAGAGTTGTGCTTGATTCTCTGACTCACACAATACACGTAATTGTCTGCAAAATGATTGTCGTAGGGTATGTACGAGATTGAAATTTTTGTAGAATAGAGGCAGGATGATAACTATATTCAATTACGTAACGAAACAAAACACTACATGGAACATCAACGTTTTATTGTAAAAAAAAATTGCATTTTTTTGTACACAGAATTAAAAATTATTCATCAATCAAACATCAAGTGTGTCAAATCCATGGAAGAGCAAGAATTTAAGAGAAAAAGGGTAAGTGACTTCCAATATGCTCCACTTTAGGGAGATTAGAACTATTAGGCTCGACCACCAGGTTTGTTAAAGACTCTACAATTTTTCCTGATTTCTCCAGCATTTCCAACAAGAACTTCCACGCTTCCCATTTTCATCATAGCATTGACAAAACTCTGCTGAAAGAGGTTATTGTTGGCAGCCAATCTTGAGGCTAGAGGAGCACTTAAGCTGTCCAAAGCTAGTTCCTGATCAATCTGCAAGATCCCTCTTTTAGACCTTATCTAATTGTAGAACTGATTATCAACTATGAAGGATGTGTTTTGATCCAAAAACACCGTTGGGTCTCTACTCAACGGCCTGGATTGTGTGCCACAGGTTTTAAAGAGTGTAGCAGCCAATGCCGGGTCCATTGTGGGATCAGGCTTCCCGGTGCCCTGAAAGTTAGAAAGCCGATCCTGGAAGAAACCACAATGTGCAACTCCAACGGTGTGTGCACCCAAAAGGACCACCATGTCATTGATTGTTAGCCCTTTGGCAGTGAAGAATCGAGCTGCATCCGATATGGAAAGACTTGGTCCTGGCAAATTTACTTTGGAAGAGTCTGAAACCAGCCCATCTCGCCTACCAGTTGATACATTATATCTCGGTCCTCCGGCTAATGCTACTGCATCACGGGTTGCCAATGTTATTATATCGGCACAGGAGACAGTGGATGGGCAAGCAGCCTCAAGATTTCTCTTCGCTTCATCAATTAGCTCAAATCCTCTTACTGTTAAGTTTGGTCCGGCATCTTTCTCCGATGACCTGGTCTTGGTGGAGTCTATCAATATTGATGCATCACAACCCTGAAAATTTTGGCCAAGTATGCCATATTTTGTCATAAGAACTTCATAAAATCCTCTCACGTATATAATAAATCGAGGTTTTGTTATATTTTTTAATGTAACTTTTAAAAAAAAAAAATTTCTACACGGGAGGGTGGAATTTTATGAAGCGTGGAGCGGGAAAAGAGATTAGACTTTAAATCCTGTGATTTTCAGTCACTAGGCCAAGACCTTTTGGACATTTTTAATGTAACTTCTGAATAAGTGGATTACATACTGCACGCTTTCTTATGTGAATAGTTGAGCTTTCTTATGTTATGAAGAATCACAATCCGGCTGTGGATATATATAGGTGAAATAAGTCATGGAGGAGAAGTTCGGAAGTTGCATGGTCAAAATTTGTCGTCAAAAACGTGGTTTCTGACGTACCTTTTGATTGCTTTCCCTTAGAATAGTATTACCAACACATGGACGCGTAGGAAACTGAAGACGTGAATGGTCAATTCAGCTAGTTTATGACTTTAAAAGCAACTTATATAAACCATGGCACTGAATCCATGGCACAGCTAGTTTATGACTTTTGTTTTCAAACTAGGGAAACCTAAAAAAAAATATAGATTTATTGAATCCCTTGCTCTAAAATATAATTGCTTAGTTATGATGACGCCTTACTCTCATGGGTAAGAGTATCTCCTGTGCTTTTCTATATAACTTTCTTATAATTTTAAAAATATCTAACCCCTCACAATTTGAAGTAAAGTGTTAGAGTAATGGAATTTGATTTGCACAATAGAGTTGACTAAAATGTAAAAAATACTTCAATGTCAAGATGAAAATAATTCAATCACAGGGACATTAAATATATATTTTGAAAATCATAAGAGAGTTGTGGCAAAAATTTTTTTAAACATAATTGGTTAAAGTGTCATACATACTACATTTATATATATTGGCTACTTTAGTCATTTTATTTTTTAAACTAGGTTAATCTTGACAATTCGATAGCAACGTTACAATATTATTTTACTATAGATGGAGTTTTAGAAAAAAATTTCTGCAATAAACACCCCTAAAACAAGTGCCAAATAGAACCAAAATGGAGAAAGAGCTCCAACTAGGATATTTTTGGGGAGGAGAAAACTTTCACTTGGAAACTATGACCCCATTTGGTAAATGAGTTTTTTGGATATTTGTTCAAAATTTTATTGTAACTTCCTATAGAATTTATAGAAAAACATTTTAGGGTGGGTAAACTTTTTTTCTTTGTCTTTTCCTTTTCTTTTTTTTCATTCTTTCTTTTTCCGTTTCTTTCCTCTCCTGTTCTTCTCCCTCACCCCACTATTGATCTTACTCCCTCCTTACCATCGGTCATTGGCACCGAAACCTCTGCCAAACAAGTGGAGTTTTATGTTGTTTTTACTTTTTCCTCTCTCCCTCTCATCTTCTTCCTTCTCCCTTCTCTCCTCTCCCTCCTCGTCTCCTCCTTCCTCCTCCCTCCCTCTCCTCCTCCCCTTTCCTCTCCCCGTCTCCTGCCACCTCCTTTCCCCCCTCTCCCTCCCCCTCCCACATGACCAGATCCCTCCCTCCTTGCGCCATCCTCCCTCTCTCCTTCCCACCTGACCAGATTACGCAAGGGCAAAAAGGAGGGGTGGCTTGGGGGGGGGAAGGGGGGAGGAGGTGATAGGGGAAAGAGGAAGGGAGAAGGAGTGGTAGGGAGGAGAAAGGAGGAGAGGGAGAAAGAGGAGAAAAGAAAGGAAAAAAAAGAGAGGTGGCCAACTACGGGGCTGGTAGAGGTGCTAGTTGGTGCTAGCTGATGGCAGAGGTGGTGGTGGGTTGAGGTGGGGGGAGGAAGAAGAAGAAAAGAAAGAAGAAAATTTTTTTTGTATGTTTTTGGGTATTTTGATGTGTGTATTTTAAAAATTTTGAGAAATTTTTTGAGTTACTATATCTGAAATTGTTAAAAACTTGTAGGAAAAAAACTTGGAAAAAAACTAATTTGCCAAACAACCCATATAGGAGAGAAGAAGACTCTTAATAGAAAACCTTAGGAGAGACTTTATTGAATACAAAAAAATAAATGGAGAGAGAGGAAGGACCTTAACTTTAGACCAACATTTCCCTCCCATGGAAGAAGAAAAGCTTTTTGGAAGGCTTTTTAGAGAAAAGAGGAAGAAACTTTGATTTGGAAAGAATGAGAGTATTAAACAAATCTTTGGCATCCATAAATTTTTTAACTTTGCCACAAACTGAAAATTCTTTCTTGTGAAAATGGGTTGCTAATTTTTTCTACTCAATTGAAAACAAATACATAATTTAGGTGTATCATCATTGCGCCATTTTACTTAAGAATTAACCTCTTCTCCTCTCCAATTTCTCTCTATTTCTTCACTCCAAAAGGCCTTCTTCATTGGGAAGGAGACTTTTGTTTCTCCTAAGGGTTCCTAATGAGAATTTTCTATATCTCCTGTGAGTTCGTAGTGAGATTTTTGTGTTTTTTTTTACTTATTTTATTGTTAGATCTAAATTTATTTCACATCCGATTATCAGATTTAGAATTTTTTTAGATCTTGGATCTATCTTGATAGATTTCACCATCATTATTCAAGTTTGAAATTGTTGATTAATAGGTCTGGTGATTGCAATATGCATTAAAGGAGCTACAGCGATTTATTTCATTAGAAAAATATTTTGAAACATTTTACACTTTTCAAATCTGTTCATAATTTTTCAAATCTATTATATCTATTAAACTTCAGATCTATTATTTTTAATGCATTTTAACCTGCCATTAGGGCAGTAATGTAAATCAAATTGTGCTGGACGATTTTCAATAATTCGTTAATGCAATTTATTTTTATAAAAAATCATTGTACCATTTAAATAGCTATTTCAAAGATTAAATGTTATTTCTCTCTTTTTTTTGTAGTGCAATTTAATAAGTTTACATATAAAAGTTTGTAAAAATTGGTATAGTAGTTTAACATTTAGAACATAATAATTTTTTGAAATAAATATAAATCATTTGTAAGAAAATTCTCTATATCTCTTTATTGAATAATTCATGTGTTCCATACATACGTTCACAATTATTTAAAATAAAGAACGTCCCATGTTGACGGACTGGTTGAAATACTAGTAAATCTTGAGTTCAATTACTCTGGAAGTGCTAATCTTTCCAACGACCATGGTTCTAAAATTTGTTTATAGTACAACAAATAATTAAAAACAGAACTATCAATCATCCAATATTGGCAGAAATATGTGCAAAAGCAAAGCATACAATTTTAAATGGGACACTTATCCTACATAAAACTCTAAGTCGACAAGGGATGATTTCAGCATTAGTGAAACATCCCTTGTATTCTATTCAACCAAAACAAATAAGTACAACCTTAACATCTAGCCTCCCAGGAACAAGAATCTAGACTATACCTGGTTGGTTTTGTTATATTCAACAAACCCTACGAAATTTCTTTGACCAAAATGTGACGTGTCAAACGTGTAAGACTAGGTAACTATCTTTTCACTCTTTTTTCCCCCTTTGTAGCCAAAGATTGACTTCAGAATAAAAATAGCCGTTTCTCGTTCAAGTTCAACTTGCAAGCCTGTTTCCAGTTAAGCAAAATAGTATTTTGAAGAAGGACAGCAGAAGGAATGGTAATCCACTTGCAAGCTGTTGATTTCTATTGCCTCTTATCGGGCTGGATAAATGACAAGTCTCCCAACAAAGTCACTGGCTCGCAAGTGGACAACGGACTCCGCTTTTCAAGCTGATGCATCCGTTTCTTATCTAAACAACGCGGTATATGTTTTATTCCTTTCTTACCTTCTTCAAGTGGGCGTCCAAACAATGTGTAGGTTCAAGAACGGGAAAATGTTGCAAAAAGTCCATCACATATCAAATTTGTATCTTTTCTGGTTCCTGACTTTTAAATTGATACAAATTTGTCCTTCAAATGTACAAAACATGTCATTTTGGTCCCCATATCCATTTTAGGCGACTGAAAAAGTCACATGCCGCCATGTGATAATAGTTTTAGGTGTAAAATGAGCATCAAAAGTACCCAATTCTCATCCAGATACACCAGTTCTAAAAAAAAACTAATAACTAGAAAAAGGGTATAACAGCTATTTTAAAATATCTAGAGTACTTTTGAAATGGGAAAATCCTAAATCCAAAGAAGAAATCTAACAAAAAAAGAAACAATATTTGGAAAACTAAACGTTGTAATAAAAAAAAGCATGAAATATAAATATAAATATATGTGTGTGTGTGTGTGTGTGTGTTTGTTGGCATGTGACATTTTTTTTCTGGAAAAAAGTGCCTGAAATGGTTGTAGGGACAAAAAACATGCATTTTTGTAATGTGAAGGACAAACTTGTTTCAATTTGGAAGTGATGGATGGAAAAGGTACAAATGTGATATGTGAGGAACTATTTATGCAATTTTCAATTCCAATAAACCTCAACTTGTAGCATCGAACCCTCTTGAAGTTTGGAGTGATTAACAATTTGCCACCCTCATTTAGTCAAAATCAGCTATTAAATTAAAATTAAGTTTGATGAGGGAGGATTGGGTTGGATGACAAGATAAGAGAAATTGTAAATAGGAGGTTCTAGATTCAAAATCTCACACTTATTGAAAAAAAAGTTTCTAAAATTCTATCATTGTCAACCTTAAGAAAATAGTAATTTTTTGGAGTCAAGAAGAATACAATTTTGGGAATAGATTAGTCGACAAAAATTATGAAATTCAGTAATTAAGAAGTTTTGGAATTTCTAAAGCAATTTAATGATAAACTATAACTTTTAAAAGAAGAAATAACGCACAAATATTGTGTAGCTTTGAAACTTAAAAGAAAGCATAAGAGTTAAATAGCTAATGGTCCAAAAGTATAGTATGTGTTGCATCTGTTAGTTAGGTGATGCCGCGACTTACAAATCTAACAATATACAAGAGGGAGAGCTGGCTTATGAATGGTGCTTTTTTGTTAAGCAGTTATACTGTAATTATTGTTGGATGTAGAGGCTATTTTCGTCAACTAAAAATCATAAATTCTTTGCTTTACCTCTTTAGCCATAGACAAAATGGCTCAAAGCAAATTTACTTTCCCGATTGGACTGCCGTCACCGCCTTGCCGTGGGATTATCTCCAACACCAAGCCACGTGCTTCCTGTGGCATTTAATCCTTGGATTGTCTTGAAGAAAAAATTGTATGACAAAATAAGTTAATAATGCACACTAATTCATGGGTAAAAAAATTTAATATCTAACAATATAAGAGGAAGAGTTGTCCAATAAACAGTAAATTTTTATCAAGCGGTTATCCTATAATTTTTAATGGACATCTGCGCTATTTTCGTCAATTAACCTGTTTTGTTGGCCAAAAAAAAATCGACACATAAGTGGATGCAGTGGTTGTCTATCATGTTCAGTGATACCTTCTGACTGCACAATTCGCAAAAATTGAGACAGAGGGAAAATATAACAAGTCCAACATTGTCATCACAAGTAAGTAAAATCGGTTAAGGTGTCATAGGTTCCGACTAAAAATGGTTTTTAATCCTACTGCTTTTTAAAACGTACAATTATAAGGATATATATTAGTCTATATATCCAATATTTAGTCTATATAATTATTAGAAAATTTTTAATGCCCTTATTTTTATTATTATATTTTTCGTTCTATATCTAATACTGTAAAAGAGAGAGTTACCCTATGAACAAAGCTTTTTTGTCAAAAGGTTATCCTGCAATTGTTATTGGATGTCCGAGATATTTTTGTCAATTGCCTATTTTGTTTGTTAGCAGCAGGTATAGCAGCCTATGGAAGTTGGTTTTTTGTAGTTAATTATTTATTTTGAAGTGTTATGTAAATGCAAAATTACCTAGAAAAGAATTGATAAATTATTGTTGGCTTTAGTGACTTTAAAAATGGCCTTTGTTACTATGACATGAAATAAAATTATTAAATGTTCTGTAAATGCACAATTATTGAGGAAACAATAATAAATTATTGTTGGCTTGACATGAAATAAAATTGTTAAGTGTTCCGTAAATGCACAATAATTGAGGAAACAATTAATAAACTATTGTTGGCTTTAGTAACTTTAAAAAATCGGTTTTATTATTGTGACATGTTGTGATTAATTTTTAACAATGTCAAATTCTATGGTTTAAGTGCTTAATTGACTTGCAGGGTCCCTCTTTTTTGTGTCAACAATGCTTAATGCTCTTTTGGGTATGATTCACTTTACAATTTTCTAATTATCCAGATTCAAATGCAAATAAACTTATACAATTTTCTAATTTACCCTTATGCATTCTATATATTATTGTCCTCATACATTCTATATATTTCATAATTCTTAACCTTTAACAAAAATGATAATTTCCTAAGCGCAGACCGTCTCACCCATCACTAGCTTTTAGTGAAAAGCGGGACCTAACCTATTTAGCAAGAACCGTTCCGGTTTGGCATTTTGCCGGTAGATGAGCCAACTAGTTTTCATAATTCTTGCCTGCTTTTAAATCATTTTGGGTTTGAACCTTAATCCAGCTTGAAAGACAACTAAGTTAACGATTCAACCAGTTCGACCAGGAAGTTTGAATTGAAGTTTAGAACATTGGTATAAGTTTTGCTGTTTGGGTTTAAAAAAAGGTTTGTTTCCAGTACGTTAAAGTTGAGATAGTTGGTAGGCCTAGCTTTTAATTCTTCTGGAACTATTCCACAATGGCGGGATACGGATTAAGATAACGGATTAAAAGTTAGGCATGCTTTCTAGCAAGAAAGCTATTTTTCCTGAATAATTCTTTTGCTAGGAACTTACTATAGTAAGAGTAATACAAATTATAACTCAATAATACTATAAATTAATCCATAAAAGATGGAATGAAGACTAACATATAGTTCGAAAAACTCACAGATAGTGAAATTTGAATCCAAAATTTGAAATTCTTCGTTGAGAGTCTCGTGCAAGAATAAAGTATTCTTTTTTTTAATTTACTATTGCACGTAATAAACAACAAGCTATAGACATTTTTTTTCTGTAATATTGAATAGATTTCTTCATGCCTATTAAACTTATAATACAACTTACTTGCGCCAAAACCCTAAAACATAAGGTGCTACCTGTCACTACAATGTCGGAAACAGTAATCCTAATGTTGAATGAGTAGTTACATAGGTGCTACCAATAATTTAGAGTGTATTATATTAGGGTTAAATACAAAAAATCTCCTTGTGGTTTAGTGAATAGTCAACTTATTTTTCTATAGTTTGCAAATTTATAATTTAGCCCCTCATTGTTTGTAAGTTTTGAGACGGTGATGGAAATTGTTAGCGAGCAAAATATCATTATTGTGCCATACAAATAAATGAGTAAGAGACCAAAAATTGTCCTGTAGTTTAGTCAATGTTTAGATTATTTCCCTATTGTTTAGAAACCTACACAGTTTAACCCCTCATGGTTTATAAGTTTTTGAAATTAACACTGATGGGCTTTTTCAAATCAACAATCTTCAATATAGACTTCCTTTGACAATCACAAATTTTGTAATGATATTTCAAATTCCTAGTTTTGCCAGCTCATCGATAACTTGAAGAAAATAATCACAAGACATAAGGAAACACTTTGTATTTTCCCCTTTACGACAACAACAAAATAGATGATTTATATTAAGTCACTGTAAACTAACAAACAATATTCAAATGTGAACTATACGGCTTTTATGTCTTTTTCCAATTCACACACACACCCAAAGTGAACAAGCAAAACTAGTATGCTTGGAAAAGAAATTTATTTGAATTTTTTTTTTTGGAATACTATGGTAGCAGTTTTGTCATGTAATTATATAAGATAAAAGGTAATTAAAAAACATGCTATGATGCAAATGAAAAATATTAGCCAATAAATGAGTTATTCCAAAAAATCTATTCTCTCTCCAAATTCATTGCTTCCTCTTCTTCAAGTTTTGACAATTATGGGCTATGCTTCAATATTTTTATTTTATGTAGATGAATCTAATGGACAAATTAAGTTATACTTCTGTTTTAAAAATAACTTTTACTAGACAAAGACTCACTAGACGCTCTTAACCTACAAGCCAAATTAGTTTCGAAACCATAAGGGGGTAATATTATGAATTCAAAATAATGAGGGGTAATATTGTACGTTTTGAAACTATAAGGAGATTAGTTGACCATTCATTAAACCATAGAGATTTTTGGTATAAGGGGTAAAACGGACATACCAAGTCATAATTGGTATTAAATATTAGTTTTTACCAGCACAATATGCAAGAGACGTGCTTACTCATAAACATGGTTAGTTTTGACATTTTCCATCCAAATTATAGAATACTTTAAGCGATCACAGGCTAGATTGTAGGTTCTAAATTATATGTAGGTAAGTTGAATGTTTGCCAAACCACAAGGGACTTTTTGGTATTTAGCTTATTATATTGCTACAAACTAATAGAAAGTTATGTTAACCATTCCCACCTAAGCGATTTCATAAAGATTAAAAAACTAAAATAATAAGAATTATTCTTGAAAAGGTCCCTTTTTTCCCTACTTTTGTTTGATTTTAAAGCAATACCAAGAAAGTTTTGGTTCAGTTCCTAAATAGAATTCCAAAACCATTTCCAAATAAATTTTAGCCAAATTAGATCTATTCCACAGGGATCGAACATCAAATATTTCTTTGAAAAAAAAAACTAATATCATTATTACTTATGTAGCCCCAAAGACCATCTATAATCAGTAACAATGTATGGACTAATTGTGTATCTGCAGCCTGCAGGGTACATTAAATTGTGATACTTTTATGTGCATGTTTTTTTTCTTTTCTTTTTGAAAGGCAAACCTCGTATATAGGGGAGAAATTTCCGAATTTTATTGATATAAGAAAACAATATAAGGAGGGGACAAAAACCTAACTTCGTGCTTATTACAAGAAAAAAGATTTTAAGAACATTTAAAATTAGGAAAACATAATCTGCTTATTACGTGCATATATAAAGTATTTTTCCTTAAAATGGATGTCCAACTTTTAAAGTTGCAAGAACTGGTGGACACACATGGAATTAACAAACCTTGTATCCCATATTTTCGTAGATAGAAGTATGTGAATATAATTTCCCTATGTCAGTTTTTCTCCACGAAGAAAGATGAATATGAAAACTCGATTGCTGCGGATGAAATTTATGATTGGCATAATTGAATTAGACTTCAAGGTTAAAATTATTCGAGTTTTTAACACTTGAACATGAAATTGAACATCAAATTTTGGATATTTTACATCCTAAACTCTCAAGCTTGATTAATGAGAACATTAGTAAAATTAACGAGATAAAAATTAATGATAAGTATCGTTTTATTCTAGTTGGCGATCCTTTGACTCTTTTGATCACTTTTGGTATATTATCATTAATTTTTATAGTCCCAATTACTAATATTATTATTAGCAAAATTAACAAGATAAATGACAATATATAATTTTATTCTAACTACAATATCTTGGCTCATTTTGACCATTTTTAGCATACTATCATTAATTTGGGGGTCTCTTGTGCGCCACTAATTTTGCTAATGTTGTCATTGATTGGGTTTAAATATGACAAACTTGGAGTTTAGGATGCAAAGTATTTAAAATTGAGAGTTCACGGTATAAACTATTTAAAGTTAAAATTTATGGTGCAAATGAAAAAGTGGTAAATTTTGAAGATGTGAAGTGATGTTAGCTCTTTTGTTTTATCCACCAAAAATTTCCTTCCATTCAATCCTAATAAAACTATTCTTAAAGCATTTTCTTGTATGCCATAGAGCACGTACAAAAAAATCCTATTCACGTTAACCTTTTATTCTCAGCTTTCTTATGTATTCTTCTTTAGTTTCCATTAGCATAACCATAACCATATAGCATTCAACTTTGAAGCCCCAACAGAAAAATTTGCTGAATACTAGCACCCGTTCCTCTTACAGTCATTGCCTTTAAAGTTAATAAAAAGAGCAAAAGAAAAATATAAAAAAAGATAAACACTAAATCCAATGTGATTAATTCAAACTTAAAGAAAAATAATTAAAATATAATGTTATCTCTTTTTGTTGTTGCATATTTAACTTTATTGAGAAGATGATAAACTTTGAAATAAAAGATGAAAAAAGATAGAAATAAGTTGTTAATCTCATTTTTCAAATTTCCTTTTCTTTGTTTATTTTTATTTGGCTATTGAAATAAACATAGGCACTTCTTTTTCACTAAATTTTGACAAACTGAATCCATATAATTTGATGAACTTATAATATCATAACTTTTTTTTTAGTATAAGTAGGAGGTCTTGAATCCGGGACCTCTCACTTACATTTCTTTCTTCCTACCATCCAACCCATCTCTCCATCATAATATTAGAACATAATATATGCTTGAATAGAATTTGTTGAAAGGGTATTTAAATTAGATTTTCTAAATTAATCTAGTTAGTAGTTATTTACCTAGAAGTGGTACAATGAGAGATACCTCAACTTTTAAAATTTGGGATGGCGTAAACTAACATTATGCTAAACTTAAGAGGGACAAAATGAAAATATCCTACTTGGATTTGGCCTTAGGGACCATCAAAACCAAATTGAGTAACTCAAGGATCTCACAGACACTTTAAAACCCTGGGGTACCAAATAGGGAGTTTAGTAAAAGCTCATGGACTCTTGCATTCCTTTATCCTTAATATCTTGTGGCTTCCAAAAGTTTTTTTTTTCACAAGTAGTTGACTCTTTTTTTTTTAACAAAAGTTTTCTTTAGGTTTATTTTCTGTCCAATATTTATTTGTACAATACAAAGTATAAGATTTTCAAACACATTAAATACATGATAGAAATTAGATTTGTCTTACCCGACAAAGTTTTGAATTTATACATCGTTTACCCTTGCAAACGTAACTTTCAAAGAAAAAACTAGCTTAACAAATTTGAAGTTGTAAGTTATCCTACCTATGGCGTGTTGATTATATATTTGAAGATGTACAATTCCAGGGCAAGAATCTATTTATACTGTTTGATAAATATTTATAGCTAAATGCTTAATAAGTTTAATTTGACAATTTTGCCCTTATATCCTTTTATTCAAAAAAGAAATAGAATCTATGATTTAATTAGTTTAAAATTGTTAGGTATGAAATGACAATATTTATTTTTAAATCAAATTAATATAAAGATGAAATATATTATATGAGAAGTATGGAGAAGATGTGAAAGTCATTAAAAGGGAAGAAAGAGAAACTAAAAATCGTTAGATAGAGAATATTATGTACTATTCCAATGAAAAATAGGTTAAAGTGGAAAAGTTATCCTCCAATAGGTTAATAGGACAAAGGTATTTGTGAAATGAAGTTTCTCAAGGAAATAGTGGGCCAGTTTTGTGGTAACCCAATTGTGAAATGAATTGGGCTAAATTTGAAATGTTTTGATGGAGCACTTGGAAGAAAAAGTTCATTACAACAATCACACAAATTATTTGGTGTTGAATGTTCTTAATCAACCATTTATTTTGTTCCATTATTAAACTGAAACGTTACAGTGTCTAGCCATTAAGTATTTATCCCATTTATCTACCAGTGATTCAAATATTCTAAACATATTAATCAAATTGAAACATTGCGAAATTGCCTTTTTCTTGTTTCTTTTTTTTTTTTTTTTTGGATAGAAAACTGCATGTTCATTACTCCAATTGGGACATTTCCCTGAAAATTGCCTGTTGATCCATCCCCATTTTTTATATCATTTTGGAGAATAATGTACCCAAATATCCATTCCGTGAACATCAAAGTTCATCCATCTAATTCATGAAATCTCATTCTTGTTATATAATTCATCTCCTCAGGTCCACCGTCCACTAGTGAGCCATTCAATATCCGGCGATTTATTTATTTTATCTGAGTACATATGAGGCATTACAATTTACAACACACTAGCGGAAAATATACACCTTATGTGTGTGCAAATTAAAAGAAAAAATTATAAAAAGTAATATGCAAGTATTAAAGAGTTTTATTAGATTATGTAATGTGATTTTTTTTATGTTGTTAAAAATAAAGAAAAAGAAGTTATTGGCAGTTATTCGAGATTTCTACTATTTAGCTTTTTATTGGGAGGATAAATAAAGAAAAACAAAAAGTGATTAAAAAAAGTTTGGCCCATGCTTCTCTCTCTCTCTTTATATATAGTAAGATGTTGATTTAATTGATAAGAGCATACACTTACTTGTATTCAAATTTTGCTACTCACCTGAAAATTGTGTTTATATGTAATTTATAAGTATTTGGGAAGTAGGTAATGAGCCGCGTGGGCAATATGAGTCAACCTGCAAGTGGATTAACATTTCTTTTGTTATTCTTCGAAAGACTACTATTTTGCTCAGCTGGAAACAGCTGGAAATAGGCTTCTTTACCCTGAAGTCAAATCTTTGCCTTCAATAAAACGCGAAATAGTTTCCCAGTCTGGCATGTTTGATGCTAGTGTTTCGGTCAAAAAAGGAAACATGGTAGGGTTTGTTAAGAATAACTAAAACTAACCCAATAAGTCTAGATATTCTTGTTCCTGTGGGGCCAGAAATTAAGGTTGTACTTATTTGTAATTAGCTGAATGGATGTCAAGGGATTTTTCACTTATGCAGAAATCATCCCTTCTCGACTTAGGAGTTAGGAGTTTCATTTAGGAATTAGGATAAGTGTGCCATATAAAATTGTGTGATTGGCTTTTGCACAATTTTCTGCTAATATTGGACGTTGATAGTTCTGTTTTTAATGATTATTTGTAGCATAAACAAATTGTAGAACCATAGTGGTTGGAAGATTAGCACATCTCCAGTATACTTGACTCAAGATTTATTCTGTTATTATTTTTTCTTGATTTATAGTTCATTTCCATGTAATTTCTTTGTTCATGCTCAGGGCCTTTTTCTAGAATACAATGATTCAATTATCTGGTCTTTTTATTGTTTTTCCTTGGTTTGAAACACATGTTGGTCTTTAGGCGAAAAGACCAACTTACAGAAGTTGGTACTTTGCAATTGATAGTTTATTGATTAAAACTCATATGGCTCATGACCATTTAAATAATACTACTTTCGGAAACAATTAAGAATCACTGTCCCATATGCCATGACTTCAAAATGATTCAATTTGATATCATTGCTTAAGGATTTTATTTTTTTAGTCACAAACCAATTGGACAAACGATACTTCTTTTTCAATTATCCCTTTTAGAGTTTGGCTAACGAGTGACCCGAAGCACTTTTTAAGATGGGCTCTAGGTATTAATTTTTTTGGTTAGAACGAAATTAATTTGGAAAAATATCTAAATATGGACGAAATAATAAATGTGAGAATGTGTATTTATATAGTAGATTATGTGTAATTTAAATGTTTTAACAAGTACCTACGGTACTTGTTTGCGAAACTTAGTATGAAATGAATAACTATTGAAGTCAAGATAGCACTTTGGGCTAAAAGATGCAAAGAATTATACAAAATAAAATGGAATGGCACCCTAATAATCTTGCCTCTTCTTTTCAAGCATAGTATTGAACACTGAAAAAGAAAAAAAAAAGGAAAAATATTTGAAAGTTTGAATACTTAGAGTTCTACTTTTCATCTATAAATCCTTAAGGAAAAATTGTAAGAGATTTTGATCAACTTCGACACACACATAGATATATACATATATGTGTCTGTGTATTGTGTAAAAAATTCACTAGCGATCATTCTCAATTTCAAATTGATTTTCTTTCTCTCTCTTTCTTGGAGATAAACCACATTTTTTTAATCCTTCCACCCCTTCCCTCACTCTTCCCAAATTCAACTTTCATGCACAGAATTTGAGTCATAGACCTAATAGCAAAAAAGACTCTAAGAGCCTTTCCTGACCACTGAGCCAATTTCAATGGTGCATAGTACTTTGTATATAACTACAACTAAGTAATTATATACTCTCTCCGTCCCATTAAAAATGTCATACTTTCCATTTTGAAATGTTCCAAAACAATTGTCATGTTAGAAAAGTCAAAACACATTTTAGTCTCTTTTTTCAATATAACCTTTTTTTTCTAATCATATGCATGTTACCATTCAAATTTAAATTTTGAATTTGTGGGGGTAAAATTGAAAAGACAAGCACAAATATCGCAATCAAGCCACTATTCTTAAAAAGTTAAATTCCCCAAATATAATTAAATAAATGGGACGGAAGGAGTATATAATTTTTGACAAAAAAAAAAGTAACTATATATGTAATTTTACAACAAGAGATTTAACGACTGTTTTTCATTTTTTTCCCGTAATTTGAAAACACAAGTTGCTCTCTAAGCAAAAACACACAATTCAATGGCTCTCCCGTAATGAATTGGACGGTTCATTAATTAAAATTCCTATGACTAGTTCCCAATAAAATAATACTCTCTTTCCTCCCAACTACGATTTTTGTTTTTGGTCTCCTACCAACTACGATTGATAGTGACTATCTTATATGCCACAGCTTCAAAGAATTCGGTCTGAAAGGATTTGTATTCACGTCCTGAGTGCCCTAACGCGTCCATGTGTTTGTCATACTATTATAAGGGAAAGCAGCCAAAAGATTTGTCAATAAACACGTTTTGGTCAACAAATTTTGACCATGCAAATTTCCATCCTTTCCTGCACGACTTTTTTCACCTATATATACCCACAATTGGATTGTGATTCTTCATAAATAAGAAGCTCAACTATTCACATACTTAACCTCGATTACCCGAAAGCCTAGAAAAGCTTAAGCAAAATGGAAGTGAAGCTAAAAGTCATTTTCCTATGTTGCATCGTCCACCTTGCCTCAGCTCAACTTCGGAATGGGTTTTACAGCAATTCATGTCCACAAGCTGAATCAATTGTTCAACAAGTTGTACAAAAGAAATTCAGCACTGATCGTTCAATAACAGCTGCTTTGCTTCGCATGCATTTTCACGACTGCTTTGTCCGAGTAAGTAATTAATCTTGTTCTTAACTAATTTATACTTGTTTAAGTGGTTAAGCAGTTAAAGAAACTATAAGACTTGTAGTATCAAAAAATTGGGGCAGAGTCTTACAAGTTCCAATTTAAACTAGTTGATCGCTGGCACGTATAAGTGAAGGTCCAGTATAAATAAGTGGAGGTAAGGTGTAAACGAGGAAGAACGTTCTTACAAAAAAAAAAAAAAAAAGTGAGAATGTATTGTAGAAATTAAAAATGATCATTCAAAACTCAACTAGTTTAAAATGAAACTTGTGACGTTAGTGATCCAAAAAATTCTTGGATGATGTAAGGTTCGCGCTAATCGAATTAAATGGGACCTATAATATAATATAATGGCATGTCAGTTTTGTGGTTTGTATTTGTTTTGTACTACACAAGTGGTTACAAATTTTGGTGAGCTGTAGTCTGTGTAAAAATTTATTAATTGCATCAAAAAAATTATAAAAAATTAGTACCGTGAAGATATCTAAAAAATTATATCAGATGCATGCAGTACATGTGGTCCAACATATTGAGAAGTTACATTAAAAAAAATACAAAACCTTGATTTATTATATACTTGGGAGGGATCTATGAAGTTCTGTTAACAAAATTTGACATACATGGCAAAAATTTTCAGGGTTGTGATGCATCAATATTGATAGACTCCACCAAGTCCAAGTCATCGGAGAAAGATGCCGGACCAAACTTAACAGTAAGAGGATTTGAGCTAATTGATGATGCCAAGAGAAATCTCGAGGCTGCTTGTCCATCTACTGTCTCCTGTGCTGATATAATCACATTGGCAACCCGTGATGCGGTAGCATTAGCCGGCGGACCTGGATATAATGTATCGACAGGTAGGCGAGATGGGCTGGTTTCGGACTCTTCCGAGGTAAATTTGCCAGGACCAAGTCTTTCCATATCGGATGCAGCTCGATCCTTCACTGCCAAAGGGCTAACACTGAATGACATGGTGGTCCTTTTGGGTGCACACACTGTTGGAGTTGCACATTGTGGTTTCTTCCGGGATCGGCTTTCCAACTTTCAGGGCACCGGGAAGCCTGATCCCACAATGGACCCAGCATTGGCTGCTACACTCTTGAAAACCTGTGGTACACAATCCAGGCCGTTGAGTAGAGACCCAACTGTGTTTTTGGATCAAAACACATCCTTCATACTTGATAATCAGTTCTACAATCAGATAAGGTCTAAAAGAGGGATCTTGCAGATTGATCAAGAACTAGCTTTGGACAGCTTGAGTGCACCTCTAGCCTCAAGATTGGCTGCCAACAATGATCTCTTCCGCAGAGTTTTGTCAATGCTATGATGAAAATGGGAAGCGTGGAAGTTCTTGTCGGAAATGCTGGAGAAATTAGAAAAAATTGTAGAGTCTTTAACAAACCTGGTGGTCGAGCCTAATAGTTCCAATCTCCCTAAAGTAGGGTATAGTTCTTTCTCTTCCATAGATTTTGACACACATGATGTTTGATTGATGAATAATTATTAATTCTTTTGTGTACAAAAAAAATGCAAATTTAATTGTTGCAATAAAAAGTTCATCTTCCTTGCTGTGTAATTCCATTGCCTAATTCAATATGGTTATCATCCTGCTTCTGTTTCAGAAAATTATCGATCTCATACATAACCTATGACAATCATTTTGCAGAAATTATACATGTATTACGTGAGTCAGGGGTTAATGGGGCAAAAAGAAATGAATAAATAGAAGTACATTGCTTTGTCAAAGTCACTATGTAAATTGAATTATATTGCTGTCCCTGCATGTTAATATATTGCCAAAGACACTTTGCTTTGAGTGTTAATATTTTGGACTGAAAACAATTGCTTATAGTAAATAATGGGTTTTAACGAACGTACCCTAGTGCTAAAATTGAAGTAATCAGACAGGAGCATATGGAAACTAGTAAACAGGTGGATGGCGCCTCATAAGTTCCATTTTAAAATTGCAGTCTTTAAAAAACCCCGCGGTCATGCCTTATAATTGTTCCAAGTTCCCTAAAGTTGGGCACTTTTGATTCTTTTTGTAACCCTTTTCCGCATATATTATTGCTCTCCCTAGGTTGGCAACCATGATATTTGATTGATAATTACTAATGAACTAGCATTTTGGCCTGTGCTACACACGGATTTATATTTCAATTCAAAACAATACTTATATATTATAGTATAGGATAAAGTATATGAAAAAGGCAAAAAAATTCAGAGAAGTGTATGCTTAACATGTTAAAAAAAAGTTTATTTCGTAAATACAAAAGGACTTTCTTAATTTTGATATCTTAAATAAGTTGAAACCAATTTTGTTAACCTATTGTTTGTCAATATATGATAACAATTTGAGTAAAGTAATTTAAGTTATAACTATTTACATGATAGAGCAGCCGTAAACTTATTTATCAATATATCGTGTTATACCTATATATCAAAAATTTTAACATTAAAAATATAAAGTATAACTAATTCATCTTCCTCAATTTTAGAAAATTATTTCTCCCATCTTGTAATCCTAAAATTGTCGAGTGCTTATAGAATAACGTTCTTCATGAACTTTAATATAGATTTAAAATAATCTTTGTAAGATGTGTTTTTAAAATTTCAAAATTGTTAAAAACTATCACCCTTTTCATCCTCTTTTACCTGCTAATTGGTTATTTACTGCCTTCTATGACTTTCAACTTCTTATCATAGTGTCATCCTTCCTATTATATCCCCATAATCTCATCCCTTCTTCTCCACTCTCTCCATCCAATCTTATAATAGTTCACCTGTCTTTTTCGACTTTTCGTACCATTCTTTAACTCCTCGTTATTGTCTTTCTCTCGCCTATAGCTAGCCTCTAGCTTTCTATCATTGCTACCCAATTTCCTATTATTTTCCCTTCACCATTCTCTCAAACCTTTTAAATCCATTATTTTTTTTTTAGGCTAGTAGTACTTTGTTTTTTATTTAGTGATTTCATAATTTAGGATTTACAAATGATACCATTATTGATATTTTAAATCCATGACTAATGAATATTATTATTTTTTTGTTTTCTATATAATTTGCCCTTCCAGTTAGTATTACTAAGTTGAAGGGTAAAATATTGTTATTTATTTTTTTACTTTTGGTAGGGTTAGTGATTTTTCCTCTTTATTTACCCTCACTTTAATAGGTTTCAAATCAAATTCCTAAATAAGTGGGCCACTTCTTACTTTTAAATTCAAAAGACATGAAGGATATATAACAATTAAAAAAATTCAAAATTCTATATAAAAAAAAAGAATGAGGAGTTATAAGCATTTTGATTTAACCATCCTAAAAGCCCTCCCAGCAATACATATAGATATAGATTATTTTGGCCACAAGAAAGAGAAAAGAGGAATGAAATATTCTTGCAATAAAGCATTGATCTTTCTTTCTATCTTTCTTTACTTCGCACATCATTATTCTATGGCCTCTCTATCTTTGTATTAAAAATTTCCATCTGGCATAATCTATTGTGTAGGGACATACTTCCACAAGTAAATTGGTTGGAGAATGAATGATTTTATGATGGTATATTGTACTTCTATCTTTTTTTTCTTAGATTAGATAAAAGATTTATGCTTTATATTAAACTTTTTAAAGAAATTATTCAAGCTGCAATACAAAATTTGTTGTGTTTACTTATTATTATTACAATCATCATTTCCTATTATAATCATTCACTTAAAGTCTAATCAAAAGAGAAAAGACAAAAACAAATTTAGGGCAAAATTTATCAAGAATAGATGAAAGATAATATAATTTCATTTATTTTTGCATAAATGTAATTATTGAGTGGATGATAAGTGTTGAAATGAAAAAATATCAGAAATATTAAAAATAATTTATTGTTCTCATTTGCTTAATAATTCATCCTACTTTTACTTATTTTATGTGGTATATGATTTCTATATACTTGCTGAATTTTCACCAAAATTGTGAAGGTTAGCATTCAATTAAATTGATTCGGAGTAAGTATGTCTCCCGTCATCGAACGTTTCCAATATCTCATGTGTCTAATAATACCATTTTTGGGGTTATTTGACCTGTTAAACTCATAAAAGTGATCAATCGGACGGTTCATCTTTATGTGCAATTAATGAGACAGAACCTCATTAGAAGTGACAGAATGGTTAAATGGTTAGTTAATGGTTTTACTTAAATGGATAATGGATGAAATTTATCTAATTCAATTAAAAAATAGATCTAGATCAATAGGTTTTAAATGCAAAGTGTAAAACCATTGTCCATTCAATTAACCATTTATTTTCTTATAACTAAAATTATTCATCCTCCTCCAACTATACGCGTTTACATACTTCTATTCAGTTAAGCAATACATATAATTTCCACTTGCATCTTTTGTAGTTCACATCCAATGATGCAAAATTCAACCCAAGTGTCATACTCTCCCAATTTGTGCTTCACTTGCAGCTTCTGTTTCAGTCCCGGGTCAAGTTTGGATCCAATGATTCAAAACCCGACACAAGTATCATACTTTCCCAATTTATAGGCCAACAAACTCCAGCCTTTATTTTGCCAATTCAGCTTTGTACTTCTTCTTTCACCATGTCAAACTCAACTAACTTACATCTTCCTCTTACCACTGCCAGCCTACCCTAGGCTAAAACGTCAGGCTACAATGATAGCCATCACTATTTCATTTTTATATCTCTCCAGTATAAATGCCTTCCATTTCCCTCTGCCTAGGGTATGCCCTTTCACCCTTCCTATCTGGTTTCTTTAAATCCACCTCTTACTCAAGCAACGGAGTGATCTCGCGGAGGAAGCCCCTACGTCCATTTTATTGTGTTACAGGTGTTATATGTCTTATAGCTAACATCAGCTTGGCCCAAAGGACCTCGCTTACACAATTGGTGTCATCTGTGAGAAACAAATTAATGACGATATATAATTTTATTCTACCTATAATATCTTGGCTCATTTTTAGCATGCTATAGTTAATTTGTGGGTCTCCTATGCCACTAATTTTGCTAATGTTGTCGTTGATTGGATTTAAATATGACAAACTTGAAAGTTTATGGTGCAAAGTATTTAAAATTGAGAGTTAAAGGTGCAAAGTATCTAAACTTAAAATTTAGGGTGCAAATGAAAAAGTGGTAAAAATACAAAGATATGAAGCAAAGTTAGTTCTTTTTTTTATCCACCAAAATTTCCTTACATTCAATCGTAATAAAACTATTCTCAATGCATTTTTGTGTAGGTGAAAATGCACATTTCATCCCTAATATTCAAGGTGTTTATGAATTTCATCCCTAAAGTTTCATACAAAACATATTTCATACTTGTAATTTTATAATTTTGACTAATTTCATACTTAAAGTTTCACGCAAACATATTTCATCCTCACAGCTTCATAAATTTGGTAAATTGAGGACAATTGATAGATTGTCAAACAATTTAAATGGTATATTGTTACTTGACCACAGCATATGTGACGACCCAACCTCCTTCTAGATGTACCCTAAAAGTTTGTGGATCGTCTGCCTGGCTCTCACCATGACTCATTAATTTCACATTAACTTCAGAGATAACATTTGATAAAATTTCATTAATCTTATATTAACTTCAGAGATAACATTGTGGTATACTAAAACCACACGTTCAATCTTTTATAATGCCAAGTTTAATACAAAACTTCAGCTGTGATATGATATAAGATAATTTACAATCACAAAAGACTTCATGTTAACTCGCTAAGCTCCCTTATTCGTTTCTTGACCACCAACTCCTGTAAGGAAAACAAACTACAAGGCTGAGCTAAAACTCAGTGAGGTTTGCCGAACAAGTAACATTCAATAAACACTTAAACCAGTAAAATTAAGCAAGTAATAAAATTAAAAAAACTACGGGACACTTCATTGAATGAATTAGAGAACACATCACTGAGCAATCATTTTTAAAAGGATACAATGCTCGCATTAGAGCCACTTTCAAAAGGATACAAACTCCCCTTGGGAGTCATTTCAATATCATTGAACACTCATTTCAATATCATTGTACATTCATTTCAATATCAATGCACACTTCGCCAATTCACCTCCTTATGTCCTCCAAACAATAAACAATCCCCTACATTCAATAATCAGTTCAATAATCTCCCAACTTCAAGGTAATACTCGAGTATACCGAAACAGTTACCCAAACCTTCCGTCCTATTCGACCAAGCCCTTTGCTGGATTGAATAGTCCGTTGAATAGAGGGTTTTGGAACCCAGTTCAGCCGATGCGGTAAAGTACACATACGGTTTACATTCATGCACACTTACAGTAACATTTGGTCAATTATCAACTTTCAAACTCAACTAAATCGAGTGCGATAAAGTACACCCCCGACTTAGAAGGCGAGAGACAATTGAAATACACTTTACAATGAATCACTAGC